>OX467708.1:41818198-42165698 GCA_950111635.1 Agelastica alni | reverse complement strand
AAAATATTTATATGTAGGTGTATTTTAAAATTAAATCAACAAAGTTAAAAGTCTTTATCAAAATCGTTTAATCTTTCGAGGCAAGCTTGTAGCAGTTATTGTTAGCTTTAAATTAGATAAATAATAAAAATCCTGGAAAAGTTCTTGTGGAATTAAACGTTCAATTTGCACTTGAACAAATGCTCTTTTGAGCAGTTTCTCGGAAAACAAAGGCGCGCTAGTTTAATACAGAAATCTACTTTTTATATATCAGATTATAAATAATAAACTTCTTAAGTTTTTCCATCAAATTAATTACGAGTTCTTTTATTTTAAAATTGTTTTGTTACCTCTGTCTTATAATTAAACGTAGGCTGGTTTATAATTAAATTAATGGCTTATTTTTTCCAGTCACAATTCTGCAAAAAAAGTTTTGGTAAAAGTGGATAAAAATGTGGCAGAAAGCTTTTTAATGGAAAAGCACTAAAAATCTAATTTAAAATAATGAAGCCCCATTTAATTTAATTTATTTTTAACTTGTATCTGTCATTTGAAAATTTTTACATATTATTTAAATAAAACACCTAACAAATTAGTAATGTTTTGGTTCAGTCATTTGTAATTTGTGTTTGAATAAAACAATACTGTATTTAATTTATTATTGTGGTAATTTTGTTTATTTTATTTTGTTGTGAAAAAACTGTTTTAAATATTGTATGCAGTATTTTTCAGTTTATTTTACGAATACACACAAAACCAAAATTCACTTGTTAAATATATTTGTCACTTCTTGTTTTATTTTATTTGCATACGTATCATTTTCTTTTCCTTTTTCATATTTCAGTCAGTTTATTATTTTTATTAAAAATTCCCAAAAAAAAATCTTTCACATATTTGTATTTTTGCCTTTCTTTACGGACGTTAATTTCATTGCTTTTTTTTTAGATTTTTTAACGTAAACAGAAAATATGAATATTTTCTATTATACGAAGTGGGTCACAGAAAACAGTCCACTCCGATATTTGGTAGTATTAATTAGATTTTAAGGATATGCGAAAGGGGGCACATTTCCTTCCACTTCTCCAACCCCTTAATTTAAAATAGGAAATGTACTATGTGTGCCACATTATTAGAAATGCATTTAGTTACTAACTGGTCAGCAACGAATACCTTCTTTATATATATATATATATATATATATATATATATATATATATATACAGAGTGGACCAAAAGTCTGGAAACGGACAATTATCTCGTAAATTGCTGGTCCGAATTGTACAAAATTTTGTATAAGCCTATTTGAAGATATGGTTATTCCAAATTTAACATTTGCAATGTTGTCAGATTTGCCGTTTCTCTGATATTATTAGTCACTTTGGTTTTTTAAATGCCTCACCCTATATATTTAGTCATTATTGGAATCTCCTTTTCAATACGAGTTCAGCCATATGTAACACTTCTATGTAGTCTAAAAGGTCTTAAATAAATAAAACAGAAGTGTGGCAATACCTAATTGTCTCAATAATTTTTTTAATAAAAACTATTTTCAACTACATTTAAACGTAACAATTGAAAGATAACATTTTTAACATAATGATAATTGTCCGTTTCCAGACTTTTAGTCCACTCTGTATATATATATGTATATATATATATATATATATATATATATATATATATATATATATATATATATATATATATATATATAAATATATATTTATTTATGCAGTACCAGTACCATGTCTCCAGTCCGAAAATGGCCTACCAAGGATCCACTGAACATTCATTCCATTTTTATACACGCGTTATTTTTAAAGCCTAACTCAGCCTTCAATACTTGAATAGGTTAAATTGAAGTCCAATAAATAAATTACATATTTTTTTAGATGTTTATGTTAATAGGCCTCCTCTAAATAGAACAAGCGTATTTACTGGGCTTCCAAACAGTGTTGCCACTTTTTGTCAATCTATGGAACAAAAATAAAAGTACCTTTGTGGATCTTGTTTTAACCAAATACTTATAGTTAAAAAAAAAACTTTTTATTTTACAAGCGATTTATTTAAGTAACCCCCCGAATGGGTCTCCACCTTGACGTGGTGGCGGGGCTTAGCTCGTCACCGGGCGCGTCCTTTAATGAGGGCGAACCAGGCGTCGGTCGACCAAGAGAGACCTCCCAAGCCAAGCTGTTAACTACCGTACCGAGGGCTGCATGACGCAGGGGGAGCTGCGCCTCGAACGGTGTCTCTGGATACCGGGCGACCTCCGGGAGTATAAAGCCAAGCCCTGGGCATTCACGGCTCTGCTCAGGTGAGACCGCATAACCGTGGGACTTAAATGGACCAAAGTATAAAAAACTTAAACACAACCACTCAGGGCAAAACCTCGACTAGAGGCGAACGACCAGAGGCGGAAAAATCACCCCTACCTTTTGAAAAAAAGGACAGGGTTCGTATTAGCGGAGTCGCGAGGCGACGCCACAAAAAAGGAAAACTGGGGCTAGGAGCTGAAAAAGCACAGGACCCAGTGGCCCTAAACAAAAAGCAAGACGCTCAGACCAGCACACTGGGGCCGGGCAAAAAACGCCGGGCCTCGGAGCTGAGCACACCGAGCCCTGCGGCTGGCCAGAAGAGCAAGAGGCCCAAGACGACTAGTCAAGGGACTTATGCACAAATGGCCAAAAACAACATCAGGTTAGATGTCATACCAGACAACTATCCTGACAAAAAACTAGGGGCCGAAGAAGCGAGTGAAGTGAGGAACCTAGTGCACGGCGGGATCTGGGAATCCGGTCGGGTCCGCGTCCCATTCTTTGAGGGAACCTGGGACAGGGACGAAGCAGTCATCTGTGACTGCACGGACTAAGAAACAGCGGACTGACTAAATCAGCTGTTTACCGAAAAACAGCTAGGGGATGGAAATAACCTAGCTGTTGTACCAATCGGGTAGCTACCAAAGTGGCACCGAATAGTAGTCCATATACAGGACCCAAACATATCAGTGGTAGACGCTACAGTCTACCTTGATATACAAAACCCGGGCCTAAAAGTAAAGGACTGGGTTCAGGTAAGGAACAGCAAAAGCAGGGACTCTACTAGTACCAACTTCGCGGCTCTGATTACGGAAGAGGCCTTAGAGGCCCTCCGAAAACTAAACCTAAAACCCCACTGTGGTATGTACCGGGCGACTGTCAAGTTGCTCGATAAGTATAGCGATGGTTAGGTTAGCGAAGTGGTTGAATGAGAAAACGCTGCACAGGTAGAGCAGGACTAAGGCAAGGCTTAATCAATGGCTGACCCGGTCCTGCAAATGGCACAGATCAACTTGCATCATAGCAAATGCACCTCGGCTGTTATTGCCAGGAGCCTTACTAAAATGCAAACAATTATAGCACTCATACAGGAACCCTGGATTGTGAGGAACGCTATCAAGGGACTGGGAGGACGATGAAACCTATTTCATGCGGACACCCAAGAAAAGGTAAGAACCTGCATTATAGTAAAGGGAGCACAGACAACTTTTATGCCCCAATTAAGCGATGGCGACCTAACTGTAATAAGGATAACAACACCAAAAGGGTACAAAAACCAAGCGGGATTGTTAATAGGGTCAGCTTATATGCCCTACGATTTCGCGGAAGCACCTTCAGAATCAGTCATAAGACTGACGGAATATGCCAAAGCGCAGGGGCTAGAACTCCTTCTGGGTGCCGACGCCAATGCTCACCACATAGCGTGGGGAAGCACTGACGTGAACCAGAGGGGGGATAGCCTCCACGATTTTGTGCTTGGAGCACAACTCATTATTCTAAATAGATGGAATGAACCCACCTTCTTGGACTGTAGAAGACAAGAAGTAATATATATCACGGTGTGTACAAAGGGTGTGGCGGGCCAGGTCAGAGACTGGAGGGTTTCTAGTGAACCCACGGGATCGGACTACAGGCAAATCCGCCTATCCCTAAACTACACACCGGAAATAAACTGGGGGAGAAACCCACGTAAAACTAACTGGGAAGGATATGAGGGGGAGCTTCGCATGTGGCTTCAACACATACCCAAAAGAATACACACGAAAGACCAACTTCACTCGCTTCGCTCGGGTGACAATCTTACACGCTTGTTGAAATGAAAAAATTTCTTCCCTAGGTGCGCAATATACTATTACAAAAAGTAATATTTTGTTACCTGTCAACAGAGATAAAATATCAAACATTTTTCCCGTCACAGGAAATAATTATTCGGTATTTAAATGTACTGCAACTAAATTATATTTTAAATTGAATTTCCATTCGCAGCGTACGCTGCGTTTTATTTTAGTAAACGAAATAGTTTTTCATTGCGAATACTCCTTTTCGCTTAAGCGAAATTACGCTGGTATATGTCCGAAACAAAATAATTTAATTTTACGGCTGAGCGAGGGAAGGACGGGATCGGAAATGGAAAAGTGTTAGGAAAATTTATTCGGCCTAAGGGCGTAAAGCGTGCAATATGTGAAACGAACCATTCCGTATATGGCAAATAAGGCCATCCTATTTTCGTAGATGGTGATTATCGGCGAGAATCAAAATAGCCACTGTTGTTATATAGCCTATGATACGCAATGGGGATCTCGTTCTTTACCTCAAGCTATCCAGTACGAAGCATGCATCCTTTTGTTATTATTTTATTTCTACAATTTTTGCTATCAAAACGTTTTATTTTTAAACCAAAAATTTTTTATTTCGTAATTTTTTTTTATTACACACAGATGGGACATAAAAAACATTTTTATACGTAACAACATAATCGTTTTGTAACTTTTTAAAATATTCGTCATTAATATGTCTACACTTTTGCAGACGTTCAAATTAATGCCCAAAATACTTTTTCCAGTATTTATTGCGATGCACCTAGTAAGGCTGCACTTTCATATTTACCCCACCAATGCATCATAATATGGACTGTTTTAAAGAGTTTATAAAAGGTTTGTTTTGAAAACACCCTCTTTTAAAGTTATAAGTAGGTACTTTTGTAGCACATGTCAATTCTAAGAGATAGCACTAAATGTCAACCGTGGTACGTTTGATTTATTCAAATGTAGGAAATAAAAAAATCAAACGTACTAGTGCTATAAACAAAGTTTTCCTCTGGTGTCATTTTAAATCAGACCTTTTCCCCTTAAATTAGTTTTTAACCCAACTTTGTAAAAAGTAGCTTAAAGCTTAAAGTATATACCTAACTTAATATTAAATTGACATTATAAGTATAATAAGCACATTTTTTAACCACTCCTGAGGTAATACAAAGGCGCGTTATTTTTTTTTTATGGGTTGTTCGCCAGTCAGTAGCCCTATTATCCCGCTTAAAATAAATAAAATATATTCTTGATAGATATTAAATAAAAATAAAATATTATTCGGAAAACAAACAAAAAAATATTTTCTTAAAATGATAAACATAATGTTTCATAATTCTAATATGCTTATGAATCAATAGTAATCTGCGATTTTGAGTATTAGCAAAATGATTAATTATACTTCTTCATAAAATGAAACATTTTTCTTCAGCTCTTAGAAAAAGTTATTTGTAAAAATCAAAAACACCGAGACCGACGCCACCGTCAACAAAAGTAAACTGACAGCTAGCTGTCGAAACAAAATTTCTTTCTTTTTGGTATTTTCCGTGGAGCCAAGGTCACTCGACATTTAAACGTTGTATATTTTGCTTCAAGGCTGCAATCAAATAGCTTCCTCGAAAAGCTAGGAGAAAAAATGTGGTAGGGACGCCCGGCACATAGATAAAAGGGTGGTGCTATACGAAATAATTCAAATTATTGGAAATTAAAAATAATAATTAAATAATTAAAAATGTCAAACATAACGTTGACAGTTCGTTCGCTTGGAAAAAAATTCCGATTTCTTAAGAAACTGATATTTTTATTTATTGTGATAAAGGAAGACTGTACATTAACGAAGAAACATTTTTTGGGTTTTAATTTAAGTTAAAATTAGTGAAGTGCTTTGTGTTATAAAAGAGAAAGTGTACATTTAATACATTTCTCAAAAGGCATTTTTAAAATTGTTATATTGTTTTTCGACTTGGATTTTTCTGACATTTAATTTATTTTTACATACATACATATAGCTACGCCTTTTTCCCGTAGAGGTAGGCAGAAACCACTTTCTTCCACTTGCTACGGTTCTTACACACATCTTTTGCTTCCTCTACTTTTATCAGTGCTCTCATACATGCTCGTCGGTTGTTGGTAGTCTTGACCTGGCCTTTTTTCAGAACAATGTTGATCTGATCGAGATATGCAGATGCGCAGTGAAACCAATCTTTAAAAGCCCATAAAGAGAGGAAGGAGTTTTGGGATAGTGTGACAGATATTCTGAATGAAAAAATTGTAATGGTAGGTGATTTTAATAGTTGGGTAGGAGTGAAGCGTGATGGATATAACAGTGTTCTGGGAATTTTTGGTGATAGCAGAGAAAATGAAAACGAAGAAAGTCTACTTGAAGTATATTTGGAGTGGAATCTTATGGTAAAAAATACAATGTTTAACCATAAAAGGATCCACTTGTACACGACACAAGACAAGAAGGATGCCAGTTTTGGTAATATTTTCTTGAATATTATGGAGCAAGGAAAGGGGATGATAGCTTATGAGTATCAGCAAGACAATTGCTGATTTAAATAATCATTATTATCCATTAAAATTTGTTATCGTTTGTAATGAAGGGAAACTATTAATCGTAGCAAAAAACTATAATAACTATACTTTTTACGAGATGACTTTTTGTCAGATAATAACATTGACAGTATCTAATACAATACATCAAAAACAAAATAATTGATAAACCATATCACTGGGCGTTCATTCCGACATTGTCCTCCCCAGTATTGACTCTTCTTTCGTCAATACTGATATGAAGTCGGTGGAGTTTTCTCGCAGGTCGTTTGAAAGTTCCCTGCGCCGTGCGGACTTCTGCCACTCTTACAACTCCATCTTCACCTTTGTAGACTTTTTCCAGTTGTTTCAACCAAACTAACCATTTTTTGAACATATTATCGGTGATGCTATCATCCCAGCCTAGTCCTGCACGCCATATCTTTTGGAGAAGTATCTTCACCTTGATGATTATCGGTGACAACATGCCTATGGGGTCATACACCGACATGGCGGTCTTGAGAACTTGTCTTTTCGTAGGAATTTTGACACCATCTGATATTTCTTTCGAAATCTTATTGAATTTTAGTTTGAATGTGAAGCAATCATTGCATGGATTCCACATCATTCCCAGAATTCTCTCTGGATTGGAGTTTTTGTCGACTTTATTTGTCGAATTTATTGTCTGCTATGAGCTGTTTTGGAATATTGTTCAATAATACAGAGGAATTCGATATGAAATTACGAATTTCGAAGCCTCCTTTGCCATGAATTCGGATTACGTCGTTTACCAACTGAATGGCTTTTTCTTCGCTCTCTGTGGAGTTTAAATAATCGTCAACATAGTGAGAATATATTATCGCATCCGCTGCTCTAGGATTTTCTGCTCTGTGTTTTTCGGCGTTGTAGTTCTTCACAAATTGTGCCAGGAACGGTGAACAAGTTGTACCAAAAAGCATTGCAGTCATGCGATATACTTTTGGAACTTTAATTGATTCCAAATTTCGCCACAAAAAACATTGGAAAAAGCTATCTTCTTCTGCTATCTTAACTCTGTTGAACATCTCCCTTATGTCACCTGCAAATGCGATTTTATGGATTCAAAATAGTGAAGTTAGGAGATCTGGTCTAGTGAGTAAAAAATCATTTAGCGAAAAACCATTACTTCTCGCTGCGGCATCAAAGACGATACGTACTTTTCCAGGCTTGTTGGGGTTTGTGACTGGAAAATGTGGAAGGAACCAAATATTTTTCTGTTTCCGTAATTCATGATCTTGAACAGGAACTGCATAATTTTTATCGAACAATTTTTTAATTTCAGCAGAATATGCTTCACCCAGATCACGTTCCTTTCTGAGACGTCTCTCAAGGCACATCAATCTCCGAAATGCCATTTGTTTTGATTCTGGTATGTCTTCTATGTCGCTTTTTCGTGGTAATTTTATTTCGTACCCTGTTCCATTAAATTTTATGGAATTTTTTGCTGAAGAAATTGCATTTTCATCTTCTTTCGATTTTCATTAGCTTCGTCACAACAGACGACTGCTACTTCATTCTTCAAATCACCCTGAAGGTTTTCCACAGTTCCATGAAGAGTCCAACCTATTTTAGTTTTAGATAAAATCGGACCGTTCGGATGGGGTTGTAAGATGTTTCTAGAGAAAATGAGATGAGCATTGTTCTGTCCTATGAGAAGTGTTGGATTTTCTTCGATTCCAATTTCAGAAGCGAATTTCTTTACAAAAGGATATTTCTTCAAAACGTTTTGAAGATCGTACTTTTGGAATGGCAATGCAAGGTTGTGAATAGTTCGAATATTTTTCAGTGAGTGGTACTATTGACACTACTAATTTCTGCTTGAACTAATTGAGAATGTTCATCGTATCTATAGATTTCTCCTGTCCACTTGCAACAAAGGGGTGAAACCGGTCCGGTTAATCCGAGTTTCGATGCTACCGAAGAATCGATCAAGGTGACCGTACTTCCTTCGTCCAACAATGCAGTGATGTTAAATATACCATTGGGGCCTCTGATTTTGGCTGCTAACATTTTTAGTAGAACATTACATGTTACTTCATTGACACAAGTATTAGCTTCACAACTTCTTTGAAATGTGTTCGACGAATTCTCTTTATTTTTATGTAGTAAGTTATTATGGAAACGTTCACAATTGTTTATTCCACATGCTTTTCCTTTTTTGCATTTTCCATTGTGATAACGAAGACAGCAGAAACAAGCATTATGTTTTTTTTACTATTTTCCATCTTTGTTGTACATCCAAGTTTTGAAATTGTTGGCATTTTTCCAGTGGATGTTCACCTTTTGTGCACAACTTGCAGATCTTGCTTGCTGGCTTTGGTGTACTGTTATGGGTGATGTTCGAATCTTTTCTTTCATACTCATTGCTCATACTAGGATGATTACCAATATTTTTCCATATAAAGGTGATTCGTAAAACCGCTTCCGACATTTCTTGAATCCAGTCAGAAAAATCTTTCAAAGATTCATGGTGATCCTTGATTTTTTTCTCTATTAGGAAATTTCCCCACTGTGTGAGTAGATGAGGTGGGCGTTTGTTGACGAAAGTAGCTAATAAATACCGCTGATCGATGATTTTGGCAATATCTCCTTCAACGACCTCTACAATATTTCTGATTGTAATACTGAAGTTCAAAAATGAGTCGAGGCTTTCAACGTTTGGAGTTTCATGAGCTTTCGCGAGTAGTTCATCCATAATGTGTTCTGGACGGCCATATTTCTTCTTGAGGATATCAATGATTTCGTCTGGCTGTTTTGCAGTGATGAGTAGCATTTCTACCATTTTTCTTGCTTCTCCTTTCAGACTTTTATTGAGTCTCAAAACATTTTCTTTCGGAGAGAAGTTGCAAGCCTCATCCGAAAGTATATATTGGGCATAGAAAATTGGCCATTTCAAACAAGATGTTCCATCAAACTCGGTCAACTGGCTTCCAATTGTTTGGCGTGTCAACATTTTATTAATAGAACGAGTTAAAGTTTCTATCCCATCATTTTCAAAACATGCGTTCTGATTGTTCACTGAATTTGCCCATTCTTGTACTCTGTTTGGAACTGACCAACCTACATCATTGAAATATTCTTCATCTTCTTCTGATGCAATGTCTGTTGTATCACATCCATTTGTTTTTTCTAGGATTTCTTCGTACTTGTTGAACGATTTTTCTTTATTCTTAAGATGATCTTCTTGTATTGCAAGGAGTTTTGTTTTCTTTCCTAGCTCGTTCTCTTTAATTTTGAGTGTTTAAACGGGAGTTTCTTCATCGTTCTTCAAATCTTCTATATCACATTGTATGTTGATAATTTCTTCTTTTTTCTTCAGTATGTCTTCTTGGATTCTATCTATTTCCATTTGTATATCCAAAAGCATTTTGTTATCTCGTGATTTGTATGATTTTATAGATTTTTTTCTGCTACTCCTACAGTTCACGGATTTCGGAACACTTTTTGTTCCATTGTGTCCACGTGACTGATGAGAATTTTCGTTTCCTAATAATTTATAGATATTACTTATAAGGATATTGGCAAATTCATGAGCAGAAGCAGTTTTGATGAACTTTTGAGAAAAGAAATCACAAAGTTTCTGTAAATTCTTGATGCTCAATGATTCACTGATTAGGGAAAGATGTTTCTCAAATTCTTCTGAATTTTCTTGAAATGGATACCCTGAGAATGCAGTTATTCTCCTTTTCACTGCTTTTACTTTAGGTTGTTCTCCATACAAAAGAAAATAAAGATTTTCCACTAAATTTGTATCACCCGTGTTCTTGAGTTTCAATGAGATGTCATGAATACCAAACGTCAGTTTTTTTGTCGACATCTTTCCAATTGAGATTTATTCTTGGATTGGACTTTTTCACACAAAGGATGATTCTTGAGATAGCTCGAAGGACCACTTTATCGTTTGTAATGAAGGGAAACTATTAATCGTAGCAAAAAACTATAATAACTATACTTTTTACGAGATGACTTTTTGTCAGATAATAACATTGACAGTATCTAATACAATACATCAAAAACAAAATAATTGATAAACCATATCACTGGGCGTTCATTCCGACATTTGTTATTATATAAAATTTATTCGGGGAACTTACACAAAATTAAAAAACAGCTTTATATTTATTCGAATTAAATATACACTAACCCAACCTTACTTACTTAAACCAAAAATAAACAATGTTAACAAGAACTTGTCATCACTATTTTGTCAAAAACATAAAAACTTCACTAGGTAGATTAGGTAAGGTATAATGTGATTAGGGCATGGATCACCCTTCCACTGCCACTGTCCATTGTGGCTCACCCCTAAAGAATACAGTACACCGCATAATCCAGCCCTTTTCACGAAGTTCAAGGCATGAACATAGTATGTGTTCAGCCGTTTCGTCTTCAATGCTGCAACAGCGACAGTTCTTCTTCTTCTTATAATAGATTGTAGATTGTAGGGAGGGTCGTGAAGGCCTCTCAAGCACTTCAACCTATCAGATCTTTTCTGCATAACTCTTAATCTATTCAAGGCCCGGGATTCCGAGACTTCGAGTAAAGTTTATCAGTTTTCTGGGGGCTAAAATTCTGATATCGTATGGCTTTAGAAAGGTTCCTCCCATAAACTTGAGCCTCTTGCAGAAAAGCGCTGGGCATTCGCAAAGCAAATGTTCTGCAGTTTCAGCGAAGTTCTCGCAGTAGCGGCAACTATCACTTTCTGTTTTGCCCATCTTTTTCAGGTGGTACCTTAAAGGGCAGTGTCCAGTGAGGATTCCCGTCACCAGTTTCAAGTCTTTCTTGTCCAACTAGATAAGCTGTTTAGCTTTCCTTGGCGAAAGACTTACTAGCCTTTTCGCTTGCCTTTGTCCTGGCACTTTATGCCAGTGAGATTTCATTTCATCTGTTTCCCAGCGTCGAACCTCTTCTTTCAAGTGGGCTGTGGAAAGTCCCCAGAAGGGTTCTGGGCCGGAAATTTTTGTATTTGCCCCTTCTTTGGCAAGGCAATCTGCTTCTTCGTTGCCTTTAACTCCCTTGTGACCTGGAACCCACATCAGAGTAACCTGATTGTTTGCTGCCAGTTGTCTCAGGGACTGTTTACAGTCTCAAGTCAGCTTAGACTCACAAGTGTATGACTTTAGAGCTTTTAGTGTTGCTTGGCTATCTGATAAAATATAGATTTCTGCCCTTTGGGTGTTTCTTTCGATGCACTCCTGGGCACATGTCTTTATGGCCTGTAATTCTGCTTGAAAGATAGTTGGGGTGTTACCAAGGGGTTTTGAGAGCCTAAAATTCGGCCCTATAACGCCCACTCCAACCCTTTCATCCATCTTGGATCCATCAGTGTACCACACTAAAGCATCCCTTCCTAGTTGAGGTCCGTTCTCTGTGCAAACTTGGTGGTTGTTTATAACCACTTCAAACTGCATTTCGAAGTCGTACCTAACTGGTATGATATCTGTCGGCTTAGACATGGATTCTAGGGAAATATTTTCCAAAATCTTCAAATGTCCATTCCGATTTCTTGCTCTAAGATTTGTTGTCTGGCTCAGTCTCAAGGCACTGATTGCTGCTTCTTTCATAACACATAAGTGCAATGGTGGAAGGTTCAGCATTACCTCTACGGTTGCAGTAGGGCACGTGAATGTTGCCCCTGTGATTCCCAGACAAGCAAGCCGCTGCACTTTCTGCAGCTTGACTTGTGCCGAAATTTGTTGCATTTTTGGCCACCATATCAATGAAGCATAGGTGATCATTGGCTTAATGATCGTTTGGTATGACCAGTAGATCATTTTTGGTTTCAGACCCCATGTCTTGCCAAAGACTCTGCGGCATGTCCAGCTTGCCGCTACAGCTCTGGAAAGAATTTTGTTGAGTTGGGTGTTCCATGTCAGTTTTTGGTCGATTATTACGCCCAAATATTTAACTTCTTTGGAAAAAGTAAGCTGAGTTCCATTAAGAGTTGGGACTTAAAGTTCGTACTTTCGCCTCCTAGTAAATGGAACCAGCACTGTTTTGCTAGGATTGACGTTAAGTCCTTCCTTTGCGCACCAGCTTCTGATTGTGTTTAGGGCTACTTGCATGCGATTGGAAATAACTTCATCATGTTTGCCCCTAATGGTGACGACTAGGTCATCGGCGTAACCTTGAGTCGTAAAACCAGAGTCGTGTAGCTTAACTATCAGGTTGTCTACAACCAGCGATCACAGCAAAGGCGATAGAACTCCCCCTTGGGAACAACCTTTTTCAACTGTCATCTTGACTGTCTCTCCCCCAAGAGTCGCCACAATAATTCTGCTTTTTAGCATAGATTGTATCCGGCGTTTATATTTCTTTCCACTAGTGATCTAATTATGGAGGCATGCGAGGTGTTGTCAAAAGCACCCTCTATGTCGATGAAGGCACAAAGAGCCATTTCTTTTTTCGCATATGTCTTTTCAATGCTTTCAACTAGACACTGTAGAGCATTTATTGTGGATTTACCTGCTTGATAAGCAAACTGTTTCTTGTGGAGCGGTCTCAACTCAAAGAGTTCGCTTCTGATGTAACAGTCTATTATTTTCTCCATCGCTTTTAGAAGAAAGGAGGTAAGACTGATGGGGCGGTAAGACTTTGGTTCGTCCATTGGACGTCTCCCAATCCTTGGTATAAACGCCACCACAGCTTCTCTCCAAGCTTGCGGTATATAACCGAAGATAACGCTGGCCTTAAATAACCTTTTCAAAGAAGGCTCTATTATTTCAAGGCCATGTTGAAGTAAGGCGGGAAATATTCTGTCCTTTCCCGGCGACTTAAATGGTTTAAAGTTTTTGATAGCCCATTTGATACTTTGTGTAATGAAGATTTTCCCAGCCAGGCTTCCGCTGGATCTGTTGGGGTTGTGAACAACCCCTTCCAGATGAGCACATTGCTGTTCGTTTTTCACAACCTGTTTGGAACCAGGAAAGTGTGTCTGTAGGAGAACACTTAAGCTTTCCTTAGGGTTATTAGTGTATCCCCCGTTCGGATTTTTCATTAGACCGATGCCGTTGGAGTGTTCTTTTAAGAGTACTTTTTAAAGACGTTGTGCTGGGGCCAGTTCGCTGATCCCCTCGCACATTTGCCTCAATGTTCTTCTTTTCGATTTTCTGAGTTCTTTATTGTACTCAGAAAGAGCTGTTTTGTAGTCTTCCCAGTGTCCCAGACTCTTAGCTCTATTGAAAAGTCTTCTGACTTTTCTCCGGAGTTTTTCTAGTTACTTATTCCACCAAGACATGCCCCTTCTTATAATAGGACATGGTCCTGTTTAGTCCGTTGCGTTTAGCCTCCTTCGGAGCTCTTCCTGTGACGCTGAGCTCCAGCTTTCGTACCATCTCTTGGGTGGCGACAGTCCGTTGGTTAATTTAGATTTATCCTTCCGAGGTGGTATCTTAGACGACAGTGTCCTGTAAGCAATCCTGTTAGAATTCGCAGGTCGTTCCGACTCCATTCTAGGATCCGCTTGGTTGTGATTTTCGAGGGTTTAGGCCTTCGAGTGAGTCAACCCAGGTATATCGGACCAGTGCGTGAGTCTTTCTCTTAATCTAAAATTGGGCTGGCTTATATTTAAATCGCACTTGGTAGCTCATATTTAGACCAAATACTATGAGATTTTCTAATGACAAAAAAAATTACCTCAGATTAAAGAAACCTTAAGACGTATCATCGTGCATCTTGTAGAGTTAAAATATTGCGCCTATCATAAAACAGAGTATTTAACAACAATGAAGACTCTATTATCAATCTAGGAACGTGTCGCGTTTGTAAATGTCAGCTAGCTCTATAACAAAGAAGTTACATTATTTTCTACTAGATGTCAATAAATAAATAAACTTATTACAGATCAAAACCTGATACTGAAAAGATGAAGACAGTATGTTTCGGAACTATTTGACGACAACAGAAATCAAGAGCATGAAATAGATGAAGTGGTCACTGGTCCACCTATCAGCAAAAAAGAAGTAGAAAAAGCCCTAAAAATGGCAAAGCACCGGGCCCTGATGCTCTGCGAAGTGAGATAGTAAAATTGCTAGGCAATATGTGAATAACAACGATAACAAAACTCTTCAGCACAATATACAATACGGGAATTATTCTAACCGACTGGCTGAGGTCAACTTTTGTTACAATCCCTAAGAAAAACAGGGCTACAAAATGTAGTGACTACTGTACCATCAGCTAGATGAGCCACCTCCTTAAAGTATTCTTGCGTATTATTCATTTGAGAATATATTAAAAATTAGAAGCGAGCATCAGCAGAACTCAGTTTGGATTTCGATCAGGACTGGGAATGCGTGAAGCACTCTTTGGAGTTCAAGTACTAATACAGCGCTGCCGAGACGTTGACTCTGACGTGTTAGTGTGCCTGGTGTATTTTGAAAAAGCTTTTGACAAAGTGCGACATGACAAACTTACGAAGATACTCAAACCAACTGGTATTGACGACAAAGATATCCGCTTGATAGGTAATTTATATTGGCACCAGTCTGCCAAAGTTAGAATTAACGGTCACCTGACGGAAGATGTTGAACTGAAGAAAGGTGTGAGACAGAGATGTATATTGTCTCTACTCATTTTTAATTGAAATTTTAAAGAGTTATTTGGGCAGGCACTAGGAGACATGGATTTAGGAGTTGTGATAAATGGTCAAAATCTCAACAACATAAGATACGCGGATGACACCATAATACTCGCGCAGTCCATCGATGACGAAAGGCCTGTTCGTTTGTCATGCTCACGCTGCTCAATAAATTACATAAATGTGCAGATTGATATAATTTTCGTGATACAAATCCACAAAGAGCATTTACCAACTGATGAGTTCAAAACACAAAACCCCCACCAAAACAATTTGATATTTGATCCCAACAAAAAACAACCAAATTGCCCATCATTCATTTCGTTAAGTAAATAATTTTCCAACTCAGTATTTGTATCAGTTACTTTACCATTAATTATACTGAATTTTCTATTCATTTTTAATGTCTGATTTTTGAAATTCTGCTAGATCAAACTGATATGATTTTTCTGCACTATCTAAATTGGTGGAGCAAATAAATCCTGCTTTATCTGATATATTGCATCTTGTTTCTTTCCAACAAACGGTCTCTGATCAATTGCTTGCAACAAACGAACAGTCGAATACTGCTCAAATCAGTTTTGAGCAGCGCGAGCATGACAAACGAACAGGCCTCTACAGAGACAATATGGTGAATACAGTTTGCGAAGTATTAGGTTTGAAAATAAACACAGCAATAACCAAATACATGCTAATAAGCAAAGGAGTTCATAATCAAGTGCGAGCTACCTTGGTTACAGGATAAACGAGGACTGAGATCCATCTTCATTCTTCTTCATGTACCGTCTCCATTACGGAGGTTGGCTATCATCATTGCTATTCTGACTTTGGAGGCTGCGGCCTTAAACAAGTCGGATGACGTGACATTAAACCATTTTCGCAGATTTCTAAGCCAGGATATTCTTCTCCTTCCAATAGATCTTTTTCCACAATTTTCCCTTGTATTATGAGGTGCAGAATCTCATATTTTGGGCCTCTCATGACGTGGCCGAGATATTGCAGTTTTCTTCTTTTCACTTCGTGTAAGATCTCTATGTCCTTCTTCATTCTTCTCAGAACCTCCAAATTGGTTATATGTTCCGTCCATGATATTCTCAACATCCTACGGTATGCCCACATCTCGAAGGCTTCAAGTTTTCGCTCGCAATATACGTTGAGGGTCCAAGCTTCCACACCATACAGAAGGACTGGAAACACATAACATTTGAGCATCCGAGTTCTCAGGTCCAGGCTCAGATCGCGACTACAGCAGTTTCTTGATTCTCACAAAGGATGCACGGGCTTTCTCAATGCGAATCTTTATTTCCGAACAATAATCCACGGTGCAGTTGACACTTGTACCTAGGTAATCATACCTCTCGACTCTTTCCAGCTCTTCATTTTCAGCATATAGATGTTCATTAGGCACTTCAGTTTTAGTGACAATCATGTATTTGGTCTTCTTAATATTCAGTGTCAGACCATATTCTCGACTAGTAGTGATGACCTTATTCAACATATTCTGAAGGTCTTGGGATCCATCGGTTGAAATCAAAATACGTATTGAGTGTGCCCGGGAAACATTTATTCGTATGAAAAAACTTTTTACCAGTCACAATCTATCGATTGCCCTGCGAATAACGATGATAAAAGCATATGTCTTTCCACTTCTTTTGTATGGAGTCGAGAGCTGGACACTAACAGAAGCCACGCTCAAACGTCTAAAAGCTTTCGAGATGTGGTTGTACAGGAGTATGCTAAGAGTAAGTTGGGTGGAAACGATCACAAACGAGGCGGTGCTTGGAAGAATGCATAAAGATACAGGGGTGGTCAATATCGTAAAACAATGAAAACTGGAATATTTCGAACATATCATAAGAGACCCAGAAAATTATGTCATTCTACATCTTATAATACAGAGTAAGATTAATAGTAAGAGACGCCCCGGCAGACGAAGAACTTTCTGGCTTAAAAATCTCAGACAGTGATTTGGTCTCACCACTACACAACTTTTTCGAGCGGCTACCAACAAAATAATAATTGCAAACATGATAGCCAGAATGATCGCCAACAATCGGTAAACGGTCATGGCATTTAGAAGAAGAATAAGATGGCAATGGAAAAGTTCTGCTAGTCTGTAATAATAAGCCATATTTTACCATTACCGTCTACACCAATCATTTACCTTTATCATATTGTAAACATTTAATTTATTTTGCAAGAAATTTTGAATGTTGGTCTTCTTTGATCTGGTGGTGTCCAACGTCGATATAACCGTGAGAAACCATTTTATAGGAAGAACCTACCATTGGATGGTCGCCCTTGAAGTAATGTGTCCAATTAAGTAAATTAATAAACAATATATGTAAATAAGAGTTTAAGTTCCAGATTAAGATAAGTAAGGTTAGGCTGGGTGAAAATGTATAAAACATAAAAAATATTATTTTTCATAGACTTAACATGGAAAATTCAAATGCCTATAACTTTTTACCCGTACCTTTCCGAGGTAAATATGTACATGCATGAACTCCTCAAGCTATTAAATTGTATGTATTTTCCTGCTTTATAAATTTTCAAATCTCTCTATTTAATCCAGCGAAGTTTTAAACTATCCAAGTGCCACTGGGCCTTATAATTAACTTTAACTACCCACCACATTTATCTAACTTTCATGCATCCGACTAATCAACCTTTTAAACAAGCAACCATTGGCGTCCGTTTAAATGTAATATTTACACTATTTTTACGCTGTAGATTTACACAAAGCAAAACCAAATTTTACTAAACTATTGTGTTTAAAATGATGCTGAAGTTAGTTTATAAAACTATATTTTAACACGTTAACTGCCAACTACGAGATAACTGGTAGATTGCGTTCCTTGCTAAGACGCCGGCACCGTCTACGAGTAATCTCGTACTGTGTTTACTCGCCATATTCGTGCAGCTACGATGAAACTCTTAGTATGTCAGTGCTAATATGGATATGGCTTCTGGGAAAAGAACAAAAAATAACTACTGGCTTACATGAACAGAAAATTTATTAATAAATGAACAGAAAATATAATTTAAAAAAATTTATTTAAAATCAAGTAGTAAAAGTATATTTTTGTTTGTGAAACTTTTTAAAACAATCTTTCACACGACGGGCTTGGCTTCTATTCACAGGTCGGACAAAAATAACGCGTTTCTCATACGACATAGCTTTGTCGGACGCTGTTTTTTTTCGGTATGTGGCAGACTCTCTAAATAATGGAGCTCTTGCAATCTAATTTTTTTTCGAAACTGGTTGAATCTCTGTCTCCAATCAACGCGACGACAAATTCTTCTCTAAACTTTATTAGTTTTATTTTTTAAAGTTACTTTTTAAATTAATTAATAGTTTAAATTTAATATATATTTTAAAAAATAGGAAATTTTTTTTTAAATAAAAAGTAAGGTAAGATTTTTTTCGTCGACATTTTCACTGGAATTTTCGAAAGTACATTTAATAGTTTCCTTTAAGTGCCATATATTTATATTTAATTTTAATTTGGTAATACCTACTATGTATTTATTTCTAGTATAGATTTTATTTCTCATGGGAAGCTTTGAGTGATAGTTGTATTGGCTATGGCCAAAACGGCAGCGATGGGACTCGGCATTTATTATGGTTTGCTTTCCGGGAGGGCGAAACGTAGACTGCGGATAGTCGCTTTGCTACTTTGAATGTAAATAATAATATTAATGAAATTTACACGATGATAGAAGAAAGACGAATAATGTTCTTTGTGTAAATGAAACCAAGCAAAAAGGATGTGAAACCACAACACATGGACCTTATACAGCCTACTGGTCAGGAGATCCGAAAACCAGCAAAGGTTCTTAGGGCGTGGTGTGATACTCTCTGCTAGAATGAATGAATGTGTGACTGACTTTAAATGTGTGAGCCCAAGACTTCTTTGGGTGAGGCTGAAGGTTGGTCTTACTCGAATTTTTTTTCTGGGGGTTTATGCCCCACAAGACGCGCAGTGAAACCAATCTTTAAACGCTCAAAAAGAGAGGCGGGAGTTTTATGATATTGTGACAGATATTCTAAATAAGTGTAACCAAAATGAAAGAATTGTAATGTTAGGTGATTTTAATACTTGGGTAGGAGTAAAGCGTGATTGATATGACAGCGTTCTGGGAATGTAAAGTGACGGCAGAGTAAAAGAAAAAAGAGAAAGTCTACTTGAAGTATGTTTGGAGTGAAATCTTGTGGTAACAAACACAATGTTTAACTATAAAAAGGATCCAATTGTACACAAAACAAGAAGGATAATTTAATTCGTAATTTTGGATAAAATATTGAAAAAGAAAGTAATGGACACTCGGGCATACCGCGGTGCAGGTATTGACACAGACCACTTCTTAGTAATGAGCCGAATAAGAGGTATCTTTAAGCGGGGGTGGCATCGTGTGCAGGAATCAAGTAGTGTACTAGAGCGAAATAAATACTCGTTGCAAAATGGGCACTTTTTAAAAATACACGGGTTACCAAATCTATCTACAACTATTTATAATAAAATTATTTAATTATCAGCACAAAATATTCAATATTGCAGAATTGCAATATCGGACTTTAATCGCACGTTGACCGGCCGTTGTGGAATTTTCGATACCGGAACAATGCTTTATTGAACTGTAACTTGCCCATCCTTTGAGGTTGTTTTGTACGGGTAGATCCCTGTTAAAAATATAAAATTTATAACTATATAAATGGGAGTAACCCAAAAATGAGAATTCTGAAGGTTGTTGGTTTCTTCTT
The DNA here is from genome assembly GCA_950111635.1 of Agelastica alni. Taxonomy (NCBI): domain Eukaryota; kingdom Metazoa; phylum Arthropoda; class Insecta; order Coleoptera; family Chrysomelidae; genus Agelastica; species Agelastica alni. The sequence continues at coordinate 42,145,682 of OX467708.1, read as the reverse complement.
CAAGGATCGGTTGTAGTCGTTCCTCTTTGTTCAATGGTTTGTAAAGCTCGTCTAGGGGAATCTTCTGGAGTTACAAGGGTTTAATTAATAGCGACTTTGGTCCAGAATTTTTTTCTTTATATTTGGGAGTGTAAGCGGTTCTTCTTTAATTGTCGTCTTGGTGTTGATAAATCTGCCGTCGTTTGTACTAAATTCGCATCCTGGTGGTAGCTTGACTAGGTACGTTTCTTCTAGCATCAGTAGTTTCGACGTAGTGCAGTGAGTCGAAATTTTTGTTGTAGTCGGGGAAAAATTGAGATGTTATATGTTTCGGATACCTCTTGCATAATTGATGTGCTGATATGAACTGGTATTTGGTCGCACGCTGCCTCGATGTTTCTTAGTTTCCTCAATAAGTTTTTCTGGGCATAAATGTGTCATACCAATTTTTCTACAAGGAAGTTTAAAGGATTGATAAAGGTTTTCGTTGGTAAGTAGGTAGGGAGCTGGTGGAATGATAGTTGTTAGGTTCTGGGTTGGAATAAAAAATGTATAAAAATAAGAAAATTCGTACGAGTATAAAATTGGGAAATAAAAAATAAAGACAGTTGTGTGGTTGGTGTAGTAACCGTCAACGGTTATAACATCGTAATACTTAAAAATATCTTGTTCCTGGGTATAAAGTAGTTACTCTGGAGAATGGAATTCAAGTAGCTTTTGAATGTTCCATTTCAGATCCTTTGTATTGATTAGGTTGTTGTATATGGTATTAGTTTTGGCAAATTTTAGGACTATTTCCAAATCGTTTAATATTTGCAGAATTTGAATTTGAATTTGTAAATTGATGTTAAGTTGGTCCAGGATGTTTCGTATTTGCAAGAAGTAATTAAAGTCAAATACAAATTTGTTGAGGTCAGTTGTAATTTAATTCATCTTGTAGGCTACAATTTCTTAGTTGTGGGAGACGAGTGACAGTGTTTCATTAAAATTCTCCATTATTTTCGTATTTAGGCTTATCCGATGATTAACTTCATAAACAACGTTCATTTGGTTTTTCTAGATTCTGGATTGCTCTGTTGTACCATTCTGCGTCTTTATGATCCAAGTTTCCTGATATTGCCTTTATAATACTTCCAAGTCCGTTTATAAATTCCCTTTTTGGTTTATAAGGTGAATAAACTATGGATAGTTTTTCTTTCATTAATTTGATGAGGTACTGTAGGTTCAGATCGAAGTTCTGAAGGGTATCAAAGTAAGGATGGCTAAGTCCCTTTTAAATTACATTAGTTACGGCGAAATATTGTGACTCCAAGGCATCTACTTCCTGTTTGTTGGTTTTAGGTGGATATAATGAATAAAAGTGTGGGTACTGGATTGCATCCTTTTTTTTTTGAGGAGGTTGAAAAAAATCTTTTAAGGACGCCCAATGGATTGGGTGTGTCAGATTTGCTCCCCTCCAGCGATACGCCTACCGACTAAAAAACAATTCCTCCTCTTGACACTAGTGTTCCTTTGTTGGTTAGTTATTTCTTTTCACTTTGTTGACATAATTTGTTATTATATTCCAGTTATCCTTACTTTGTAAAGCACTATTAATTTTATTTTCGGGTGTTATTCTTCCTAGTTCATTTTCAGTGGTTTTTCGTTCTTCTTTTCATCTCACACATTCGAAAAAAGTGTGTTCTACCACGTCCACCGACCTATAGTATAGGCATTCGTCCTTATCGGTCAGTTTGAATCTGTACAAGTAAGCTTGGAAAGTTTCGAGTCTCGTTAGTAATTGTTTTATATAGAAGTCCACTTCACCATATTTTCTGTCGATCCAGGGTTTTGCGTCTGGTATAAGTCTTTTGGTCCATTCTGCAGTCCGGTCTTCCTTTTCCCATCTCTCTTGCCACTTTTCTATTGTAAGTTGTCGTGATGTTTTCCTATCCGTGCCATTTCGTATAATCTCTCGTTCTTCGGTTAGTATATCATTTGGTGGTGTTATGGCTATCACTATTAGGGCTTTTGTAGATGTTGCCCTGTTTTCGCTTGATATACTAATTGCTACTTTTCGTTGTACTTTTGGGATAATTCCTCTGTATATGTTTTTTCTCATGGTTTTCTTCCATATTGTGGCTCCATACAGTAGGATTGATTGCATAACATAAAATAGAATTCTTCTGTTGTTTTCTCTTGGTCCCCCTACTTTGGGCATCAGCCTTTAAAGATTTCCTATTGCCTTACGTGCCTTTTCAGAAATTTTTCTTATGTGTGTACTCATGGTCATATTCCTGTTTAGATGTATTCCGAGGTATTTGATAGATTCTTTTGTGGTTATCCTAATTCCCTGTACGGTTAACGAAGCACTCTTTGTTTTCCTTCCCCTAGCAAGTAGTACTGCTTCGGTTTTATGTGGTGCAAGTTTTAATTTTTTGTTGTCCATTCATTCTGTTACCTTCGTCAGTACTTCGTTGGCCTTTGCTTTCATCTGAGTGACATTTTTGGCTGTTTCCAGTATCCCGAGATTATTAGCGTAAGCGATAAGCTTAACTCCTCGAGAAACAGGTAGTCTTAACATTTCATCATAGTACAGATTCCATAATGTCGGGCATAAGACGGAGCCCTGGGGAACTCCACTTGACAGCTCAATTTTGTTATTGTCCCCCACTAATAGTGTTCGGTTTTCTAGATAACTTGCCACAATGTTATACAGGTATGGAGACATCTCTCGTCTTTGCATTTCACCTAGTATACCTTCCCACGGTGCCGAATTGAATGCATTCTGTACATCCAGAGAGATTGCATCCTTGGATCTTCTAGTTTCAGTGGTAGTATTCCTGTTCTTTGGATTCTGGAGCTGCACTTTCTAGGCTGCGCCGAAGGTACATCTGTAAGGTATTTTTATTATTAGTTGTTTTATCGGATTTGTGCTTGATGTTCTTTTTGTGAATTGTTGAGTTTTCGGTATTTATGGTTATAGGATTATTGGTTTTAATTATTCTTCTAGTAAATCTTGGTAGTAATTTGGTTTTTTTACAGTTGTCCTCGTGTAGACTTTTTCACAAGGTTTGTAAGTGATTGGAACGTCCCTATTTAAGTTCTTCTTTTCGATTGCTTAATCTTTAGTTTCCTGAATTTTCTTATTTATTTGCTTGTATATTTCTTTTGTTTGCTCTTTGTGGTGTTGTGTTCAGTTGTTCAAGAGAATTTTTTTAATAACAATGTCCAGAGGATTCGGTGCTTCTAGGTACCCCAGAATAGCGTACAGTATCTGTTCTTTGCGGCCGAAGGTGCGTAATGAAGTGGCCGGGTGATTGGTTGAGCTCTATTTTGCGAGGTAGCTCTAGTGCTAATGCTAATTGGTGTTCGCTTGTAAGCTTAGGGTGGGTTTGCCCTATTGAATGGTTGATTTGTTGGAAGCTGTGGCCTAGCAAATGGATTGGTTTGGTTTTGCATCATTGGTACTCTGTGTCCAATTTGCTGGGGTTGTTGGTTCCATTGGGGCCTCTGTTGCCATTGTGGACGAAAGTTGGCGAATTGGTTTTGTCCCACTGGTTTTGATATTATTTTCTTCTTGAATGTATTAAAAGGCAAGTGTTAAGCTGGCTAGTCGCATTGTTTTAATTGTGGATCCTAAGGGCTCACGTAGTCCTGCTAAAAATGTTTTAAGAGCTTGTTGTTGGAAGAATAGATTCTTACTCATTTTTATGACTTCATTTTCTTTGTGCAACTTGATGTAGTTTCATATGGTCTCATAACTCTTTCGTGAATGTGATGAGGGCTTTCGGTAGGTCATTAACGTAGGTTAACGAGGTCTCTGGTTTGCGAGTTTTTGTTTCTTTGGTCCGCAAAGTGTTGGATTAGGGTATTCTTGATCTCCGTCCAATCTTTACATTCAAAAACTGACATAACTTTTTTGGCCCTTCCCTTCAATTTGCTAGTCCTTGAATCAGCATTTGGTTCTGGAAGCAATCTCGGTTTTCTTGGTCTCAGTAGTAGTTTAAATGCATGGTTAATGCATCGATGAAGATGTGAAATTCATTCGGGTTTTCGTTGAATTCAGGAATGATATTAAGGTCTTTTAAGTTAAAGGTAGGTATTATGATATTGGGTAGAGGTAGTGAACTTTGTGGGGTTAAAATTAAGGTTGGTTGGTTTGAGATTCTTCGTTTAGGTGGGGTATTAAACATATGAATATCTTACAGGAAAAGGATGATGTATACAAGCATGTCCTAATCTTCTTTTCTTCTTAACGGCTACTTCTTTCTTCTCACATTTTTATTGGGTGAACTTACGACGGTTTCCCAGGGATGTGGTAGCTTCGCTAGAGGACTAACGTTTAACAACGACGATGGTCTTTAAAAGACTCTTCTACGAGCCTAGTGATTGTACCAAATAAATGCTCGTTGCACAAAGGGCACTTTTAAAAAAAGGCTCTTTATTAATTACAACAAATACACGGGTTACTAAAATAATTAGAACTGCTGAAACTTAAATCTATCTGCAAGTATTTATATTAAAATAATTTAATTATCAGCACAAAATATGCAATATTGCACTTTAACCGCACATTTTGCACTTTAACCGCACATTGACCGGCTGGAATTTGTGGAATTTCCAAAACCGGAACAATGGTTTATTGGACTAGCGTATAAAAGTTAGGAATTTGCAAAAAGAAGGTATAAAAGAGGAGTTCTTTAGTAAATTGATCGAGAAATTAGACAGTTTATATGAAGCGTGTGAGGTTCAAAAATTGTGGAAATGATTCAAGGAAAGAATCGTGGATATTGCTATTGAAGTGTGTGGTGTAAGTAAAAGCAGGAAAGGATGCAAGTTACAAAAATGTCCGTAGAGGTTTAAAAAGCAGTGTCAGAGAAGAAAAAAGCCTGGCTGAATTGGCTGGCTATAAAACCCAATCAAAGAACGCAAAAGGCAATGATTGAGGGTGTAAACAAGTTAAAGAAAGAGTATAAAAGGTTAAAAGGTGTGGAAAAAGGGGTTGTGGCAAGAAATAAGGAGAGTGATAAAGATGAATTTAATAGAAGGTTATCTGACGATTTTCAGAATAATATTAAAAAGTTCATAAGAACAACCATAGGTAAAAATATTACCTCGCAACTAGAAAAAATCATTAACCAAGATGGCACTATAGCAAATTTAGAGAGAGCATTTTAAAGAGATGGAAGGAATACTTCAAAAGTTTATTTGAGAAAGAGGATACACAAGCACAGGCCTCATTCAAAAACATAAGTGAAAGTTGCAATGAAAATGAAATTAGGACGACAGAAATTGTGGAAGCGTTGAACAGTAAGAAATTGGGCAAAGCTACTGGAAACGAAAGGATAACGGTTTAAATGCTAAAGGCTGGACAAAGCGTGGTAACTAGTCTGCTCAATCGCCTATTTAACTTTTGTTGGAGGATTGGTAGCGTACCAGACGGCTGGTGCAAGGCCGTTATCATGTCGCTTTACAAGGAAAAAGGTTCGCAGCAGGGCTCTAAGAACTACCGAGGTATTATTTTTCTTAGCATAGTTAGCAAACTGTAGGCAAAGGTATTGATTAAAAGAGTGACGAATGAAACTGAGAAGATGATATGGGATGTGCAAGCGGATTTTCATTACGAGGTATAGCCAAAAAATTCTTGGCTGGAAGTCAGAGGGTCTACTGCGCTTTTATAGATTTAAAAAAAGCCTATGAAGTGAATTGTGGTCGACATTGTCTATGTATGGGGTGAGCGGTAGTTAAATACGAGCACTGAAATCACTTTACGAGGATTCCACTATTGTCAGGATAAACGGAGCTTACACGGACTGGTTTAACATCGAAAAAGGTGTGAGACAGGGATGTGTGGCTTCGCCATGACTGTTTAACTTAATAGACGATTGTTTTAAAGATTTGAGGCAATGGTTAATTTTATGCATTATGCTCTGAAAATCAAAGAAATGAAAATAAATGTAAGCAAAATAAAGGATCTAAAAAAAAAGGATGTCAAACGGTAAAGTTCTGATTAAGGGAGCAAAAGTGGATCAAGTTAATGAGTTTATATAATTGGGTTTAAAGTTTACGATAGATGGAAAGTATGACAGTGACATTAAGCAAACGCTGTTGGCAGAAAAACAAATAAATGGAACACTGAATAGCTTTATGAACAGCCAAAAAGTGTCAAAACAGGTACGTCTGACTGTGCATAGAGGAGTGTTGGTTTCTTCACTTATGTACGGTAATGATTGTTGGTTTGGCAAAAGAAGCATGAAAATAGGATTATTGCTGCGAAGATGAGTAGTCTGAGAAGTGCAGCCGGAGTGACTCAGTTGGGTAAAGTGAACAATAATGAGATAAGGAAACGCTGTGGTGTAAAAGAAGGTGTGGTTATAAAGATAGATAAAGGAATGATTAGTTGGTTTTGACACGTAGAAAGAATTGATAAAGATTGACGAAACAAATTAATAAGGCGAGTGTAAATGGACAAGTCGGTAGAGGTCGACTTTGGCCAAAATATCTTGATCAGATCAACATTGTTTTAAAGAAAGGCCAGGTAAAGAGTACCAACCAGCAACGAGCATGTATGGGAGCACTGATGAAAGTAGAAAAGCCAAAAAAGTGTTTAAGAACCGTAGCAAGTGGATGGAAGTGGTCTCTGCCTACCTATACGGGAAAAAGGCGTGACTATATGTATGTATGTAATATGTAGTGAAACCTTTTTGGGCCATCCTATAGTCTTTCTTAGAGATGTTTAGTACGACAGCATTTGATCTGATCGGTCAATGCCAGAAACTCCTTTATTGTAATCTCGAATTATATTCGGTTTCATAGAAAGTTTTCCATTGCGATTGGACACCTCTACCATTTAACAACATGCATGTTTGAAATCTTGTATGTCTTTCTATTTGCAGTAACAAGACCATTTTGCTGCCAAATACACTTCCAACATCAGTAGTGTGACCTAAATAATGGTCAGTTTCCTCAGATTTTCCGCAGTAAATCTTCATTTTCATTACAAGACCGTCGTACTCACATAGTTCATACAGATTGACACCGTATTTGTGTTTTTTATTTTTTACGTACTGGCGAAAATACAGCATCATGGATTCGATAAATCTTCAAGGGTGCAGGTTGTGGGGCATCCGGGGCACACTAAAAGGTGTTCCATGTCCTGCGGTTCTCCACACTCGCACGTGATATCATCTGCATTCAGCAGGCCCCATCTTATTTTATTAGCCCTTGTCGTGGCTACTCCGGTTTAGAGTTCTCCAAGTTTTCCATTCCAGGTTTTTGCCAGGGGCCTCTTCTGGGATAGCGGGTATTTTTTTTGGTGGTTTGACCGAGACAGTCCTTAGAAAACTTCGCCTGGATTTGAGCCTTGGCTGGGCGTACGTGGCGTTCGTCAAATGTTTGCTTGAACCATTCAGTGTGCTCTGCCGCCCTCTTACGGTCCTCAGGTGTTGCGAAATCCGCGGCTTTATACAGTAAGTTGAGCGAGGTGGGTTTCATACAGCCAGTTATTAATTTGCATATTTCGTTTAATGCCGTGTCTACTGCTTTTGCGTGAACCGATCGGTTCCACACTGGGCAGGCGTATTCCCCTGTTGAGAAGCAGAGCGCCTGCGCGGTTCCTCTTAGGATGCTGAGGCATGTGCCCTAGCTGCTTTCAGCCAGTTTTCTCAGGACGGAGTTCTTGGTGGTGACTTTAGGTCGGGTGTTTTGACAGTGATATTTATATGTTAGTGCCCTGTCCAGTGTGACCCCAAGGTATTTAGGTTTATCGGTGTGCTGTAAGACCTTTCCCTCCCATTGTACCCTAAGTTCTTTGTGAGCTTTGCGTGGGTTTAGGTAGAAGGCACTTACTTGTGTTTTTAATGGGTTCGGCGTGAGGGAATTTTGTTTATAGTACTGGACATGATTTCTAGAAAGTGTTCTAGCTTTTCTTTGATATTGTGGAAGCTTTTGGATTGTACTGCGATGGCGAGGTCGTCGGCATACAAGAAATGTCTTGCCCCATTTGTTATTGGTTGGTGGTTTGTGTAAATACTAACCTTCACCTGCTCTTCTTCCAATGCAACGTAACATAAAATCTTCTGTTTTGTAGTATTTTGATAATAACTTTGTACTATAATTAGAGTTTTTGTTAATGTAATACGAATAAATGAAATTGGCTTTTTAGACCGGAATTCTGAAAATTGCGTGGCAGTCAACGTGTTAAACGTTGTATGAGTCATGGAAGGCTGGTTCTAGAAAATAACACTACCACAAGATGATGTGTTTAAAAGTTTTTTTTTAAATCAAACAAAAAATTTATTTTTTATGTTCAAAATTCAAGTCCAAAATTAAATTCGCCACCTCTGCATTAAATAGAGTCGACATAACCTGTTAAAAGAGAGAGAAATTGGAAATAATTTATGTTGACGAAAACTCTGCATAGGTTCCATCATTAACCAGAATAATTAGTATGTACTCATTGAGCTTCTGATAAATGATACACATTAAAATTTAAGTAAAAGCAACACCTGAAGAGAATTTAAGCAAAGTAAGGGGATTCGTGTGGTGGTGTTTTATCTTCTAAGCAACTTCGTTGGCGTTAATGTTAGAGGAACAGGTGTTAAATAATATTTTTAAAAAAATTATATTTAGATTTTATGATTTTGTTATATGTTCATAAATATATTTAAGCTATTCCTGTAAAAATTTTTATTTTTGAAAATTATAAAGGATTATAAATAAGATCTCATTATTAATTAGGTGATATGAACTTCTACGAAAGAATTTTTTGCAAAATCCTTTTTTACAATGCAATGAAAATTTCATCATACCATGCTTATGTTTGCGTGGTAGCTGGAAAGTGATGCCTTTTTGGATAAAATGTCGAACTCACTGTGATAGCAAAAAAATGTAGAATATTTTTATTTTTTTTTTAAAGAATTAATAAATTATTTATTTATATTTAATAAACAATAATTAAATCATCGGGGATGTTATGTGTCATTAAAAGATATTGTTTACTTCTATTACTTCTTTAAATCTAACCCAGAAGATTAATAAAAGTTATCTTAGAAATTTCCTTTTAAAATTTTTAACAAAAAAATAAAACTTGTGTTTTTTTTAATGAACAAGGGTGCATTGAAATCCTTCACAACATCTGCAAGCCACACTTTTTATAGACAGTAGTAGGGATTAGTGTTTACGCAATAACCTATGTGCGACAGCGTAAAAAGTATTGTAAAACTGTCACAGTAGGTGCATTTTGTGTCGGCCATTATCATTATTTATTTAGCTTCTGTTCAAAGCGTTTGCTTTTCACCATTTTTGGTATAGGCGCCGTTAACGTGTGGTAATTTTAAGATTTTATAAGCTCAAGACCGTCTTCGGTATTTATGTTGTATCAAGCAGATTAAGCTTCCGGTTATCTTTCGTTAATATTGAAAGTGAACTACAAATTTTCATTTATCTCGCAAAACGGTGAATTTTCAAACAAAAGATATTCAAGCAAGATTTTAATTTACTTAGATAAGCGTTGAATGTTGAACCTTGACAAAAAATCAATCGCGATTGAATAAGCCGAGAGCTTAGACATACTTTAAACTACATCCAAGCATCAACCAACAAAATCTACCAGAATTAGGTAAGTCAGTTTTATACAAACTAATTGTGATATTATTTTGAATATTTTTTCTTCAAATTGCGAGCCTTGATCCTTAGATAAGTCCATTTTTACAGAGGTTAATTGATTATTGAGCAAATTTACTGCTTGTTTAGATTAATTAACGCAATATTTCGACCGCTGAGTCAACAATAATTTCCAGTAAATTATTGTTAGTTATTCTCTAGTAGTTTTCCTTAAAGTAAACATTATTTTAACTTTTCAAGAGTTCGTCTCAGTTAAATAAAACTTTCACATAGTTTTTCTTTATTAATTTAAAGTAATCATTTTAACAAGCATAATAAAAAATTTAGGATTAATTTACACACATGAAAATACTTCAAGGATATTAATTTATATTTAAATATTATTGAGTTGGTTCATTAAATATACCCACATTGTATGTTAGTGTATAAAATTGGAGCGTGTGTTCTTTGTATGACGTAGGCATCCAATAAGAAAGAATTTTTCGAATTTTGCCCCTAAGGGGGTAAAAAACAGTGACAAAGTTTTTATCGGACAACGTGATTCCTTGGTCCAATGTACTTCAAATTTTGCATAAACATTCTTTAACAGAATTTGTGGAAGACGTGTTTCGTATTTTATTGAAACTCATCTCCTAACGGGGTTAAAAAGAATTAGAAAGTTATTTTGGGGCTAATTTGCATCGAAGTTGATATCAATACTCCTAAGTGCTTTTGATTTAAATTACATTTTAACTCAATCTGATTTTATTCAAAAAACGTTGAACACACATCAAAGCTTGGTGCAATGCAATACTCTTTAAAATTGGAATGTCAAATATAAAAGAATATGTAAATCGGATTAGAATTAGAACTTTCAATTTTATTTTTTCTTGGATATTTAAATGAAAAACTAACCTTATACCTTGACTGCTCACTCCGCGTTTAAACTTCCTCTCTCTCGATTTAATACAAACCAAAACCCAATTTTGCAATATTCCCTAACAAAGTAATATGGCAGAAGTACTCCGCAAAACGAAATTAATTGTTTGGGATGAGAGTACTGTGGCTCATAAAGGGAGTTTTGAAGCCCTCATTTATACAGATACTAAAAAAAAGCATTTTATTTTTTAGTTAGGAATATTAGAACAGAATTATGTTTTAATTTAAAATTACATTATGCATTTTATTGTAAAAATGGTGACTTATTAAAACGACTTGGGCCGCTTGGGCAGACTTCGGTAGTAAAAATTATAAAATCATTTGAAAGGTTTGTACAGCACAAATTTTGATGCGCCGCAAATTTTACTGATAGATTGTAGGTATATGTTTGGCAAAAAAATAAAGCGCTTTAATTTGGTTGAGTTTCAAGTAGATACTTAAAAAAATAAAAAATCGTAAAATTACCTTTTTTTACTTAATATGACAATTCTTTCATAATACAATTCTCTAAATAATAATAAAATCACATTTTTCAATTTAGTTTCATGTTTCCAACTCAATTGCTCATAATGACGGCGATATCCGGTACAAGAATTCCTTATTCAAATATTGCGATTTATAATACAACAATTTTATCCCAAAGAAATGCCTTAAACAATATTTCATTGTAAAATGAAACAGTATACGATAAAACTATTTTATAACGAAGAATATTTAGGCACTATACAACTATTTTTGACAAGTAATAATTATATTAAGATTCGCTAAAAGTAGAGGTTGCCTTATCTTATATGGTAATAAGAATTTTTCTTACGACCACGTATGAAAACACCATAAAGCACACTGTTTTGTTATTTGAAAAGTAGCTCATATCACCATAGCATTATTATTTGAATAAAATATTTTAATGCAAAAGTCACTTCAGTCTTATAACGCAGATTTTGGAACGAATTTATTTTGTCATATACTGTTTTATCCTATGAGGCATTTATAAAGGAGAGAGGCTTATAGTATTTTATAATGTTGCAGCTACTAGTTATATTGTATATTATAGAACTCTTATACAATAGGTATAAAAGTCTTATAAAATGATATTTTTGATATTGTATAAACTGCTTATAAAGTATTATATCAATTTAAAATAAATGATCGTATAATGCGTTATAGCATATATTGTAAAAGTTACTATATAATCATTTAATACAACAATTTTCTTTAAAAAACAATATTATTGCAACAAAACGCTTAATAAAAACAAACAGTCCTTGAAACAAAGCTATTCGACTGTTATACAATAATTTAGTCCTTTTAGAATTCCATTTTGTTAGTTGGAAGGTACAATTGTTTTCACTGTAGAAGAGCTTATAGCTAAAATTTACTCAAACATTAATAATATTCACGTTAAACCTGCTAAATGGTTATGCGAGCGTGCCATCCTAACACTAAAAAACAAACAAACCTCAGTCATAAATGAAATACTTTTGAGATCAATCGAAGGGCTCGAATATCAATATAAATCCGTCGATTCAGTGATAAACACCGATGACCATACGTTATCCGGTCGAGTTCCTGAATACACTTAAGCCAACTCACATATTAAAGTTGAGAGCTGGCGCGCCAATTATGTTGCTGCGCAATATTTTTGTTCTTAGTCTAACGTCGAGAAGGACTTGTAGTGATCACAAGTTAATGTCAGGTTATATTACTCAGAACTCTTCTTACAGTCTCTCGCAATCTCCCACGGTCAGCAGCAGTTCTAATGGCTTCCACTAGTGGACGCTCAGTTACTTTTGATACATTGTCTAACAAGGAGTTTGCCCTGGAAAATCAGTCTCTCAATGTTGTCGTGACGAGTTATATGTCCGAAAAAGTTCAGTATTCGCGCTGATGTCAAGCTACTAAGACGGTTTGATGGTCCAATCTCGTTCAGCAGTATCACATTGGTGCAATGTGCCGTACACAGTGTTCTTAGCATTCTTCGCCATACCCACATTTCAAAGGAATCGACCCGACGCCTGTTGGCTGCCTTCATAACCCATATCTCGGAAGCGTACCAGAAAATGAAGAACACTAGGGCATGGACCAGTGATTTTTTGGTATTATGGATATATATCGATCTTTCCATATTTTATGTAATTGGCTCATTGCTGTTCGGCCAAGTTGAATACGACGGCGGATCTCCATCTCGCAGCTGCCGGAGTAGTGGATAAAGGCACCCAGATAAACAAACTGATCTACCACTTCACAGTTGGTAATGTGATGTGGTCTGTTTGCTGTTTCATCCGATCTATCAACTATCAATACTTTAGATTTGGCATAGTTGATTTTTAGACCATACTCTTTTGATGTTCTCTCGAGTCGCTGTATCAATTTTGTAAGTTCTTCTGCTGAGTTAGCGATCAGAAGAGTGTCGTTAGCATATCTAAGATTTGAAATTTATTCCCATTTATGGAAATTTAAATCCACCAAACATCGCAATGTAATCGAGTCAACTATATTGACAGGTTGTTCTCGAGGAGAGTCTGTATTTATTCACAGGATTCCCCTAACTCCATCAAATTATCCCTTCAAATTCAAGAGAGTGCAGTTTCCTATCAAAGTCTGCTTTACCATAACCATAAACAAAGCTCAAGGCCAAACTCCTAAGGTAGCGGGAGTGGACTTGAGAGAAAGCTGCTTCTCCCAGGGCCAGTTGTATGTGGCATGCTCCAGAGTAAGCGCACAGAGTAGCCTGGTGATTCTAGCACCCGAAGGAAAAACAAAAAATATTTTTTACAAATAAATACTGCGGTAGGTGCAGTATTTCGATTTTGTTGTAAAAATATAATTCCCCCGTGTCACTTTTACCAGATTAAAGGACGAGCTTCGTGTTCATAAAATATAATAACATTTTATTTTATTTTAAATCCCTACACTACAATAAAGATTGTTATATTTTATAAGTATTTAAACATTTTAACATAATAATTTATTTGTTATAACAAAATTATTAATGTAAAAAACCAATTAATAATCCTATCGGAACCATTTTCGACTTCTACGCGGTCGAGGTCGCGGGCAAAAGCTAGTTGTTTTATATTTTTTTGTTTTAAACACTAAAGAAAAGGTGCAAGTATAAATTTAAATATTCAGAGTAAATAAATTAAAAATTAAACAGGTAAAGACACCATTTAAACCGCGAACAAATTCTAAGAGCCATTGGCAATTTAGAAAATGGCACTTCACACACAAATATAGCATTTGGCATGTCTCAAAGCATAAGTTTCATCTTGAATGCCCGGTATATAGAAACTGAAGATTTTATATTTTTGTTAAAAATATTCTTTTTTTTTTAATTCGTGGTGATCTAAATAAAATTTCTTAAAATTAATTTATCAACTACAAAACTACAATTTAGCTTAAAATTTCCTACTTAGAATTAAATAACCTTAGATTATTTCTGTGTATGTGTTTAGAAGTTTATTATTATTTATTGATTACGACATAAAAAAAATTTATTAATAATTTTTATCTTTTTTATGTAAAAAATTAAAAATTCATATTAGAAATTCAAATTCAAAGCATCAATTTAATATTTATTTCTCAGCGGAAAGTAAATTATTATTTTACAAAGGTGACCGTTTATTTCGAAAGCAATTTTCCTTAAAATAATTAACCAATAAAGCGTAGACGGCAAATCCAAAGATAAATAAAATAATTCTTGGTAATAGGAGGAGAAATCGATACCGCAAGTCGTCATCCGCGAACAACAGATGCCCCGAAAGGGAACGGAATGAAAGATTAAAATTCTGCTGCCTTTTACCAAAATTTATATTTGTATGATGGTTGTTATACGGGGTGATTTTTCTCGCTGGCACATTAGACGTTATGGCAAAACTAGTTAGACAAGAAATCTGAAAATTTGTAATATGGGGTTTTCGGAAGTGGTCTATCGAATGAAAATATACTCGACTTTCTGGGACTTCGGTTGTACCGGACGTTGACGTCAACTTTGTTATTTTAAATAGAACCTAATATTTTTTATTTTATTTTCGAATTCTTCATGGAATTTTAGATAAAATTTGTGCACAATGTTCATTACCAAAAATGAAGAATTTTCGAGATATTTTGATTTCTTTCAAAATTTTGAAATAATCCTAGTCAACATTGAATAACGATATCTCCATTAATAACGAAGCTAGTGACGTGAAATTGTTACCAATCAACAACAAGGGCTTGCCCGTTAACTCTATATGTCCAACTTATTGATATTTCATACAGGGTGTTTTAAACTTAGCCGCCAACAAGCACAATTTAAATCATTTATAAGTAGCTTACTTTAAATAGAACACCCTGTATTTTATTACATTTTCCGCTGTATTTTTTTAAGTCAATTCGTTTGGTATTGGTATTACGTATACTTAAATTTAACCACTTTTGAGATATTGCATTATCTTGGTTAAAACATAACACTACTTAATTCTTTCAACATTAGTAAAGGGTACGCCTCTGCAGTCAAAGATTTAATAGTTAGGACGTTAATTGTTTATGTTGTTTTGACAGTTTTCTTTACCAGTTTGTATTTCATAGTAAATAATGGCAAATGTAGGAATAACTAATAATGATTTTTTAAATCTTATTATTTACGGCGAGTGTAATAGAATTGTTAAACGGACTTGCCGTGTTTTTGCAGAAAGATATCCAAATCAACCAAATGCAACTGGTGATATTGTAAAAAGATTGCTTTAAAACTACCGTCATTTTGGTCAATTTAAGACAAAAATTAATAAAAATAAACCACTAGTGGACAGTGCCATAGAAGAAATTAATGTTATGGGTTATTTTACGGCCTCTTCAAATGCCTCCATTAGAGATTGTGAAAGAGATCTTACTTTGTCGACGAGAACAATGCATCGCATTTTAAAAAAACACAAATTTTTACCATTTTCATATCATTTGGTAAAACACTTATAATTAGGTGATCTTCTTTAAAGGGTAGAATTCTGTGAAGGATAAAAACTTCATAAAAAAAGTTATATGGTGTGATGAAGCAAAGTTAAGCAAAAATGAATTATTTAATCGACATAATTCCCATTTTTTGTCTAATGAAAATCCACAGGTAATAGAGAACGTTACTTCCAAGATAGTTGGAGTTTTAATGTTTTTTGTGCAATAAAAGACGATAAAATTTTATGATGAAAATTTAAATGTTTAAAGAAATTGCCACATTTTAAAAGAAGCCATACGACTGGCGTTACATACTTTAAGAAATGGAGATGCGGCTTCAGCTTGGTATCAGCAAGATGGAGCACCTCCTCATAACTTTGGGCCTGTTGCTCAGCATCTTTACGACATAATTATTTGATGATAGATGGATTGCCAATCAGGGTCCGTTTCGTTGAGCAGCTCGCTCTCCTGACTTGGCTCCTTTAGATTTTGGTATTTGGGGTTACATTAAAAATCAGGTATTTTCCAAACCTGTTACGACAAAGGAAGATATGATGCAGATAGTCTTACTTGCTTTTAATTCTTTAACACCCGACCATATTTCCAGAATTACAAGACATAACCTAATAAAAAGGATTCATAAATGTTTAGAAGTAGATGGTGCTAATTTTGAACACTTATTATAAAACTTTATTTGTTTAGTATTACATTTAGTAATTTTGGTTTGTAAGTTATCTTAATAAATTAATACCTAGTCAACGTTTTTAATGATATCCACAATTAACAATCTCTTTATGCTATTGGTTACTTTTCAGAATTAATAACTTAAAAAAATTACCTTAAATAATGGAAATCATGGCCTACCCTTTACTAATGTTGAAATAATTAAGTGTTGTTATGTTTTAACTAGGATATTGAAATATCTGAAAAGTGGTTGGATTTAGGTATAGGGTATACCAATACTAAACGAATTGGCTTAAAAAAATACAGCCGAAAATGTAATAAAATACAGTGCGCTTTATTTAAATTAAGCAATTTGTAAATGATTTAAATTGTTCATGTTGGCGGCTAAATTTAAAACACCGTGTATGAAAAATCAATGAGTTGGACTTATGGAGGTAACAGACAAAAGCTTGTTGTTTATTGGTTACAGTTTCACGTCACTAGCGTCGTTATTAATGGAAATATCGTTATTCAATGTGGACTAGAATTATTTCTAAATTTTAAAAAAAATTAAAATATCTCGAAAAAACTTTATTTTTGGTATAAGACATTGTGCACAAATTTTATTTAAAATTTCATGTAGAGTTGACGTCAACATCCGGTACAACCGGAAGTCGCCGAAAGCATATTTTCATTTAATAGACCAATGCCGAAAACCACAAATTTTCAGATTTCTTTTCTGGCTAGATTTGCCATAACGTCTAATGTGCCATCGAGAAAAATCACCCTGTATGATTGAATGAAAGGTAATTATTAATTTGGCGGCAGTTTTAGAATTAGTTAATCCGCAAGAACAACAAAATATTAAAATATTACTAGATTTTTTACATTGAGTTGGATATCAACTTTTTTATATGATTCTGCTTTATTAACTAATATGCCCATTTCTCCCCACCCATCTCTGCGATCTTGTGTTAATAAAGTGTAGAATTTTATATTTTTTGCATTGTTAGGTAGTAAATGTAGATAACACGTACATTGCATCTAAATGAAATCATAAAAAATTAAATAAGAATTTTTAAGACAAGTTTTTGGTTCTTAGAACAATTTTTACACCATAGGAAGCTCAAAATTTTGATGATTTTTAAGAATTTTTTTAATCCGGATACATCCTGGCATTTTTGCTAGCCTAATAAAACAATCTAAAATAGCTAACATTTTGTCGAAATAGCAGATCCTTTTATTAGGATAGCAAAGCGCGAGGTATTCAGAGTCATTTTTCGAATTCTTAAGATAACCAAATTTTGATGCTTTTTATTAGGATACCAGAAACGCAAGGAAGTATCCGGAGTAAAAAATTTTCATACATATGGTCACGCCTCTTTCCCGTAGGGGTAGGCAGAGACTACTTCCCTCTACTTGCTACGGTTCTTACACACATATTTTGCTTCCTCTACTTTCATCAGTGCTCTCATACATGCTCGTCGGTTGTTGGTACTCTTAAACTGGCCTTTTTTCAAAATAAGGTCGACCTCTACCGATTTTCTGATTCACACTCGCCTTATAAATTTATTTCGTTAATTCTCTTTCATCCATCTTCTCTACGTGTCCAAACGATCTAAGCATTCCTTTCACTATTTATGTTACCACATCTTTTTTTACACCACAGCGTTCTCTTATCTCACTACTCTTTACTTTATTTATCAGAGTCACTCCGGCTACATGGTTAGGTTAGGTTTCATGTGAGTGGGGCGTGGACGCCCCTCCACCGCGACCCTTAGTAGGTCTATTGTGGCTCACCCCTAGAGGCTACAGTTTACCGCACAATCCAGCCCTTCTTACGAAGTTCATGGTTGTATAGGGTGAGATTTTTTTAAAATCGGTAGGTTCTAGGTTAGTGTAACCAAATATGTTGAACCTTATTCTTCCCAGGCCGGGGCATGAACATAGTATATGTTCAGCAGTTTCGTCTTCCACACAGCAGAACCGACAGTCCGTTTGTTGGTTCAGATCTATCTTTCTGAGGTGGTATCTTAGACGACAGTGTCCCGTAAGCAGTCCTGTTAGAATACGCAGGTCATTTCTGCTCCATTCTAGGATCTGCTTAGTTGTGTTTCTCGAGGGTTATAACGGTAAAAACGCCTTCGAGTGGGTTAGCCCTGGTATGTCGGACCAGTACGTGAGTATTTTCCTCTCCGCCCAGTCCGAAATAATTGTTTTGGCGGCACTTGTGGTGACTCCAAAAACCGGTTCTGGTCCAGTGAACGCAGATTCGGCCCCCTGTTTTGTAAGGGTGTCGGCTTTTTCGTTTCCTTCCATCCCCTGGTGCCCAGGTACCCACAGTAGGGTCACCCAGTTGTTCGCACCAAGGTACTCTAAGGAGCACCAAGGTACTCTAAGGATTCGATGCAATTCCATACTAGTTTAGAATTTATCTTGTTGGAGCTCAGTGCTTTTAAAGCAGCCTGGCTGTCTGATATTATATTTATGTTTTTGTTTGCTAGAGGTCTGTTGGTCAACTCTTTTGCACACAATTCGATAGCGAATACTTTAGCCTGAAAGATTGTGGCATACCTGTCAAGACTGGTAAATCTTTCAATCTTTGGTTTCCTGCTGAAAACACCGGCCCCAACTCCATCTGGGGTTGAGCCGTCTGTGTACATTACGTATTCAGTCTCTGGGAAGAGGATTTGTCCCCTCATCCATTCATCTCTCTTTGGAAAGAGGACTTTGAACGACTTTTCTACGTGTATTTTTGTGGCTAGCAAGTCAGGAACCATCCCGAGAATTTGGTGGTTTTTTGTTTCACTCAGTATCCCGGAGTGATCCCCGAGTTGCTCTCCATTTATTTGCTTTTCCAAAGACAGGAATCTATAGGAAACTATCCTGGCCTCCCACTCCGGCTACATACTTTTCAGACTACTCATCCCCGTTGCATTGATTTTAAATTCATACTACTTTTGCCAAACCCAACATTCACTACCTTGTATAAGTGTAGGGACCAGCACTTTTCTATGCACAGCTAGTCCTGCCTTTTTGACACGTTCTGGCTGCTCATAAAGCTATGCAGGGCCCCATTCATTTGTTTTCCTTGCAACACCCTTTGCTCAATATCACAGTCATACCTTTCGCCTTTCGTTTACTTTAAACCCAAGTAAACAAACTCATTAACCTATTCCACTCTGTATCCTTTAAGGGCGTTCCCAAAAAAAAAATTCCTTACGATCATCTTTAAAATTTATTTGTAAATAAAAATAATAATTTCCACCCATTTTGCGGTACTAAAAATATTAGCATTTTAAATTTCTATTAGAACGCATGTTAATTTATACATTTTATACTAATTCATGAAGGTTTTAGTGTCTAACAATTTTCATTTTTTTTCATTTTTTTTTTCAATTTCGAGAATTGGCAGATAATATTCACATAGATAATTTCCATACAAAATCAGTACAAGAAGCGGCATTTATTTTGTTGTATTCAATGTGTAAAGTAAATCTCAGACTCAGTATCAAATCAAAATTACCAAATATTACCATTACCATTAATATTTACTCGATTATTATTAATATTACAATTACTAATAATATCTACTGATTATAATTCAGTTCATTATTTTGAATAAAAATGTTCAGTTGAATAAACATGAGTTCTACTTTTTAATAAATTCATAGGCTTAAAAAATTTATAAACAATAAAATACACTATTTATATTAGAAATAAATTAAATATTTATTGATTGATAATAATGAAAATGAGCAAACAATTATATAAAATGTATTTATATTGTATAAGTATAACTTTATATTAACCAAAGTAATAAATAAATTATTTGGCATTTTTTTTTTAAAAATTGTTTCACTTTAGTAATGGTAACTTTTTTTTTATTATTCTAACTCTTATCGTCTACTTTCTCAGTAAATAATTTGATAATAGCTCCTTCACCGTTGTCAAGTTAAGTAAAGCGACGCAGTAAGTCAATTTTTACGCTCATGCGCATGGGAGGGAGGCAAAAGAGCGTACTACTGGTCAACTAATTCTTACAGTATAAAGTGGGTAACTTAATAGGGAAAACGTATTCGAAGGTTGAGAACGACTGGTCTTTAGGAACGTCCTTAATCAGCACCTCGCAGTTTGTAATGCTTTTTTATTTTAAAAACTATTACTTTCGTCTTATATTTACTTTCATCCTTTTGATTTTTAGGATAACATGCATAATATTAACCATCGCCTGCAACTCCTTAAGGCCAATATAAATATAACTTAATCATCAGCGTAAAGAAGGCACTCTTAAATATTTTAAACAACCGTCTATGAATAAGTTAAACAGTCATGGTGAAGCCACACATCCCTGTCTAACACCTTTTTTGATGTTAAACGAAATAATGTTTTTTTTTAAAAACCCTTTTCATAAAAATTAAATATTTTTAAGTATAATTTTACAAAGTTATATTTTAAATGTAAAAATGTATTTTTTCCCAAAAATTATTTATTTTAATTGTATTAAAGATGCTTTTAAATGAGATCAAACTAAAAGAGCAGTTACATTCAATCCGGACACTTCCGAATAAAACTTTCTTTTCGCGCTACTTCCATTGATTTATCTGTTTAAGTTAGGGGATTTTAGTAAATTTTAATATTAGAGTGATATCGCAAGCGCATTTTTGGCACACGCTAATAGCGCAATGAGTAATTTTGACATGTACGCAAGCGCAAATTGAATGCTACGATAATAGTGGATAAGGGCTTCCGCTATTTGGGTTGACATAAGGGAAGCTATTAAAGTGATACGATATTTTGAAATTTGGGATGGAACATGTAAATAATTCATACAACAGAAATTTTTGAAAGTAAAAATAGCATAGAAAAAGTATATATAACGGAATATTTCAGATATCTATATATATATATATATATATATATATATATATATATATATATATATACTTTATCTATGGAAAATAGTATATATATCAGAGGTATTTCCGATATATATACACTTTATCTTTAAAAAATAGTAAATCTTATATATACGGAGCAGTTTTTTATTGTCTTTTTGGCGGATATACCTACCTGTGGTTATATTTTTATTTCAATTCTGGTAAGAGATTTTTTTAAATTTAATTTTTTTACTTATAACAATATACTATTTTAATTACTGTGCATGTTTACACTTTTATATTCTACTTATTAACCCTTAAACTACCGCGTTCCTTAGACCAACGGCAATTACCTTGTAGGGTTCTGGAAGGACATCAGACAGAAAAAATATTAAAATGTATGGTAACATTGGAGTAAGCGATTATAATTGTAAAATCTATTCAGTGCGCAATATCTTCTCCTTCTCTTCCTGATATATTAACGAGAATTAAATCTTCGATTTCATTGTCATCTAAACCTGCTATTATTGCAGCATTAATTTCCAAATCCATTTTTTTCAACAATCGAAAATAGCAAACAACACGAGACTGCTTAATAATATAATAATCACAACAAAACAATAAACATAGACAATGAGCATTTCTAGGTTACATTTACCAACAAACGTTACTTGTCAGAATTAAGGTGGTCGATTTTACTTTTGCGATAACTCTCTAGTGTGCTTGTGCTAAAATGGTCAGTAACCACTATTTACGTCGTTATACAGTAATACCGTTAGCGCTTGCGATATCTCTCTATTATCCTGCATTTAACAATAAACTTTTTTTGGGAATGTTCTTAGCAACTTAGATTTTAGTAGCTAGGTTTTAATTTTAAACAAGTACATATAACCAAACTTAAATGGAATCACCAATTATCTCTTATTCGATTACATTTATTTATTGTTATTTAAATTTAGAAATGAATAATTATTTTCCTTAAATCCATAATCAGAACTGCTACTTCTAGCCTAATAAACATACATATAGTCACGCCTTTTTCTCGTAAGGGTAGGCAGAGACCACTTCTTCCCACTTGCTACGATTCTTACTTACGTCTTTTGCTTCTTCTACTTTCATTACCACCTTTATAACAGTACGAATTTGATGGGACATGCTTTCTATTAAGTTATTAATTTTTGCTTGGGGTAAATTCTGTAATTTCTCCAAAACTGCTTGAATCAGTTGATTTTAATTACTTGGTTTATTTTAACAGCTTTTAATTTTTTTTATAGGATTCCATAAGTGTTTGGTTGGATTCAGATCAGGTAAACAAATATGCCTCAAGCTTCTAAAAAAATAAGTTAAAACTCTGTTGGTGAATGGTTTTTCGGGTTTATTGGCCGTCGTAGGTCTGAGTTAATACTCGACGTTTTGCCATCTCCAGTGGATGGCATCTTCTGGAGATATACTTGTCTGCTTTTTAAGGCTAACAGTCCATGACATTTGTATGTCGCTATCGCAAGTTGTATACGTTTTGGTGGGCGGGGCATATTTGATGGCTGTTCAGAAATTGGTCACGTTCCGGAGATTCATTCTTCTTATTTTTGAAAGAAATCAACCTTGTATTTTTTACTACAGGTACCTATGTTTTATTAATTTTAAGTGTTTCTTCAGATTTATTAAAGTTCTGCTGGTGTTTATTTATTTCAATTGCTTCTTTATAAAGCCTCGGGTAATATGCAGATGTGGTGCATAAGATTTGGGTGTCCTCGAATTTAATTCTGTGATCATTATTATTAATTGGGTGCTCCGCGACAGCAGATTTTTCTGTATGTCCAAAACGGCAGTTGGCTTTGTGTTCTTTGACCCTGGTGCTAATGGACCGCTTGGTTGTTCCAATGTAGACACTTCCACAAATGCATGGAATACGAATCCGGAACATGACCAATTTCTAAATAGCCATCAAATATATCCCGCCCACCAAAACGTATACAACCTGCGATTGCGACATACAAATGTCATAGACTGTCAGCCTTAAAAAGCAGACAAGTATATCTTCAGAAGATGCCATCCACTAGAGATGGCGAAACGTCGAGTAGAAACTCAGACCATACGACGGCCTATTACCCGAAAAACCATTCACCAACAAACGATGGTTGCGAAAGCCTTTCACAATATGTAAGTTAAAACTCTGCTTTTATGTGTGGGTTTATTAACATGTGTTGAAAATTCGCTATTTTAACAGTAGAATTTTTCTGTATGTCCAAAACGGCAGTTGGCTTTGTGTTCTTTGATCCTGGTGCTAATGGACCGCTTCCGTGCGGAGATGTCCTTAACCCCAACATGGCGCGTCCCAATGGCTGATAGGGAACTTCCTGGCTTACAGGAAAGGTGTCTAATATTAAAGAATAAACACCCGCGGATCAACTAAGGACATGATATAGGGCAGCGGCTATATCATTACTACCTTTGAGTACAAGGGAGATCACTTCCTTGTTTTCAAACTAGACAAGTGCGGTTGGTTTCTTTTAAGCCAGCCAAGCTTACCGCGATCATCAGGCTTTGCTCAAGGTGTCATGCGACCCGTGCCAAGGGGCGTACTATATGTATGATATCTGTGCCTGCCCCAAACAGATATCGCAAACGGAGCCTCTGGGATACCAGGCAACCTCCCGGTAGTATTTTTGCCTTGCTACGGTAATGCAGAGCTCTGCCGTAGTCGACCATTTTTTTTTCTCTAGCTACTCGTGGGAACTATATGAGTAACAAAAATTTTAAAAACACTAAAACCATCTGCGACGAAGGCAATCTTCTCGCAGACGAACAAATGCAAATGGAGGTGTCTACTATAGACCCTCCTAGCAACCAAATCTCGCAGGAAGCTGAGAGAGTACATTTAAAATCCCCCACTCCCGAGAAAACGGACCTGACAACAGGGGGCGAGGCTAAGCAAACGGGCAGCATAAACCTGGACAAGCAGGTCAAACTTGCCGGCGCGACGAGAAAACGTCTTAGCCGATTGATCAAGAGCGGGGTACCTTACAAAACCGCCTTAGATCAAATACTAAAAGAGCGGGATGAGAAAAGGAGCGTGAATCAATACCCCCCTGCTCTAACCAGCAAGCGAATACGCTCGGATGGTAGCACTCCAGAAGCGGCGGCGAAAAAGCCACGCACTATGGAGGACCCAAAAGAGCAAAAACGCTCCTTTGCAGCTGTAGCTCAGGGCATCAAGGTGGGCATAATCCACCCAGAACACCAAAATGCTCAGCTGTCAAACGAACAGCTACGGCTGCTACAGCGATCCATTATGGACACTGTAGACAAACTACCGGACGATGGTCCACAAGTGCGATTCCAGAGCTGCACCATTCGACCTGGAATCCTTCTTCTGTCCTGATGAACCGTACCCTGCATACCCAGGAGTGGACCATTCTACACAGGGAAAACGCAGGACCTGGTCAAATGTGGACGTTCTCAATGGATGAGGTATCCATTAAATATTTAGAGCGGCTTAATTTCCGCCCATATTTTGACTTTGGACAGGTGCAATTCCGGTCCAAGGAAGCCAAGAAAGATCCATCATCGGTGGAAATTCCAAAGTTTTCGGAGGTAACCTTTAGAACCAAAGAGGGAGGTAAATCTACCTGGGCGGCAACAGCGGGACTGAAGAGGCCGGCCAAAACCAGCAAAAAAGCCGGAAAAGGGAAAAAACCCCTTCATGGTAAAGCGCCGACAAAACGGCCTACACCAGGAAACAATACGGGGAAGGAAAGTAAACCTCCCCACTCTACCTTTAAGTAGAAATGGCTAACCACATCCAATTTCTCCAGGCGAACATCCAACATGCTAGAGCGGCTTCATATATCCTCAGCAGGAGTTTCGCCAAGGAGCAACTCGATGTGGCACTAATCCAGGAACCCTGGACTTCCAATACAGGGAGAATAAGCGGCCTAGGAAACTGCTCAGGTAAGTTAATAGCGTGTACTCTAGGTGGTAAGCCAAGAGCATGCATACTCATCAGGAAAAACATGAACTATTTTATGATAACAGAGTTTTGCACCCCTGATGTGGTTGCAGCTCAGCTTTCGATCTAAAGAGGAGACAGTAGTGTAGATGTAGTCGTCTGCTCTGCTTACTTACCTGGAGACAGAAAAGAACACCCTCTTCCTGCAGCAGTGCGAGATCTAGTTGCCTTCTGCAAGAGGAACAACAGGCAACTGATCATTGGATGCGACGCAAATTCCCACCATTTGGATTGGGGCAGCAGCGACATCAATGAAAGAGGTGAGTACTTATATAATTATATAATAGGGGAAGGGCTAGCAGTAAACAACGTAGGCTCGGAACCAACCTTCGTGAACAGAATTCGCGGAGAAGTTCTAGACATATCTATTAGTACACAGTTTATGAGTACCAAAATAGTTAACTGGCAGGTATCTACCGAGCCCTTATGCTCAGATCATAGACACATAGGATTTGACGTGAAAATAGGACAACGTCCGATAGTGCAATTTTGAGATCCAAAATGCACAGATTGGAAAGGGTACTGTGAATCCCTCCAACAGACCTATGTAACGGTAATAGCACTATACAAAATAGAGCCGAAATAGAAGCGGCAAATGAGCATATCGCATCCGCCCTTCTAACGGCCTCTAAGGAAAACTGCCTATTAAAGGAGAAGAGGGACCATAGAGGTACACCCTGGTGGAGCAGAAGCTTAGACAAGCAAAGAAAAGAAGTTCGACGTCTCTTCAATCGAGCTAAAGAAACAGGTTGCTGGGAAATCTATCGTACAGCTCTAACGACATATAACAAAGAAATAAGGATAGCAAAAAGAGAATCCTGGAGGAGGTTCTGTCAGAGTATATCAGATCTACCTGCCAGCACAAGAATCCACAAGGCCCTTGCCAGAGATCCGACGCAAGAGATTGGATCGATAAAACGACCAGATGGCTCTTTTACGGAATCTGGTAGGCAAACGTTAAAAACTCTATTGCAGACCCATTTTCCCGGCAGTCTGCTTTTGAGGGACCAGGAGCAAATTCCACTCTCAATGGGATCGACATCGCGACCCAAAAGGGAGGACTGGAGAAATGTTTCAAAATTGGTCACCCCAACATCGGTACAATGGGCGGTGAATTATTTCTCCTACTTCAAGTCTCCAGGGGAGGATGGTGTTTTCCCTGCCCTCATTCAGAAGGGCAGCGAAATTTTACTACCTCTTCTGGTTAAACTATTCAGAGCGAGAGTTGTATACATACGTAAAACGGGTACGGTGAATCATTCCCTACCCAAATCCTTCCGGCCGATCAGCCTTACCTCATTCTTAATGAAAACTCTGGAAAGAATTATTGATAGACATATTAGAGAGGGAAATCTTAGGGAACATCCCTTAAACCCCCACCAATATGCCAACCAAACAGGCAAATCTACGGATTTAGCTCTAAACAATCTAGTAGGAAAAATCGGCCATTCCCTTAAATATAAGGAAATTGCGCTGGCAGCTTTTCTAGATATAGAAGGAGCGTTTAATAACGCCTTACCACAGTCACTCTATACATTAATTAGGGATAGAGGGATAGACAGTACAATCTGTAACTGGATCAAAAACATGATTAAAAACAGATATATAATATCATCACTGCATGGAGAGTCGGTTAGGTTCAGGGCGGCGAAGGGGTGTCCACAAGGCAGGGTACTTTCCCCCCTAATGTGGCCACTTCTAGTCGACTCTCTGCTGAGCGAGCTTTCCATGCAGGGAGTAGATTTTTAATGCTATGCGGTTGATCTGGTTATAATAGTTAGAGGTAAATTTGAAGCGACGATCTCAAACGTCCTCCAAGAAGCACTTAACACAGTATACAGATGGTGCGAGAGGGAACATATTTCTGTAAACCCCCGAAAAACTGTAATTATTCCTTTTGCAAAAAGGAAAAAAAATAAACAAAGCCAGGTTTTCTCTCTGGAATCTCAGAAGAGTATGTGGCAAATCTTGGGGAATGAACCCCAAACAGATTTACTGGATTTATCAAACAATGATAATATCTATGGTCACGTATAGTTCAGTAGTCTGGTGGACCAAAGGGTTACAACAGACAGCTAGAGCAAAGCTTGCTGGCCTTTAGCGGCTGGCATGCCTGGCCATAACTGGAGCTATGTCCTGCACACCAACGGCAGCGATGGAACACCTCCTACATCTCCCTCCCCTAGATATTCTCTTAGAGAGGGAGGCCAGGATAGTGTCCTATAGATTCCTGTCTTTGGAAAAGCAAATAAATGGAGAGCAACTCGGGGATCACTCCGGGATACTGAGTGAAACAAAAAACCACCAAATTTTTGGGATGGTTCCTGACTTGCTAGCCACAAAAATACACGTAGAAAAGTCGTTCAAAGTCCTCTTTCCGAAGAGAAACGAATGGATGAGGGGACAAATCCTCTTCCCAGAGACTGAATACGTAATGTACACAGACGGCTCAAAAACCCCAGATGGAGTTGGGGCCGGTGTTTTCAGCAGGAAACCAAAGATTGAAAGATCTACCAGTCTTGGCAGGTATGCCACAATCTTTCAGGCTGAAGTATTCGCTATCGAATTGTGTGCAAAAGAGTTGACCAACAGACCTCTAGCAAACATAAATATAATATCAGACAGCCAGGCTGCTTTAAAAGCACTGAGCTCCAACAAAATAAATTCTAAACTTGTATGGAATTGCATCGAATCCTTAGAGTACCTTGGTGCGAACAACAGGGTAACCCTACTGTGGGTTCCTGGGCACCAGGGGGTGAAAGGAAACGTAAAAGCCAACACCCTTGCAAAACAGGGGGCCGAATCTGCGTTCATTGGATCAGAACCGGTTTTTGGAGTCACCACAAGTGCCGCCAAAACAATTATTTCGGACTGGGCGGAGAGAAAAATACTCACGTACTGGTTCGACATACCAGGGCTAACCCACTCGAAGGCGTTTTTACCGTTACAACCCTCGAGAAACACAACTAATCAGATCCTAGAATGGAGTAGAAATGACCTGCGTATTCTAACAGGACTGCTTACGGGACACTGTCGTCTAAGATACCACCTCAGAAATATAGATCTGAACCAACAAACGGACTGTCGGTTCTGCTGTGTGGAAGACGAAACTGCTGAACATATACTATGTTCATGCACCGGCCTGGAAAGAATAAGGTTCAACATATTTGGTTACACTAACCTAGAACCTACCGATTTTAAAAAAATCTCACCCTATACAACCATGAACTTCGTAAGAAGGGCTGGATTGTGCGGTGAACTGTAGCCTCTAGGTGTGAGCTACAATAGATTTACTAAAGGTCGCAGTGGAGGGGCAACCTACGCCCCAATTACATGATACCTATCCTACCCTAACCTATGATACCACTTCAGAAAATTATAATTCTATCTTTATTTTTGGGGGCAGGTCAAGCAGCTTTAAATCTAGTTTGTCTTCCACGTCTTCTAAAAATTTGAATTCGTCCGTCGGCTGACCGGAGCTTAGGTTCATTTG
This sequence comes from Agelastica alni, assembly GCA_950111635.1. NCBI lineage: Eukaryota > Metazoa > Arthropoda > Insecta > Coleoptera > Chrysomelidae > Agelastica > Agelastica alni. The sequence goes on along the minus strand of OX467708.1, from coordinate 42,117,208 downwards.
AAAATAAAACATTTCGCAAATCTTGTCATTGTACAGTGTTGATTATACAAGTACCAATGCAAATTTCAGTTTTATTATTGCTATTTTGACAAAATCGCTATCGCCTAAAGATTACATAAGTTACCTCAGAAGCTCTAAAGTTATTTCTTTATCTTCCAGCCTTCAACTCTTTATGGGCTGCATTAACAAAGTAACACTCGCATCCATTTTAAGGCTTACTGAACAATTATGTTGCCCAATGAAATTTTAACCAAATTAATTCAAATTCTAAGCTTCTATCTAACCTAAACTTCAAAATATTACCAATTTTATGTTTGATTTATTGTTCTCCAAAAATCCTGAAAGTCGTGTGATATAATTTATGGATGTTGCTTATCTGAGAAATATGCTTTTAAAAAAAACTTTGCCTAAATAGCGAAAGTATTTTATAACTTTTTATTAAACACAATTAAAGAAATAAACCTTGCGTTTCGAGCTATAACGGTTACAAATATTCTCTATTACTCGGACTGTATCGTAATCCGCGAGGATTTACCAAGAAAACCGGTTCTTTTATTTAAAAGATATATAGCCCAATGGGTATTGTTTGATTAAATTGCCAAAGTAGACAATTTTGAATCAAATTGATGCTTTTCTTTTGGACTGCGACTTGTTCTCTCGTCACCTTACGCCTCTCGGTATACACTCCTAGTGTATTTCATTTATTTTTCGGTAAAGAGATTGCGGTTTTCATTACGAAGTTTGATTACTTTTTTGGACTCACGTTGCGTCGCATTCGGAGAAAATTAGTTGACTGAATTTGTAGAATGTCGTAATGTTTAATTCCACATTTCTTGGTACTTATTATTTTATAGTGACGTGACAGGAATCTAAAGGATACCGGCAGCATTACATCCTTGTTGTTTAATTTTTTTAATATTGGCAATAGCAAATACAACATTGGTTGTGTTTGTTTTTAAGACAGAGGAGGATTCACCACCATAAACAACCCGCGTTTCACCTAACTCAACTAAATTAGTTTAAATAGCAGTCTCCTAATTGTCTCCTTCTTTGAATACCGACAAAAAAAAGATTCAGTATTAGTTAATAAAAAAGTGGGTCTTAACAAAAACTGCTTAATCTTCTACAAATTTACAAAAACCTTTTTTCACTCACTCTCCATAGATTATACGTTCAGGTAGTTTCATAAAAATTGAGAAAATCGCTATCTTTATATATTTTTTGAATAACTAATTTATTTGTTTATTATTTACTTTTGAACAGGTCTCATTTTGTTTAAATATTTTCGTTAATTTGACTGGTTCATTTTTAAACTTTTCACATTTCTTCTAAGCAATTAAGGGTTCGATGTAAAATGAAACGTTGTCAGCGTGTATGATTCAACTTGAAGGTATCTGTATGGTTGTAGTTATATCTTTCTCTAACAGATAATAATAGGCAAGATCAACAATGATGTCGCAAATTAAAGCTTCGTTATTGGCAACAGCGCCATTTAACAGGTAGTTTTTGTCTTGGATTTTATCGCTAAGGAAGTTTCATAGACATGCTGCAAGGGTTTCGTAAAGCAGAGACCGGAATTTTTTTGTATTACTGGGGGAAGGCGTTTTTAAGTTTATTTTTTATTGTATATTTTTACGTGCAGTGCTTATCGTCGAGACTCATAGTTTTAAAGTTTGTAATAAACATTGTTTCTATTTCTTCGTTGATCTTCGATATAATTAGAAGTGTGATTTGCAGTAATTTAGCTTCAATTAAATTTGATGACAAGAAATAAATATGAGTGAGAGAAAATAGTAATAGTATTTTGAAAAAAAATTCCGAAGCAGATTGGCTTGCTAAAAAAATATTAAATTCAATGAACTAATTTTGAAAATCAAATTACTAAACTTAGCACAATGTCATAAAGATAAATTTATGAAATATGTAGTCGATGAAATGGCGCAAAAACGAGACGTAATTGTACTTCTATTGTCACCCTACCACTGCAAGTTAAATTCAATAGAACTTGCTCAAATGAAACATGAAGTAGCAAGGAACAATGTTACTTTCAAATTAAATGACGTAGAAAATCTGGTTAGTAGTGCCGTCAACAAAGTAACCTCACAGTTGTGATAAAATGTATCGTACATGTAGTGAAAGAAGAGCAGAATATGTGGAATCTTAATAATTGCATTGAAATTACCATCGAACCCGTAGTTGTGGATCTAGGCGAAGATACTACTAATGAATCTGAAGATGACATAGACGACTCAGATTGAAATAAAGTTAACTTTTATCTGCTCATATTTTTTATATTGAATAGAAAGAAGTATTCAATTAGGTTTAACTATTTAACACTATTACTATCATCTCAACAGACTATTACAGTCTATCTTTAAAATAAGAAAAGAATTTTTGTGACATCTTATTTGTTCTAAAATGCTGAAGATTATTTTTAATAATAAAATAATAACCACACGCCTATGACACGTCGATTTCCGTTCCCCTTGCACCCGAAAAGGTCATAGTTGAAAATATGAGTCACTCTATACATTCGTGGTATCCTAATATAATTATCTAGATAACAAAGAACAAAGTTCAGATAACCATAATATACTCATATTTACAATTCTCATCTGTATAAATATTCTTGACATTCAATGAGACAAAAACTGACACCGACTTATTAAAATTTTTTCAAAAAAAAAATCTTATGTTCCTCTACTTTAATTTTTTAAAAATTTCATGTTAGTAAGTATATATTTTGTAATTTGATTTTTCTTTTATTAATTAAAAATATTATAGAGAAGTCTTGAAAAAGAAAATAAAATACTCTTAACCTGGCCTTTTTTCAAAACAATTTTGAAACGGGATACGTTCGCCTAGGTTGACCTCTACCGACTTGCCTATTTACACTCGCCTTATAATCTATCTATCTTTGTTTCCACATCTTCTTTTACACTACAGCGTTCTCTTATTTTACTATTTATTTATTTTTAATGCCACTAAAATTCTGAACGAGTTTTTAAATAAAGATAAATACAGTTTTAAATAATAAATTGATGTTCAACGGTTTATAAATAAAATATTAGAGCAGAAATGAAAAAAAAATTCAATGTTACTTTTAAGATCCATTAGTGTCAGTTGTAAAAAGTATGGAATCCAATATGCTTTTTTATCGTTAAAAAGCTTGCAGTATACACCGTGTTACGTAAAAAAAGCTAATAATACATTTCACTGAATAAATTCCCGGCGAGACAAAACAAATATACACAGACACACATCTCTCATATATTTTTCATCTACATCCTCTCTATCCTGTTTTCGACCCTCCCTAAACCGGATTTATAGATATTAATCTGGTCCTTTGCGGTAACTGAAAAGGAAAATCCAGTTTAAAAAAACATGGCACGTGCCATATGGGAAACAATCCACCAAAATGTTGATACAAGCTTTCGCAAAATCATTTTTTAACTCCAAACCGAACTTTTACCCTTTTTATTTAAAGTCTTAATTTTTTAACTCTCGTTTCAATGGATCGAATGGATTTTTAAAATTCGTAGCACAAATAATTTTGAAAACTTAATTAGATACTGTGATAATACAGCCTTTACTTCCTTGGTCTACTAACATTGAATGAGATTCATTTAAGAACAAATTTGGAGAGGTGCGCCTCCATTATCTATGAGCTGTTGGGCTCTAATAAAAAAACTATTTTTTTAAGGCATTTCCCAGCTCAGATATTTTTTATATTTTTTTCTTTAAAAAATTGTGGTGATCCTTTATATACCATGACTACAGACAATATCTCCCTTATTTAAAAAGTTAAAAAATAAATAATAAACGTATTTTTTTACTCATGTACGAGTATATAAAGATGATCATATTTCAACCGGCAACCCTACATGAAATTATTTACGCTGGCCCTAGAGAACATGTTTCAGAAGATACAGTGGGAAAAGAAAGGAATTAAAATCGACGGCTCTTATCTAAATCATCTACGCTTTGCTGATAACATTATAGTTATTAGTTGCGACATCAACGAACTTAGAACAATGCTAGAAGATCTAAAGCACATATCGTCGGCAGTGGGACTCGAGATGAATGTCAGCAAAACAAAAATAATCAGTCCAACAGAAGAACATTTGAAAATGCAAGGCCAAATAATAAAAAACGTAGATCAGTACATATACCTTGGACATGCAGTAAAGCTTGGAAAGGAAAATCAAACGGCAGAGATAGACAGAAGAGTAGCTTTGATATGGTCGGCTTTTGAAAAGCTCCAATATATATTTAAAGATGCCAATATGCCCATAAGCTTGAAACGGAAGGTATATGAAACTTGCATACTGCCAGTCTTAACTTACTGTCTAGAAACCGCTACATTAATAAAAAAAAGCGTAAAAGGACTTAGAACGACGCAACGAGCAATAGAACGAAGAATGCTTGGGATAAGTCTGAGGGACAGTACGTAATGAGATCATTCGACAAAGAACCGAAGTCACCGATATCATAGAGCGTGTCGTACCCTTAAGTGGCAAGGGGCTGGACATGTGGCTAGACAAAACGACAGCAGATGGACAAAAAAGTTAATTCAGTGGAGACCCAGAGAAACAAGAAGAAGCATAGGTAGATCTCCAAAAAGATGGCTAGATAATGTGAAGAGAACAGCGGACACCCATTGGCAGCAAACAGCTCAAAACAGAAACGCATGGAAGAGATTAAAAGAGGTCTATGTCCTGCAGTGGGCAATAATTGGCTGAAGAAAAAAAAGAAGACCCTACATAAAAGTGATAGTTATTTGCTCTAGAGATGAAAATGAAACAAATGAATATTATCATGCGACCCGATGGTAATAAACTAAAAGCAAATTGATTGATTTTTGACACTAATGACAGTTAATTTCACTACTTGGCACTTGAATCAGCAAACGAACGTCACTTCGTTTGACAGTTTATAACATTTTTACGATTATATTTGAACTTTTCTCTATAACTATAATTAATATGGACTCTGATAGCGAAATTGGTGAATCATGTACACCACCTAATATAGTTGAAGCGGCACACTCAGTTTCCAGCAATATTTTGCCAGATAAATCCTGAGATAGGTATGAATTTGTGTACAGAAAGTTCATGACTTGAGAAATGATAAGAAGATAAACTCGTTCTCGAAAAATGTTCTTATGGCTTACGTTGGACGAATACCTGAAGATTTGAAAACATCAACAGTTTGGAGTATGTATTCTATGTTAAGTAATACCATTAACATCAAACATAATGTGGATATTTCGAAAGTTTTAACGTCTCAACAAATTTACACATTTATTAACGATGCACCTGACGATAAATTCCTGTATACAAAAGTAAATTTTACGATATTTCATGTTGCTCATATAGTAGGTAATGAATTGTATTATTTATAGGTAGCACTGATTTTTGGTATAGCTGAAGCTTGTCGTTCACATGAGTTACGAAATTTAGAAGTGAATAATATTGAAGATCTGAAAAAAGCGTTACTTGTAACCATACCTAATACAAAAACTTACACGCCACGTTCTTTTACAACTACAGGCAATTACTATAACATTTGTCAGAAGTATATCGTCCATCAAGCGTGAATAATACAACTTTCCGATTCTTCCTGAATTATCAAGATGGCAAATGTACATAGCAAGTTATTGGATTCAATAGGTTTGGAAATGTATTTTCATCTGTATTTTCATCTGTTGTTGTAAAATATACTATTAATGGCATTAAAATTATTTTTCAATAAAGTTTTAAATGATCCGCAATCACCTAGGTAATTTACCTTAACCACTAAATAACCTAGTTAACATTTGTCACCGCATTCAAGAAGCCTGAAATGACATTTCTTGGGATAACATAAATAATTTTAAATCAAACATGCTTCGAAGAGTAGTCGAATGCATAAGAAACCATAACGAAGTCACTCCTTACTAAATTACTTAATAACTTTGTTATTTTATAAATTTTAGTTTAAAACTGTTATTTTTTAAATTTAATTAAACACATAATTTGTGTAAATAATATTCAAATTGATCAACTTTTCATGGGCAACTTTTTTTAATTATTGTGGACCCGCTTTTTAAAAAATTGCAGGTCATAGTTCTCTGGAAAAACTGATTTTGGAAGCTTGTTTTATTCCGTAGCAGCCCTATAAAAGAAGGATTCTTGCTGAAGATTGGTCCTAGTTTATATATACATATTTAAAATAATTGTTTCATTACCATTATTTATTACCACATCCATCTATCTTTTGTCAAAGCGGGTATTTGCTACACAGTAGTGAAAATTATGTTTGTAGTACATACGGGGTGGCCCATTAGTGTGTGGAAGTGCAATATAAAATACAAAAAATTGTTTTAAATAAAAGTTGTTGTATTTGCGCCGATACACATTTTTAAAATATTTCAAGGTATACTGGGTGTTCAACCTAAGCGAGAAAACATAAAGTTTACTTTTTTTAATAGTACTAGTAATAGTATTTTTGTTTACCATCGAATTCAGCGAAAAATTCTTTTAAGCAACTAAACTTATTTGGTAGGTACGAAAATAAAGGATGGCTAAAATGTATGAACAGAATAGAAGTTTTGCTTGAGGTCCGGGGTATTTTTTGGATAAGCATTAATTCAGGAGATTTTAATTAGCAAAAACTTCATTTTTTAAAATGGAACACCCACTATATTATTTTACCATCTTGTAAAAATATTTTATCTGTTCATATTATGTCCGTATCTTTAAAAATTTTTGTTTTGAAGAAAATTGCATTTTTAGTTTATGACTAAAAAATATTTATGTTTTTAACAATTTTGCTCTGAATTTGAAGTTTAAAATACTTCTTTTTTCGTTAATTTTATGTCATTTTCTACATTTAAAAACTATAATAAAATAAATAGGGTAACTGCAAAACTCAAAATAAACAAATTAAACAAAAATAACTAAAAACAAATAAGAAAGAACTAAAAACGTTAGATAATTTTTTTATTAAATTTTCAAAATGACCACTATTTACTACCATATAATAATGTTTGCGATCTTCAAAAGCTCTACTAGCACGCTGTAACATATCGACATCAACATTTCGGAAAAACTCTCTAATTATATTCTTCATTTTTTCCTTAGTAGTCCAGGGTGTTTTGTATACTTGTTCTTTGACGTAACCTCACCAAAAAAATCTATTTTTGTAAGTTCTGGTAAACGAGGTGGCCATTATGGGGTTCTCCCCTACCTATCCATCGTCCGGGAATTCCATTATTTAATAGTGAATTAATCATGATAAAGTATTTGGGGTAATTTGTTTTGTAAGAAATTTAAACGAACTGCCCATTAACAGTTCCTTCAAAGAAATATGGGCCTATGACATGATTCTCAATTATTCCACCCCATACATTTAATGACCACCTTTTTTTTATTGATAGTCCGTATACAATGCGGTTGATCTATTGCATAAATATGGAAATTGTGTCTATTAACAAACCCATTTTTATGAAAAGTTGCTTCATCGGCAAATATTACAAAATTGAAAAAATCTCTGTTTTGCTCAATTTGTTTTTGAGCCCACTCACAGAAGGTTAACCGCTTTTTATAATTATCATCCAATAGTTCCTGCATTCGCTGAATATGGTAAGGATACATTTTGTTCTTAGACAGAATTTTTTGAATGACAGTAGGACTTATGTCGGTATTTTGTTATTTTCCGTGTCGAGATATGAGGATCTTCCGTAACTTTTTACATGACATTGCTGTCTTCAATATTTTCAGTTTTTCTTAAATTACATTGCCAGTTCTGGTAAATCGTTAAAGCACATTTTTCACTGTCTCTTCTTTTGGCTGTCTTCTATCTGGAAAATTCTGATGATAAATCCTTTGTGGGAGTAAACAATTTTTATTACTGGTACCCGGTACAAAAATCATATCTGTCAATTCTTCTATCGGAAAATTCATGATTTTAATTGCTTTCTCGTTCTTAATAGTTACACATTTACAACATGTCTAGATAATAACTAATCACTCCGACTTTAAAAGCGAAAACGTCAAATTAAAAGGCTCTTCTTCTTACAGTGCCTATCCGTTTCGGACGTTGGCGACTATTATGGCAAACTGTATCTTGCTCGCAGCTGCTCTGAACAGACCCACAGTTGTTATGTTGAACCATGTGCGTAGATTTTTTTAGCCACAAAATTCTTCTTCTTCCAGGACCCCTCTTACCGTTTTTTTTCCCTGTAAAATCAACTGTAAGATTCCATATCTTTGGCTATTCCTCATTAGGTGTTCAAAGTATTCAATTTTGAATGTTTTTATCTTTAATAGTAGTTCTTATTCCTTCTCCATCTTTGTCAATACGTGTTAATTAGTTACACGAGCGGTCCATGGTATCTTCGAAATTCGTCGATATAGCCACATCTCAAAAGCATTAAGGGCATAGATAAATCATGACGTCTGAAGAGTCTAGCCATTTTCTGAAATGCGGCTCTTGCTTTCTCTATCCCGCACCTAATTTCCAGCGTGTGGTCCCAGTCTTCATTAATAGTTGTTTTAAGATAGGTATATGTATTTACTTTTTCTATTCGTTGATCGTTTGCGATGAGTCCTTCCGTTTGGATTTTATTTTTGGAAATTATCATGTATTTTGTTTTCTTAGTGTTCAGTGACAACCCGTATCTCTGACTGGTTTCGGCAACTCTGACCAATATCTCCTGAAGTTCCTCCAAACTGTCTGCAAAAACCACCGTATCGTCTGCAAAAAATTCACAGATTACTTGTTGAAACTGGATATTTTCATTTCATTTGTTGGTAAGGTTATTTTTGCTTAATTTAGTTTTGTAAATACCCTAATTATTTTATTACAGTTTTTAAAGATAAAAATAACTGGTTTGATTTTGTCACATAAAATTAATAAAAATAAAAGTATTTTAAACTTCACATTCAAAGCAAACTTGTTAGAAACGAATATTTTTAAGTCATAAACTAAAAATGCAATTTGTTTCAGAACAATCAATTTTAGTACATTATACAGACATAACTTGAAGGGATAAAATATTTTTAAAAGATGGTAAAATAATAAACTGGGTGGGAAAATAAAAAATAGGGCTAGATTTTACATTAAATTCGATGGTGAACAAAAATATAGGGTGTCTTTTTAAAAAAAAGTAAACTTCATGCTGTCTCGCTTAGGCTGAACACCCAGTATATCTCAAAATATTTTTGAAATGTGTATCGTCGCAAATGCAACAACTTTTATTTTAAATATTTCTTTGTATTATTGTTATTATTTGTTATTGCACTTCCACACACTAATGGGCCACCCTGTATATAGATACATTCCTGTGTACATATGTGTATAATAATTAGTACTTACCAGTTGATTATAAATATAGTGTATATTATTATTAGGATGTGCGTGGTTACTTAAACATGAATTCAGTGAAAATAAAAGCACAAGGCTCTCAAGGCTGCAACTTCGATCCAAAACTAAATTAAGTGGGGACTTGGTGAGGATGTATTTCATTTTTCGGAGCCAGCAACGCAGGCTATGGAATGAGCTGAAAGCCATTTTCTGTCGTTGCTAGTGCATATTTGAAAAATAATCAAGTGAGCAGATATAAAGGAGGAGTAAAGAAGATTCTTATGTGGAAATCCCGAGGAGAGAGTGAAACCCTCGGGAACGCTTGTTAACCGGTACGTGCAAAATCTTAGCTATAGAAACAGAGGCGCGCTGAGAAACTTAAAAGTTCGATGCATTTAAACCAGATAAATCGTGTTTATGCAATAAAATTTATAATTAACGTAAACGACAAATTTTTTACATGCTTCCCAGATTTTATGTCATATTTCGATGAAAATAACAATTAAAATAACTATTAAATACGTTCACTTTTTAGACATAGAGCTGAACTTATTATGTTTTAACCCAAAGCAAAAATATATAACAAGCTTAATATTTAATTTCCCAGCGGAAGTTATAGTAATGGGTCCGATTTTGCGAATCTCCGATTTCGACATATCTCCACGTTTCAAGGTCCCCAGAGTCGAATACAATAGTTTTTAAGTGGACGTCTGTGTGTGTATGTACGTATGTGCGTTCGGATTTATTTTTCGTCTCGATTATCTCGAGAACAAAAAATGATATCGACGTGGGACTAATTGCATCGACGCATAATTACGCAACTTGGAGCTGATTAGATTTTCAGCAATATCGGTCAAACTGTTTTTTATGGAGAATAAAAAAACTGAAAATAATGGTAAACTTTCGGAATTAATTTTCGTCTTGATTATCTCGAGAACAAAAAATGATATCGACGTGGGACAAGCCTTTCATTGACCAAAACCATAGACCTATTATCAAAGGAGACGCAATATCCCATTCAAAAAATTCTGTTTGTTTTGTCACAATAATTACACGAGAGTCACCATGAGTATGACAAAGAATACTAATCGATTCTCTTTGTCCCGTTTTCGTGCTAGCAACACTGTAACATTATTGTGGACTTATGACCACGCTGGTAATCAGTGACGTGTTGTTTGTTTAAGATAAGAATATATCTATCGAGTAATGTTTAGTTTTTTATGAAAATATATTTATGAATAGGTGATACTCAGTTTTTTATCAAATTGAAGTGTTGTAGCCTACTAAAAGTATTTTTCTAAACCCCAAAAGTTGGACGCCAAACTGTGTTACCCTAAGTAAACTGTTTTTCTTAAGTTACAAAAGTGGGGTGTCAATTTTGTGTAACTTTAAAAAACTTACCAATTCCCCAAATGTAGGGCGACATCTTTGTGTTACCTTAAAGTTTCCCTTCTAAAGCCAATTTTATGAAATGTTTTATGTTACTTTTATAAAACCAAATTTTTCCAACTCAAGGGCTGCTAATTGTGTAGCGAACAGTTTTACTTGTACCCGTTAAACTAAATTATTTTATCAAATTAAAGTACTAAACAAGTATTTTAAATAATTTTACTTAACTGTCTGAAATAAAAAAAAAACTTAAATTATTATCATTAATATTAATTGTACAAATAAAATGTAAATGTATTTTAAATTTTAATTTTAATGTTTAAACTATTTACAATAGCCTAAGTAACCAAAAGATAAAAATTAAAATATTATACTCAGGGTTCCGTAGAACACGAATCTGAAAACCAAACGATGCGGAAACCAATATTTTTCGAGATATTTACAAAAAAAAGGCAATTTTTTCACTGCTATTCAGCAACACTTATTTAGTGGTATCATCCTTCTTTCATTGTTGTTTGGTGAACTATATACCTCCTGATTCATTTTATAGTAGTAATTCATAAAAAACGGCAATCAATTAATTTTCCTATTGATTTCACAATTATCATCAAAGCTTACAATAACAGCATTCATGACACCTAGCCTTCCTACCTCTGCTAGCCTCCTGGACAGGACTCACATCTGACAGCTATCATGGTTGTTATTGTTAGCTTCCATAATAATTGTGAAATAAATAGGTAAATTAATCAAAGACTACCGTTTCTTATGAAATACTACCGTAAAATGGATCAGCAAGGTACATAGTTCTTCAAAATGTGAAAAGAAACACTGTGGCTTAAATAGTCCGGTTTTTTAAACACTTGGCAATGGCTGAATTTTAGCAATAATATGCTGGATATCACAGATAATACTTTAAAATCTCGTTGCAATACCTTCGGAAACAGCGCTGATAGCAGAAAGTGTCAGATTTTGTAGTACACACGGATCTCTGCACGTGGAACCATTCAGACAAGCCGTGCGTCTTTGTCTCTTATTAAGCAACACATTTTTATGATCTAACGGAATGAAATAGTTCAATGGTTCAACATTTCATAAAATGGGTTGTATTATTTAGGTTGTTATAATTCATGAAATATTAATAAGAGATATCATTATGGTCACAATATTGTCACAAATATAATTAACAAATACTATGGACGATTGAATAACAATCACAAATCTCTTGCCATTACTGGAAAACAGGCAACAGCACAGCACAACACATTCCAGTCGGCCGTATCAAGATGATACAGTCGACCAGAAAGTGGGGATGTATGATTGTGTTTAAAAGTAAATAGTTCCGTTTTCTCTGAATAATAGGTCTATGACCTAAACACTTCTAATTATTTTAAAATAAAAATAAAAAAACCTGTACAATTTTAATAAAACGCATTACTTTATCGACACATTGATGATAGCCACTTTTTTGCAATTAAATTTTCAGGAAAGTTTGTCCTTTATTATTTTAAGTCTTTATAAGATTTCTTCCATCATCATTTTAAACGGATTTTTTACAATTCCAATACAGAAATTTTGCCGTGTTTGTAAAAAGATTTATTGGAATCACAGATTAATTCCGACTCTTTATTAATATTTTTTTTAGTTCAGATTTAAATTAGCCTTGAACTACTACTACTACTAACATTACAATACTTCCTCCCATTTGACAATTTGTTATTCCTAATATCTTGTAAAGATCTATTTAGGGATCGAAACCCCCTTTATGAGCCATAGTACTCTCATCACAAAAAATTAATTTCGTTTTGGGGAGTACTTTTGCCATATTACTTTGTTTGGGTATATTGCAAAGTGGGGTTTCGGTTGGTATCAAATCGAGAGGAAGTTTAAACGCGGAGTGTGCAGTCAAGATGTATGGTAAGTTTATCATTCAAATATCCAGAACAAATAAGATTGAAATTTTGAATTCTAATCCGATTTAAATTTTCTTTTATATTTGACATTCCAATTTTAAAGAGTATTGCATTGCACCAAGCTTTTATGTAAGTTCAACATTTTTTTAATAAAATCGGATTAAGATTTCAAACATGTGTCGAAATAAAATAAATTAAATTTAAAAGCACTAAGAAGTATTGATATCAAATTCGATGCAAACCACCCTCAAAATAACTTTCTATCCTTTTACCCCGTTAGGCGATGAGTTTTAATAAAATACAAAACACGTCTTCCATCAATTCTGTTAAAGAATATTTATGCAAAATTTGAAATAGATTGGACCCATGAATCAAATTGTCCCATAAAAAGTTTGCTCTCCTTTTACACGCCCTTAAGAGCAGAATTTTGGAAAATCCTTTCTTATCGAATGCCTACGTCATATAAAGAACACACCCTTTAAGTTTCAGGTCTCTACGATTAGCAGTTTAGGCTGTGCGTTGATTCGTCAGTCAGTCATTTGGGACAAAGCATTTTTGTATAAATAACCTACTTCACCATGTTTGCTCCACAAATTAATATTAATTAATACTTGTTTGTGGCACAAAAAAAGGTTAAATCACCAATTTATAATAAAATATCGCAATTCAAAAAAGCAAACAGTAATCAACATCAACAGCATGACAATCACTGAACTCAAAAAGCGAAAAAGAGGAGCCAAACCAAACATGGAGCATGAGCAGATTGTGTCGCACTGGATTGGTCGAAGAGGTCAACATTATTGTAACCTTTAATGTATGCTTATACTGTCCCTGTTAATGTTGATAATTAACATAGCAAACTAGTTTTTGTATTTTATATTAATGGAATTTTTTAATATAAAGTATATGTGTGGCGGATAAAAATCCTTCTCCTCTATCCTCTATCCTTCCTAGGATGTGGTGACGTTATGTTATTCGATTTATGGTTATTTTCCATTCTTCTCTTTCCTCGGCGTGATGTGCTACTTTATGTAGAGTGTACCCAGTGATACTTTTTATTTGATCTGCACATCGCAGTGGCGATCTTTCTCGCGTTCTTTTACTCTCTACTTTGCCTTCAACTACTGTTGGAAATCAGTACTTCCAACTGTTCAATTCCTCTTTGAGAAATTCCTTGATTTTTAAAACTACTCAGTACGGCCCTGACGCCGAAAAAAATCATCTAAGAAACACGTGCAGTTTTTGTAATCTACTATAATGTTTTGATCATGCCCTCATCACGTGAAAATTAGTAATCGACTAGAAACAAAGGGTCCCGTGCAATTTAAAAATCAGCTCAAAAACACGTGCAGTTATTATCCCTCCAGAACATTCCGAAATCGTCGCGCGCAATTGTAGCAACCAACTATACGGTCACATGACAAGGACGCTTACGATTTTTGACCAATAAAAAACGCTGAATTTAACGAGAAAAAGAAGCCACGTTCGAACCGGCTTCCGGCCTCTCGCTCTCTTTTCCATTTCGACCGTCAAAGAATGCACAACGCCCGCTGCTAAGAGCAATGCTTTTAAATACCACGTGGTAAAATACACATCAATATGATCAGATAAAATAAATGAAATTCAAAGGTACGACCAGTGAAATTATTCTGAAGATACAGTAGGCTTGAATCTGTAAGCTCCATGTATAAAATTACACAATATATTCTCGATGACAAGTGTGTTGTTTTATATACTGCAATAACAAAATTCACGGCGATAAAAGGCAGGAAACCCTTCAGCCTATAGTAGGTAAAAAACCAATCGAGCCAGCTTGACTGAATTATCGAAGGAATCCACCAACTTCGCTGCGGAAGACGTCATCGAATAGCAAAAGTGAGTCGAGGCATCAGAGGTTTCGGTGGTGAAGCTGCATACACCTCAGAGCATTTCTTCAACTTTACGCTTTTACTCAACTACTAGTTCATCGTCGTCGGCGCCGGCGCGCAATTACTAATCTCTCCATACCTTCCGTTCGTCTAGTTATATGTCCAAAATATCTCAACATGCTTTGGTTAATAGATAGGAAAGACATGTGATCGTACCAGGCGGTACCAGGGTGGTGAATAAAAATAGTAGTGTTAATATCTGTTTTAAAGATAAATGTGAAAAAGTTGATAAAAAAAACTTTAAATAAAAATAAGAAGAAAAGAGGTCATTTATGTTTAAAAGTGTTCTAGAGTTTCTTTTATAAGTGGAGGTGGCATCGAGATGTAAGTGAGCCCCTTGGTGGCAGCATCTACATTATTTTATTCTTTTGTGTTTGTATTCGTCCATAATAAAATTTATAGTAATTTATGTAATCTATCTAATGACTTATCCGCCAGTCCTATGCTGTAATAAATGATACACAAATTGGTTTTAAATCCGTTGTGGTCTCCGTTACCTCCAGGGCCTCTGCTCTATTAAAATTTGAAACAGTTTACATGTTTAGATACGGAGACTTTCCTAAAACCGACGGTTCAGGTATGTATAATATAACTGAGGTCAAAAAAGGAACATACCGCCTAGCTTTAGGGAGATGGATAAATGGTAATTTGTATTTTAGTAAATGCGATGCTCTTTCTATAGCTCTATTTTTGTTTACGTACAAATAGAAACAATGAAGGTATAATTATCTCGTTTTTAGTTTGCATAAATAAAGCGGTGCGATTACTAAACTTATTAAAGTGTTCTTTTAATTTTAAATTATTTTATTATCGAATTACTCAAACCTTTTAAAAATAAACCATAATTTTAATGAGTTGATTTAGAAAAATTTAAGGTACACTTTTTGTTATAGGTATTAACTAAATAAAATAATAATGAAGATAGTTCCACACTAGAATTAATTTTTAAAAGTAAATTAGATTAGATTTAAATGGGAAAATTTTTATAATACAAAATATATAAAATTACGAGTAAAATTCTATCACACTTAATAAATTTAGTTATATTTGTTTTTTCTTTCCACAAAGGCTATGCATAATTTCACCACATAAAAGTACCGTGACAACAATTTCCAGCAATTGTTTCTGATAAGTATATTTTCTCTTTTTGTGGGTATTCTAGTTTTACTAATATAAGTCTCGATTACAAGTCGAAAAATAGAGGTAAAGATCCTTAAAATATGTACGATAGCTCATTAAAACCGAAATGACGCCTAGAAAAATATATTTTAACCGTTTTTTAGCACATAAAAAATTGCAAAAGTTATAAAAGAATAAAGATAAAAAAAGTATTTACTTTTTCACTTACTACTCATAAACTATTAACACTAAAGAAATTAAAAAAAAATTCTTGAAGGAGGAGGAAATTTCCAATAAATGAGTCCCACCTCCAAAAACTCTATCTTCATTATTTATAATTTTAATTTAACGCTGAAAATAGGGCTACAAGTGGCCGGTGAAGTAAGCACCCGGCGCCTCAAAAGCGAGTACATCATGTTAAATAACGCTTTAATGGTTTCAAATATCAATATAAAAATTATGATATATTCCAAACACTACAAAAAAATTTAGTCTCGTTGGGAAAACCCTTAAAGGAAGTACAAAAATTTAAATACCTAGGAGTAATGATAAACAATAAAGGGGAAAGAAAAACGAAGATAAAAATAATGGCAACAAACCGAGCTTATCAAGCAAATAAAAACTGTTAAAAAGCAAAATATTGACCAAACAAACAAAAATGAACATATACAAAACAATAATAAGGCTTATAACAATTTAAGCAGCAGAAACGACAACTATGACGAAAGAAGATAAGCTAAAGATAACCGGTCAGAAAAATGAATACTAGGTTTTTTGGATAAACCGCGTTCAGAAAATTTGTTTTCTCGATGATTCGGTTCCCGCTTTGGAGCCATAATCAAGAGTTAGGTTAGGGTTAGGAAGGGTAAGGTTTAGTACGTTTTCGTGATCTCAATCTGCCTACTCCACTGGTCGTACTGCACCGGTCAGTGGAGTAGGCAGATTGAGACCACGAAAACGTACTGAACCTTACCCCTCCTAACCCTAACCTAACTCTTGATTATGGCTCCAAAGCGGGAGCCGAAACGTCGAGAAAACAAATTTTCTGAACGCGGTTTATCCAAAAAACCTAGTATTCATATATATATATACTAAACTATAAACATTTTTCGACAGCGTGAATGGATGTGATAAATGTAAAACTGATTTTTTAAAAACCAACTAATTTCGGTGTCTGTTACCTATATATATATTTTGTATTAAAAAAACAACTACTCCTCTGGCTATATGCCTCGACAGGCATTGAATTACATTGCCACGTCTTGTTCGTTCTCTATAGAGTACTCTGCCAGCGGTCTCTCTACTGGCAAATTATGCCCGAGCTCAGCCGTAGAGGGTAGAAGAAAAAAAAGAAAATAAAAGTGAGCCGCGCCACCGACTTAGACGGTTTAAGCCGGAAACCCCTAGGTCTTATAGGCACTAGCAGAGCCACACGATAAACAACTAAGATTATGGTGAACCAAATAAATGAAATTATAGCAAAAATATATTGGATACTTTACTCCTAAAATAAATCAAAGTACACAGCTCAATAGCAACATTATAACAAATATAGTCAAAATCAACAGCCAACAATAAATCGAAGTACTCAGTTCAATAATAACATTATAACAAATATAGTCAAAATCAACAGCCAACAATAAATCAAAGCACTCAGTTCAATAATAAACTTATAACAAATATAATCAAAATCAACAGCTAACAATAAATCAAAGTACTCAGTTTTGGCATATTATCTAATGCAATAAATAGTTTCCAACAATGTAATATATTAATAAACTAAAACAAAACTTAATCGTGCTGTCAAAAATAAGTCACGTCGTTAAATATTTAAAAATAAATCACTTGTAACCTTTGGGTATACGAATTCACTACTCCTGTGGCCGGTTTGGTTATGGAACGGCACCTGCTACTTAACAATGGCTTCCCTCAAATAAATCCCGCATGCGGTTATTTTAACTCGACACCAAAATCCAAAATATCAACAACGAAGGTAAGATAGAATGGTCAAGTTAAAAATTAAATGGTTTTACTTCAAAACCAATTAAGATGGCCCAAATACAGCCAGATATGAAAGTAAAACCGTAGAGGTTCTGCACACTTGCCAATATCACACCGTCCCAAAAAATTCTCACCACACCACTCCCAAGACTGCCACCAAAACGACCGACACCAAACGACTACCTACTTACCAGGCCGGATATCAAGAAAAATGACACGGAATCGACGTCAAACAAGAATATTCGCTAGTCCATGTTCCATACTAAGAATCGCGCTCGACCGTGTTGATAGCCAGCCCCATCCACACAGAAATGCAAACCAAACAATAATATAACCGACAACACACAACAATCGAGGCCAAAAACCAAAGCAAAATCTAATAACGAAAACCCCCACTCAATCTCCAGCGATTAACAAAAATGCCACAGCCATTAACAATCGAATCCTATCACAACAAGGTATGCAACACTATTTACAATGATATATTTAAGTTACAACAAAATACGGTACGCGACACTATTTACGAGTACCTGAGGAATACAAAACTATCAGAGACCCAATTATAATGGAACTGTAGAAGGGAAAAAAAAGGCACGTTACAACATCTGATACATAATCGTGTTTAATAGCCCATTTCGGGTAACAATATGCAGATGCTTTTTAAGTAAGAATGGGAACTATTAGATTTATCCATCCGAAGCAACCGCCCATGGACCGGTTTCGGGGTGTGTTGCTTCTCATTAGCATAGGGCAGGTCTACCTCAACTGGACACATCAACAGCTTCGACTCCTACCAAGTATACATGAAGTGCTACGCGAAAAGGGCCAGTCTTAACATGTATACTTTTTAAAAAGCACCACCCGGTGAATATCTTCTGCGAAGAAGTATTGTAATTTGCAAAATTTATTTATTTATTAAAAAAAAATCAGTCATACATTTTTCATATCCATTTACGCTGTCAAAAAATGTTTATAGTTTACTATAATAATATTATAGTTTTCTATAAATTTTGCAGATTACTATACTCCTTCGCAGAAGCTATTTACCGGGTGGTGCTTAAGTATAGATGTCATGACTGGCGCTTTTTGCGTAGCACTTCATGTATACTTGGTAGGAGTCGAAGCTGTTAATGTGTCCAGTCGAGGTAGACCTGCCCTATGCTGATGAGGGGCAACACACCCCGAAACCGGTCCATAGGTGGTTGCTTCGAATGGATAAATCTAATAGTTTCTTTTCGTACTTAACAAGCATCTGCATATTGTCACCCGAAATGGGGTACACACGAATATGTATCAGATGTAATTCAATGCCTGTCGAGGCATATAGTCAGAGACGTAGCTGTTTTTTTTTATACATAATCGACCAACATGAACCTATATATATATATATATATATAGGTGATAGACACCGAAATTAGCTGGTTTTTAAATAATCAGTTATACATGTTTTATCTATATATAAATATATATGGAGACAAGAACCAAAAGCAGTAACCAAGGCTATGCCACAATGGCAGCCAGGAGGAAAAAGAGTCACAAGATGGAAAGAGAAAACAAGAGACCAGAAGAAATGGCGAAAAATTAGCGATCAAGTTATATGATAAACTGAGGATGGGGGCTGATCCACCCCGTTAAATGGATTTAGAGGCGAAAGCGGCGGAACCTCGCAAGAGGAAAATTTATTTTTAACAGAGTGGCGATGTAGAATAAATGTATACTCGGGAAATACATCAATTTTGTCTTATTTTAGTTTAATCACATTGTTTTCCCCTAAAGCCTGTGCTGTCCTTTTTTTAAGTGTTAAATTCATATTTAGGAGCGAAGAATTCAATAATTTAATATTGCAAATTTTTAAAGCAAATTTAAATATTGTTACCAGTCCGCCTCTGTCGACCGTCGCCTTGAGGCCACAGCGCACCGACCACAACGAGAAAAAAAATGCAAGGTAGCCGCAGGCATAATAGAACACACTGGATGATTCTTGAAAGGTTCTAATGTGCCCAGAGAGACATCGATTTGTCGCGAACATTGGTTTGCAAATATAAAAACGGAATCATAGATTGAGGTTTTTTAAGTTTAGTTTGAAGTCAAGTATTTAAAGTAATTATAGTGTTATACAGTTGTGAATATCTAAGTGATTTGTAAAGTAAAATTTATTGTGTAGAAATATAAGAATAAGAATTGTTTTGTACTAAGTGTTTAAATTTACCGAACCCAAAGAGAAAATATCGTAACAATATTTTACATTTATAGAAAATAAAAAAGTTTATAAAAAAAACGAATCAAATAACTTACCCAATAATTTATGATAATAATTTATAATTATTCAGTCATCTTTACTTGATTAATAAATGGTTTAAAGAGAGATAATTACTAGTTTTATAGTCTCCTTTACCATACTCTAAATCTTCTACATATGTTGTTCCTCTTTTATTACATTTTCTATAGCTTTTTGACAATTTGCTTTGATAATTTTTGATAATTATTCCAACAAAAATTGCTGAACATCATTAAGTATAAATGTTGTATTATAACGGGCAACATACCCTTTTATTTATGCACAAATAAGCTCAATTAAATTTAATTCGCAGGGATATGGTGACAATTAAAGAACAGTAATTTAACGTTCCTTGGTCATTTCATTAATAATTAATATTTTTAAATGCCGATGTGTAATGCCTAGCCAACATTAAAGTTTATTTTTTTAATATATCATTGTTAAAAGTAATTCCCAATTTAATGAACCAATCTTTCATGCACTGTTTTTTCCAATAAGCTGTGGGTACTGGTTTTTTTTTAACCGGAATTCATTTCTTCGTCGTAATCTTTGTCATACTTTGATACAATTCAAGTAAACCACCATGTACAAAACCTTGTTGTTGTTATTAAACCATGACCTTTTCTAATTTGAGTCCATAACATACATACATACATATAGTCACGCCTTTTTCTCGTAGGCACTTCCTTCCACTTGCTACGGTTCTTACACACATCGTTTGCTTTATCTACTTTCATCAGTGCTCGTCAGTTGTTGGTACTCTTGACCTGGCCTATCTTCAAAACAATGTTGATCTGATCGAGATTATGTTCGCCGAGGTCGACTTTTACCGACTTGTCCATTCACACTCGCCTTATAAATTTGTTTCGTCAATCTTCCTTCATCCATCCTTTCTATGCGTCCAAACCATCTAAGCATTCCTTTATCTTTCTTTGCAACCACATCTTATTTTACACCACAACCTTCTCTTATCTTACTATTTACTTTATCCAACCGAGTCAATCCGGCTATACTTTTCAGACTACTCACCTCTGCAGCATTAATCCTATTTTTATGCTTCTTCTGCCAAACCCAACATTCACTACCATACATAAGTGTAGGAACCAACACACCTCTATGCACAGCCAGACGTGCCATTTTTGACACTTTTTGGCTGCTCATAACGCTATGCAGTGCCCCATTCATTTGTTTCCCAGCCAACACCGTTCGCTCAATGACACTGTCATACTTTCCATCTCTCGTAAACTTTGAACCCAAGTATACAAATTCATTCACTTGTTCCACTTTTTCTCCCTTAATCAGAACTTCACAGTTTGTCATGTTTTCTTCTCTTTTAAAAACCATTACTTTCGTTTTGCTTATATTTATTTTTTTATCCCTTTGATTTTCAGGGCATCATGCATAACATTAACCATGGTCTGCAACTTCTCTTTTGATGACGCTAATATTACTTGATCATCGGCGTAAAGAAGGCATTTGACGATCAAATCATTCGTTATCAATCCATACGCACTCTCTTTCAAATCTTTTAAAAAAATCGTCTATGTAAAAGTTAAACAACCATGACGAAGCCACACATCCCTGTCTTACACCCTTTTCGATGTTAAACCATTCCGTGTAAGCTCCGTTTATTCTGACACAAGCAGTGGATTCCTCGTAAAGTGATTTCAGTGCTCGTATTAAACTACCCTCACCCCATACATAGACAATGTCGACCACAATGCACTCCCCACCACTCTGTCATAAGCCTTTTCCAAGTCTATAAAAGTGCAATAGACCTTTTGACTTTAAGCCAATTAAGCGTGGTAATGGTCACAATGGATGAGTTCTTCAACCCGTTGATAAACCTTCTAAAAACGCTTGCCTATGATTTTTAATCGATTTGTCTTGCCAGACTTATTTAACAGTGTGTCCTTCAACAAAATAGAAAATCCGTTTTTTATCTGCTCTCAATTTTCGTGGTTTCCTAAAATACTGTCTTCTCAATAAACTATCTCGTCTTATTCTATAAGTGCTGATTCTGCTTCTCCTACAGGAAATTAAGTTCGTTTGAAATTTTCTACAATTTTGTGCTCTTTATTATTGGTAAATTAGCGTTTTTTATTACTTAGTTAAAGTATTAAAAATTCGTAAAAAATTAATATTACTCATTGGGTTGTATCTTTTGGACAAGATTATCAGATCGCTCATCATATTTTTAATGTATTTATATTTTCAAACATAAGGATAATATTTTAACATTTTTTTTTACAAAAATTCAAAGGTTTACTTTACTTTTTCTCGATATTTACAGATCAAAAGACAGTTTACTTCTAAATTAAATTATTTGTCGGAAACGCTATAAGTGGTAATTATATTGACTGGAGATGGATAAATGCTAATTTGTATTTTAGTAAATGAGATACTCTTTCTATAGCTTCATTTGTGTTAGTTTACGTACAAATAGAAACAATAAAGGTAGAATTATCTCGTTTTTAGTTTGCATGAATAAAGCGGTGCGATTACTAAACTTATTAAAGTGTTCTTTACTTTTTCTCGCAATTTACAGTTCAAAAGACAGTTAAGTACTAAATTAAATTATTTGTTGAGAACGGCTATGAGTGGTAATTATATTGACTGGTAGCGACTGGTGCGTTAAATGATCATATTAATGAGAAACGAAATTCTGAGTAAAAGAAGGATTGATGTTCTTTGTGTGAATAAGACCAATCGAAAAGGATGCGAAACCACAATTAATGGACCATATAAAGCCTACTGTTTAGGAGTTCCGGAAAACAGCAGACGTTGTCAGGGCGTTGGTGTGATACTTTCTGCCAGAATTGATTAGTGTGTGACTGTCTTCTTCAAATGTGTAAGTTCAAGGCTGAAGGTTACATTACATTCAATTACAATCTTGCGGTTGGGCCTTTGGTATCGGCACCTATGTCACCTAGATCTTTTGGTCCTCTGTGACTACCGCTGTGTCTTCAGGGCATCAGAATTCTAGTCCGCTGATTTTGGCAAACCTTAGGATTTTTGTTGGCCCTGTCTCTTTTAGATCGCTTGGATCCATAATTATACGGCCCCAGGTTTTATACCTGTACCCTGCTAGCATCGGGCAGTGACACAGAACGTGTATACTGCTCTCCTCCTCCTCTCCGCATAGTTTGCAGTTTTTCTAGGCCGCCAGCTTAAATTTGAAGAGGTGCGCACTTAGTTCCTGTGGGCAGGCCAAGCGTGCTGCTTAGTCTACTCCGGTCCATCGTCCAGAGTGCGTTAGCCCTCTTCTGGAGAGGTTTTTTCATCAGCTGTTTTGATGTTCTGCAGCCATTATTTGTATTCCACTAAGCAATATGTTCTTGTTCAAGGATTAATTTCAACAAATGGTTTGCTTCGGCAATTGGCAATCCGACCAACTGGCTTCTTGGTTCCACCAGGGTCCCGTTTCTTGCCAGTTCATTGGCTACCTTGTTGCCGTTTATCCCTGTATGCCCAGGAACCCATGTAAGAGTGCTTTGTTCACCGTCGCTAACTCAGTGAGGGTTTTCATGCAGTCCCACACCACCGATGATGTTGTGGTGTTACTCACAAGGGCCCCAATGACCGCGCGACTGTCAGCGGAAATATCAATCTTAGTGTTGGTCACTATTTATTCTGTCAGGTACGTAGCGCACCTAAGTATAGCATATAACTCAGCCTGAAAGACCGAGGCGTATTTCCCCAGGGGTATGCTTCCCTTGTGGTTGCAGGATGCTCCAAAAACACCTGCCCCGTAGCGTCCCTAATACCCTGATCTATTGGTGTACCATCGTTTCACTCCTGGGCTGGTGATCAATGGTCTTTTCTTCAACCAGTCTTCTCTGGTTGGTATTTTTATGTTATAGTTTTTCCCTATCAAGGTCTTTTTCGAAATTTTGTCCAATTTTATTGTAAAGGGATGTTTGTGGAAGGCCTCGATCTTGGTGTGACCAATCCCGGTGCTCCTCCATCCCCCCTGGCACTTTATCTGTATGCAGTGTTACTGTTCCGTTCTTTTATCAGGAAGTCCAAAGGTGTATGTTGAGGGTTATTTGTAGTCCTTCTGTAGGAGCGGTGCTCATTGCCCCCGTTGCAGCCCGCAAGTATTTTCCTTGCAGGTTTCTCAACAGGTTCACAGCCTTGGTCCCTAAGGCTAAAGGTTGGTCTTACTCTTATTCTTTTACTAGGGATTTATGTCCCACAAGATGCACAATGGAACCGGTCTTCGGAACCCAAAAAGAGAGGCAGAAGTTTTGGAAAAGTGTGACGGATATTCTGAATAAGTGTAACCAGAATGAAAGAATAGTAATGCTAGGCGATTTTAAATAGTTGGGTAAGAGTGAATCTGGAAATGTACGGTGATGGCAAAGGAAATTAAAATGGAAAAAGTCTACTTAAAGTATTTTTGGAGTGGTAACAAAAAAAATGTTAAACCATAAAAAATTTCCAAATGTACACAAGACAATAAAGATGCCACAGAAGTATGATTGATTTCGTAATTGTGGATGAAAGATTAAGAAAGAAAGTAATGGACACTCGAGCACACCGCGGTGCAGGCATTGAAACAGACCACTTCAAAGTAATGAGCCGAATAAGAGGCCTTTTAAGCGGTGGCGGCATCGTGTGCAGAAATCAATTAGTTTACTAGAGCCTATAAAAGTTAAGAATTTGCAAAAAGAAGATGTAAAAGAGGGGTTAAGTAGGTAAATTTATCAAGATAGTTTAGATTAAGCATGTGAGGTTAAAGAACTATGGAAGCCATTCAAGGAAGAAGTCGTAGATGTTTCTATTGAAGTGTGTGGTGTAAGTAAAAGAAGTAAAGGATGTTGGTTAAAGAAAATATGCTTAGAGGTTTAAAAAGTAGTGTCAAAGAAGAAAAAAACTTGGATAAATTAGCTGACTACAAAAGCTAATAAAAAACGCAAAATCCAACTATTAAGGATGTAAATTAGACAAGGACTGAGTAAAATAGGTTAAAAGGTGTGGCAAAAAAGGTTATAGCAAAAAGAAGAAAAATAATGAATAAAAGGCAACAATTAAGGATGTAAAAAAGACAAGGAATAAGTTTAAAAGATTGAAAGGAAAGGTTGTAGCAAGAAAGATTAAAAATAATAAAGATGAATTTAATAGAATGATATCTGAAGAATTCCAGGAAAAAAAATAAAAGTGTATTTAATAAAAGGTTATCTAAATATTTTCAAAACAACATTAAATTCTTCTAAAAATCCATAAGAACAGCCAGAGGTAAAAAAAATACCTCACACTTGGAAAAAATAAGAAACGAAGATAGTAGTATGGTAATAGAAGAGGCATAAGTTTTATAGAGATGGAAGGAATACTTCGAAAGTTTATTTGAGAAAGAAAATACACCAGCACAGCCCCCATTCGGAGCCATAAAAGAAAGTTACAATAAAACTATAATTAGTACGAGATTGTGGAAGCGTTGAACAGTATGAAATTGGGTAAGGCTCTATTACTTTCGTCTTGCTTGCATTTACTTTTATCCCGTTCGTTTCAATACAAACATTTTTATTCATTATTTGCAAAAGTAATTTCTTGAGATGGAAAGTAAGAAAGTTAAAAAAGAAATAATACTGTATTGAGAAAAAATCAAATAAGCACTATTAAGGTTTTATTAAATAAAATAGGGTCCATGTATTTATTACCCACCATTCCTGCTGATACATAATATTCTAGAGGACAGGATATAAAATCGCAAACTATTGGCTTTAGATATAAAAAAAATTTACGCAAAATAATTAAAAATTTTGTGAGCAATATTAAATTTGTGTAAAATACAGAAATAAATAAAAAATATTCGCTTGGATTTTAATGTTGAATTTACAAATTGCAAGAATATTTGTACGGATATTTTAATTTAAGTGTCTTTATACATTTGTTTTAATCCTTATAGGTACATTAATAAAAACTGATAAAAAAAGCGAACAGTCAACGAAATTTCAAAGGACATTAAACATTCAGAGAATCCATACAAAACAATTCAACGTATCAGATGGTATTCATACAACAAACAATTAGTTTAACCGCAATGCATTTTCCTCTGCTTAACTCCACGCATTATCTTTAAATCTGGCTGAACAACTTAGAGATAGCTTCTGTTATTTTTGCGTAAACCCAGTTACGGATTACGCTATTTTATTATTTATTTTCAGAATTAGTTATATGAAAATTGTTTTTTAACACACCACGAAATGTTTAAGAGTTAAAGAAAAAAGAAAAACGGAAACATAACTGACATCAATAATAATTAAAGATTTATTCCAACCTTCAGCATTTATACGGTACTATCTTTTGCCCGCGACTTCGTCCACGTAGAAGTCACAAATGGTTCTTTTAATTGGTTTTTTACGATATTAATTTTAATATAACATATAAATTATTCTGTTAAAATGTTTGTATACTTATAAAATATAACATTTATTATAGTGTAGGGATTTAAAGGTTAAATAAACATGAAAATAAAATAAAATGTTGTTATATTTTATGAACACGAAGCTTGGCCTTTGATCTGGTGAAAGTGACACGGGGGTATCATCTTTTTGCAATGAAATCGAAATACTGCACCTATCTCAGTATTTCTTTGCAAACAATATTTTTGGTTTTTTCTTCGGGTGCTAGAATCACCAGGCTACTCTGTGCGCTTACTCTGAAGCATGCCACATACAACTGGCCATGGGAGAAGCAGCTTTCTTTCAAGTCTACTCCCACTACCTTAAGAGTTTGACCTTGAGCTTTGTTTATGTTAATGGCTAAGAAGACTTTGATAGGAAACTACACTCTCTTGAATTAGAAGGGGTAATTTGATGGTGCTAGGGTAATCCTAGGAATAAATACAGACTCTCCTCGAGAACAATCTGTAAGTAAAGTTGCCTCAATTACATTGCGATGTTATGTTTTTACTTGCAATCTGGTGCCTTTGCATAATTGTGGTGGATTTATATTGCGCAGCAACAAAATTGGCGCGCTAACTCTCAATTTTAATATGTGAGTTGTGAGACCGGGAGGCTTCAGTGTATTCAGGAACTGGACCGGATAATGAATGGCATTATCGGTGTTTATCACTGAGTCGACGGATTTATATGGATGTTTGACCACTTCGAATGATCTCAAAAGTATTTCATTTATGAATGAGGCTTGTTCGTCTTTTGGTGTAAGGATGGGACGCTCGCATAACCATTCTGCAGATTTATTGTGAATATTATTAATATTTGGATAAATTTTAGCTTTAAGCTCGTCTACAGTGGAAACAATAGTACGTAACTCTGTAGGGAGAATTATATTATTATCCAGTTCCAGGAAATCACCATTTCCTCTTTTAAGCAACAGGTCTAAGAACTGTCCGGCAGTAATATCTCCCCTAAGATGGACTCTAATTTTTTTGGTAAGGCTCAGTTTTGTCACTGAAGGCCACAAATATTCTTCTATAATTGACATTCCAATTTTAAAGAGTATTGCATTGCACCAAGCTTTTATGTGAGTTCAACGTTTTTTGAATAAAACTGGATTGAGTTTTCAAACATGTGTCAAAATAAAATGTAATTTAAATCAAAAGCACTAAGGAGTATTGATATCAACTTCGATGCTTTCACTCCCAAAATAACTTTCTACCCCTTTTTAACCCCATTAGGCGAATACGAAACACGTCTTCCATCAATTCTGTTACAGAATGTTTATACAAAATTTGAAGTGTTGATCCGTCAGTCAGTCATTTAGGACAAAGCATTTTATATGTATAGATTTGGGATCGTTTTGATCAAACTCATGTAATACTAAAAAATCTGAATGTAGAATGATTTTGTGACCGTTTTATATAATCAAACAAAAAACTAACTACTCATTGACCAAATATAAAAAGTGTCAGCGACAGCTGATTAATTACCTAATGCGTATATCACTCCAAATAGTTCCTACATTCGACCATACAGCGAGATTAATGTTCAGAAACTGGTTCATATCCCAAGTTTAAAATGAAAAAACAAATCGTCCCATAACCTGTCCATTCACGGTTAGATTTTACTGGGAGGCTTTTTGTAAGTATGCACTCCGACCTGATGAGGTTTATTGTGCGGTTAGAGCACCTCCTCCAGCCCCAGTTGTTTTACCAGCTACCAGAGGCTGTTGGGGGTCTCTGGCTCAGCACAGGAACTGGGACCTTATCATCTCTCGCAGCGGCATAGTAAGTGTTTCCATGTTCATGCACGGCTAGAACTTATTTTATCTAATGCGCATGACCGTGACTGTTCACTGTACAATTTTCTTGAATGGCTGGAACAAACCTTTAATTAAAAATTCACAGAACGTAAGTGAGGAACTGGATTAAAAGAAACGCCCAAACTTTAATGCTATCGTATAATCTGTTGAACAAAAATCTTACTTGATAAGCATTTTTGTAATCGTTATAATTAGTAGTTAACTTTAAACTTTTTATTATATTTACCTCGTTTTGCGATAAATATTGATTACTTAAAAATTATTATGTTTATGATTAAAAAAAAAATTAAATATTTACAGATACCAGGGAATTCTGGAAAATCTCACCTCTAACGCTGCCCGCTGACCGTTAAAATCTGTAATACGTATGGGAGTTGAAAGTGCACATTCCGTAATCAGATTTTATGTATTTCATTTTAGTGGAAATTCTCCAATTATATATTCTATTACGAAGTTAAGCCACGAACCGACTGAAAATTTTCAGTTAAAATAGGCCACAAAGACACAAAGGCTAGGATTCTTTTTTTAAAAGATGAATCCATTTGAAATGTTGAGAGATTTTAATAAGTAGAAACCATTAGAATTGTTCACGCACATGAAATCACAATGAAGACATATTTGAATGATCGAAATTTCTCCAATAAAAGTATTTTTTTTATTTTCGTACTTAGAGCTAAGACGCTCTTGGATTGCTTCAAGCTCAAAGAAAGAATTGTGAGTATTACAAATGAGCACTCCAATAAGAAAGAAAAAAATATAATAATTATGGATATTTTGTAAAAAAAATGTCATAAAAATGTAAATTAATGACCAATGCAAGGTTTTTATTTTTAACTTCCCAATGGAAGTTATAGTAATGGGTCCGATTTTAAGAATCCCGAATTTTGATATATCTCGACATTTCAAGGTCCCCAGAGTCGAATACAGTGGACGTCTGTGTGTGTACGTACGTATGTTTGTACGTTCGTATGTTCGTATGTTCGTATATTCGTATGTTCTTATGTTCGTATGTTCCTATGGTCGTATGTTCGTTTGTGCGTTCGGAATTATTTTTCGTATCGATTATCTCGAGAACAAAAAATGATTTTGACGTGGGACTAATTGCATCGACGCATAATTACGCTACTTGAAGTTGATTAGATTTTCAGCAATATCGGTCAAACTGTTTTTTATGGAGAATAAAAAAACTGAAAATAATGGTAAACTTTCGGAATTAATTTTCGTCTCAAATATCTCGAGAACAAAAAATGATATTGACGTGGGACCAATTGCATTCGACGCATAATTACGCAACTTAGAATTGATTAGATTTTTAGCAAAATCGGTCAAGCTGTTTTTTTATGGAGAATGAAAAAACTGAAAATAATGGTAAACTTTCGGAAATAATTTTCGTCTCGATTATCTCGAGAACAAAAATTAATATCGACGTGGGACTAATTGCATTCCACGCATAATTACGCAAGTTATTAGATTTTCAGCAAAATCGGTCGAGCTGTTTTTTATGGAAAATCAAAAAATTGAAAAAAATGGTAAACTGCCTGAATTTTGCAATTTATAAATTATACTTTTTTTAATACAGAATTTTAAGATCTTTTGAATAATATGATTTTTTTTTTGACTGCGGGAACTGATATGATTTTTGCTTGTTAGGAATATTTGTATTAAAACTATGATGACTCTGATGAAAATATTTTTAATAATAATAATAATAATTATAACAACAAAACATATGGTATTTTTTCTTTCTTTTCACTGTGTAGTTAGTCGTGTGGACCTCTAGGGTTGCGCCCAGACCACTGATATTGATTAATATTGATTTTTAACAATAAATACGAATTAAAAATAACTTGATATGAAATGTATTTTAATCCACCAATACCTAAGCGTCCAGTGACCTTACTCCTGTTACGGTTACCTCACTTATTTGAGGTTATAGTTATAAATGTAAACATTACTTTGTTGCGAAAATTACTTCGAATAGAATTGAAAATCGGGTTTATCAAAGCAGACTCCGGGAATCTACCAAAATTTAGTGTTGACATGGTTGTAACTTTTTTTGTCGAAAGTACAGAGTTTTCAAAAATAAAAATTACTTAACTACTACGGTATGTATTAATCACAGTTAAATTTTGTTTATCATTTAGTATATTCAGTTATTGGTGAAGTTTTACGATTCCTTACATCGACTCGGTGATAAAGCTACAAGTCTTTTGGGGTATTTTTATTTCTGCATAAACTTTTTTCGATTGTATACAAGGATATGCAGGGTGTATCATTAATAATCGGAAATAATTAACATGGAGAATCTTGGGTTTAAAATAATAAGATTTAACCCAACTCACTTAGATAAAATGTGTTTTCAGTCTGAGTTAATAATTTAAAAATGATTTTTCTCCATTACTTTTAAACTGTTTGACTAATCTTTATCTTATTTGGCAGGAAGTGTAGACATGGGCAGGTCAGAGCTTGACCCTTCCTTAATTTTACGCCACTGGTGGAATTGTCATTTTAGGGCAATTTTTCTTTTCTCCAATACTTTCTGTGTGAAACATATTTTACTTTCGTAACGATAAAGTCATAATTTTTTAATATAGTTAAAGTTAAACATCAACTGGAATTATTGCTGATGTGATGGCCCATGCAAAACAGTGCTGGTCTTTATTCTTAACATTAATAACCCCCTTCTTCGTTTTAATAATCTGGTAGTTTGTGATTTTTACCAATCTGTATCACGATGCTCCAATTCAGAAGTTTGGGCAATGATGTTATCACGGAATGCATCACATAATGTGTCCAAATCACTAGATCCATCTGCAATGTGATTTGAAGATTTAAAAGATTAGATGTCCGTCACTTTCTGTGTTAAGATAATTTGGCTAATAAACACCTCCGCATTGCCTTGATGAAATTGTGCACTTTATATTGGTAAGAAAGTCACATTACTTTACCTTCCACAATAGAGTTACCAGGACCCTCACTCCACCTCCAGTTCTAGCGTGACATCAGTTAGTGCCATTTGTTCCACTTCAATAATAACAGACATACTAATGCATTTTATTTGGCATCGTTTTCGTTACCAACCTGTATAATCAACAATACGAGGATATTATTATTAACTTCCCCCCTTTTCGACGTACGACTTTGAGTCACGACCACTGTATAATCAACGAAAATATTATTAATAATTATACCCCTTTTTTGACGTAAGACTTTGATTAAGTTCATAACATTAAGACATGGAAAGTTCTAAAAAAATTTAAAAACTAACTAGGAAAAAAACCAATTAAGAAAATCAATTAAGTGATGTCACCTCCTCACTGCTCCTCTATACCTTCTCACTGCTCCTCCACACCTCCTTACTGCTCCTCAATACCTCCTTACTGCTTCTCCACACTTTTTCACCTCCTCACTTCCATCTCTCCTCTACCGTCCAGAACCGGTGGTCTTGCATTACTTTTGTGGGTATTATTATTGTTATGAAAGACAAACGCACTGTATCAAAATAACAAAAAGTTTGTATATCCTGATGAAAACTGTTTAAAAAATAAGCATCTGTGAGATAATTTGATTTGGAAAAATTTTAGAAACGAGGAAGAGCAAAGTAGGAGATAGATAGATATCATTTTTAACGATTTTCAGTAAAAAATATCAAATAACAATAAAGAATTATTATCTCTTTTTAAATTAAGGTTTATGCTTTTAATAAAGTAGAATTGTCATTGCAAGTAGTAAAACCACGTAACAGACATTTTTCCTTTTTACGTTTTTAAACAATACGACGACGGTAGAAGATTCTTTTGTGTTAATATAAAAGAAAAATAACAAAAACTAGGTTGCGAATATTACAGGATATGATTCTGTTCACTTTTGGCTGCATTCCACATTTCAGATTATCCGTATGTACGAGTTTGCAGTTTAATATATTTTTGTAAGTATAAATTGTATAAAGGTTATATTGTTACATTTTTATTGTAATTAAACATGAGTTGAACATTCGATAAAGCTATTCTGTAAAATTTTCTTTAACAATGGAATGCTGTTTCTCCCATTAGTAAAGATCCAGTTAGTCTAAGATCCGAAGTAAAGTCGACCTTCACTCATCTATTTAATGGATAAAAGTTATTTAATAAGTAATTTAGTATGGTAAAAATTATAAAAAAATTAGTTGCCTGAAAAAATCCTGGCTGGGCAATAATTAATTAAAAATTCGTAAATCACTTTTTTTTAATATCTACCGATGAGTTTAACGAAAAAATTTTACACCAACCGTAAGTACAAAGCCTATAGAATATGCAAACGTAGGGTTGCCTATATTTTTCCCGGCCTAACTATTGGGTTGCCAGGTATAAACATGTATTTTGGTCCTAGATATTTCCACCTACTTGTTTAATCTGTAAATTAAACATAAAAATAAGCGCTGCTTTATTGCGAACACAATTATATAGGGTTTCCAGCAAAAGTCTGTCCTGAATGATGGTTGTCGAATTTTAAAAAATAAAATTTTAATGCGACTGTGAACGTACGACAAAGCGGTCCGAGACAAATATCTCGTGCGATAGACGAAGACACAGAGTTGTATTTTGGAGCAACTGGTACTATACGTACGAAAGTAATATGAAATATATCATAATTTGAAAGTTGATTAATGTTAGATTAATATCATAATTTAAAAATATTATAAAAATATATTTAATTATAAATGCTACATTAGAGTGTACAAATGTTGTCATGAATAAAAATGAGTGCGCGCCGGCGTCGCCGACCAGGGTAAATAATGTGCGTGTCAGGTGTAGAAAAATGCTCTGAAGTGTGGGCCGCTTCACCACCAAAACCTCTATTGCCTGGTGACTTACTTGCTCTTCGACGACGTCGTTTCACTGCGTAGCTGTTGGATCCTTCGATAACTTAGGAAACGCTGGCTCGAACTGTCTTTTTTTACTACTATAGGCTAAAGGTTTTCCTGCCTTTTATCGCCGTGAATTGTGTTATCACAGTAAATGAAACAACACACTTGTCATCGATAATATATTGTTAACTTTTATACACGGAGCTTACATTTTAAAGTCTCCTGTATCTTCGGAATAATTTTACTGGTTGTTAGCTTTTAATTTGATGTATATTGATGTGCATTTTACCACGTGGTATTTTAAATCTGTGCTCTTAGCGGCGGACGTCTGTCTTCGTAGACGGTAAAAATGGAAAAGTGGGCGAGAAGCCAAAAACTGTTTCAAATGTCGCCTCTTCT
The DNA here is from genome assembly GCA_950111635.1 of Agelastica alni. Taxonomy (NCBI): domain Eukaryota; kingdom Metazoa; phylum Arthropoda; class Insecta; order Coleoptera; family Chrysomelidae; genus Agelastica; species Agelastica alni. Next base: position 42,083,761 of record OX467708.1, on the reverse strand, counting down.
CGCGTTAAATTCAGCGTTTTTTATTGGTCACTGTATGGTCACGTGACCGTATAGCCGCTTGCTAAGAATTGCGCGCGACGATTTCGGAATGTTTTCGGCTAATAACTGCACACTCCGGAACCAAAATACCTCTCCATTCGGATTTCCGGGCGAGAGGTACTCGAGGGGACTTAACATTAAAGATTAATTTTTGCAACATCCGTGGACTCAACAAGAACATCAATGACGTCCACCATCACCTACAGACGAAAAAACCGGATATTCTGGCTCTAACAGAAACACAAGTAAACTCGTCCACCAACAAGGTCCATATGCTTTGTCCTGGTTACGAACTCCATTCTCGACTCAGGTTCAAAGGTGGAGTCTGCCTTTACGCTAAGGCTAACCTTTCATGCCAGCGTGAAGAGAGTTTGGAACCGAAAGACTTTGATGTGATGTGGTTTAAGCTATCTGATACCAAAGTGACTAAGTTCCTCTGCTGCCTTTACCTATCACCTAATGAACCTTCATATAACAACCTCTTTGAGTTTTTATCACTCAAACTGGACTACATTCAGGAAAACCATCCAACAGCTGAAACCATAATCATGGTGGACTTTAATGTATATAACGCTGCCTGGCTCAAATTCTCTAACAAAACTGATGATGCAGGTCGTCAAGCTGAGGCCTTCGAAATCACTCATGGTCTAGAACAACTGGTCGAGCTACCAACCCGCATCCCTGATGTCAACAACCAGGCTGCCAATACACTAGATCTTTTCCTCACCACCAATCCTGACCCGTATAGAATAGAAGTTTGTGCCCCACTTGGAAACTCTGATCACACCCTTATCTCCACAACATGCTCTTTCCATTTACCATCGAGCAGCACAATACCACCCCGTCTCATGTGGCATTACAATTCGGCCGACTGGGAGGGTCTTCGTATGTTTTTCTCAGCGTTTCCATGGAAGAGAGTTTGTTTCTCCTCAGTAGATCCAACACGATGTGCTGAGACAATTTCTGAAATCATCATGTTGGGGATGCAAACTTACATACCGAATACCGAAAGAAGAACATCATCCGATAAGACCTGGTTTAACAGAAACTGCTCTAGAGCTGTGGCTTCCAAACAGGCAGCATACCATCGATGGCAAAAAAACCGGGACCTGAGACCAGAGCAGCATATGTTGAGGCTAGAGGCATATGCAAAGAGACAATAGAATGTTCAAAAGATGCTCATAATGCCAAAATAAGATCAAAACTTGTTGAATGTCCTAACGGATCCCGTTCATTTTGGTCTTTCGCCAAAGCTGTGGGAAGAAACTTCACTTCCAGCTCTTTTCCTCCCCTAATCAATGAAGATGGAACACTAGCAACGACTGCCCAGGAAAAAGCCAATATCTTTGCGCACCTATTTGCTGGAAATTCCACTCTGGATTCTTCGGGAAAACAAACCTCGAACATTACACCTATTGACAGTCACATGCCCGAGATCGCCTTTCGCCAACGTACTATCAGAAAGATTTTGCTGGGTCTCAACACCAACAAAGCCTGTGAATCTGACGGAATCCCGCTGATTGTTCTCAAGAAATGTGACCCCGAACTAACACCTGTTCTTTGCAAGTTGTTCAACCACTCTTACAATTTGGGAGTATTTCCGTCCAATTGGAAAATTGCAAGAGTACAGCCAGTCCCTAAAAAAGGCAAAAAGACCCTACCTAGCAACTACAGACCTATCGCACTGCTATCTATTATTTCAAAGGTCATGGAAAAAGCCATCAACATCGAGCTCATGAAATATCTGGAAGACTCAGGAATTATCAATGATAGGCAATATGGCTTCCGCCATCAGAGATCAACTGGTGACCTGCTCGCATACGTCTCACATATATGGCAGCTATCTATTGAAAAGTATGGAGAAACTTTAGCTGTGGCATTAGATATCTCCAAGGCGTTCGATCGAGTTTGGCACCAGGGACTCCCCGCCAAGCTTCCATCTTATGGCTTGCCCCCTCAGCTGTGTTCTCTGCTTGCTAGTTTTCTCTCAAACAGGTCTCTTCATGTAGTGGTCGATGGAGTTTCATCTGACACTCTACTCATAAATGCTGGTGTTCCGCAAGGATCCATTCTAGCACCAACACTATTTTTACTTCACATCAACGACCTATTGAAAGAAACTTCATGTCCCGTACACAGCTTTGCCGATGATAGTACCCTCCATACCGCTTTCTCTTCCAGGGCCCCTATATCAGCCCGTGAAACCAGAAATGAACGAGGAAGAAATGTTAACAATATAAATATGGACTTAGCCACAATTCTCGAATGGGGATCCAATAACTTGGTAGAATTCAATGCAAACAAAACACAAGCATGTCTTTTCTCTAGAAAAGCCGATCTCACTGTGCCTAACATAACTTTGTCAGGAGTAACCATACCACTGAAGTCATCCATATCGGTGCTTGGTATTACTATCAGCAATAACCTTTCCTGAGAAAATCACGTGAGGTCCATTGCCAAAAATGCATCCCAAAAACTTGGTTTTTTGTTTCGTGCCAAGAGCTATTTCACCTCCAGTCAGCTGCTTATGATCTATAAGGCACAGATCCGACCTGTACTGGAGTACTGTTCCCATATTTGGAGTGCAGCACCTAAACATATCCTGAAGCTACTGGATTCTGTCCAAAAAAGGGCAATTCGTCTCGTCGGTGATGCCTCGCTTACAAACTCGCTCACTTGTCTGGAACACCGTAGAAAAGTTGGTGATTTTTCTCTATTTTATAGATATTTTCATGGGCGATGCTCTTTTGAAATATCAACAATCGTTCCTCCTTTGGCAGTCTCTTCAAGATTAACCCGTCAAGTTCAGTCTTCACACCCCTTCGTGGTCACTTTGGAGACCTGCAGAACATCACTTTCCAAAGACTCATTCATCCAACGAATTGCGAGGCTTTGGAACTCATTGCCTAGGGAGGTGTTCCCCAAAGCATACAACCTCCAGAAATTTAAGAAGAACACCAACTCCTACCTTCTTTCCCTTGGTTCCCACGATGTTTTCTGAACATTACAGGATATCCCTTTTCGTGGGAACCAGAACATAAAAAAAAAAACGTGTTCTTAAGATAATTTATAAATTGCACGGGACCCTTTGTTTATATCCGAATGCTAATTTCCACAAAATGAATACGTGACTTTTAGTTGATTTTTGTCGGCGTTAGGATCGTACTGAGTAGTTTTAAAAATCAAGGAATTTCTCAAAGAGAAATTGTACAGTTGGAAGTACTGATTTCCTACAATCAAAAAGCGATGTTGCTTGGAATTTTTATCTTTTTTTAAGAAAGTTAATAAAAATAAACATAATGAACCGTCGAAAATGTCAAATTAAAAAATAAAAAAACCAATACCAAGGATATTTTGTTCAGTACAAAAATTTTATTATGCTACACCATAAATATAGATATAACATTAATAAAAAAGAACTTTTAATTAATAATTATTATTCTATGTCTGATATATCTGAAGGACAATTTTGATTATTGATTTTGGTAGATTGATTATCATCTTCCGTCATTTCGCTAATATCTTGTACTTCCAAAGGCGTTTGTTTCATCCCCAATAAATCCTGTTGGTTTTAAATAATCATCTAAATGCCAACCGCAGTTTTCAGGCTGGAGTTTAATACATGTAGACTCAATTGCATTTAGCCACATAGAATTAACAAAAATTGTTCCGCAAATTTTTTGTTATAGGGATATTCAGCGTAATGGTATAGTGTTAGAGTTCAAACTTTTTATTTTTTTAAAAAACTTTTCGTAGTCTTCTTTCGCAGCATAATTTTTTATAAAAATTCTATTTCTTGCATCATTTACTCTGTTGCAGTTATTCATGCTATACATTTTCGCTATAAATCAATTAAGATATTATCTGAGTCACATAAGAAACACTTTTTAACCATTTTTAATTACAAAATAAGTACGATCACGTGTTGCCAATATCAATATAATATTTATAGTAAAGGATCCGAAATAAAATCGACCTTCACCTATCTGTTTAATGGATAAAATGATTTTATTAGTAATTTAGTACTTCGCATTAAGATTTTATTTTTAAAAATTCGACAACCATAATTCAGGACTGACTTTTTCGAGCAACCCTATATTATTGTGTTTGCAATAAAACAGCGTTTATTTTTATGTTTAATTTATAGATTAAACAAGAAGGTGAAAATGACTAGGACCAAAATACCTGTTTATACCTGGCAACCCAATAGTTAGGCCGGGAAAAATTTAGGACACCCTACGTTTGCATATTCTATAGGCTTTGTACTTACGGTTGGTTTAAGATTTTTCATTAAACTCATCGGTAGAAATTAAAAAAAAATTGATTTTATATTAATTATAGCTTGGCCAGGATTTTTTCAGACAACCCATTTTTTTATAATTTTTAACATACTAAATTACTTATAAAATAATTTTTAGCCAATAAACAGATAGGTGAAGATCGACTTTACTTCGGATCCTCTATTAAGTATGTTTGCCAATCTAAATAAATTATTTTTTGAATTTGTTCAAAACCTGCTTTCTATGTTTTTTTATTAGTCAAAAGATAAATTTAATTAATTTATTATAATCACACTAAATATTTCTTATTGTTTCCTCTATTATTACTTGTTATCGTCACCACGATAATACCAGAAGGAAGTAAACATATGGAACACTCCGCAATAATTTAGTTATCAAAAAATATCACCTGAACAGTGTGTCCTTTATTTCGTCTTTGAACAGTAACCGTAATTTTTACATCAATAACATAAGTTTTGTGTTAATAAGTGTTAATGGACAATCACAAAAATGGGAAGTGAAATAAACGATAATGATTTTAAAAATACCAAAGATTTCAAAGGTAATTTGCATAAATATTTAATTATTAAATAAGACAAATGATTTTTTATTTTGGAAAGTACAAAATGTAAGTACATAATTAAAATGAAACAAAATAAAAAAAGTGACATACTTTCATTTTAAAATCGTAAAATTACGTAATCCAGCATTTAAAAGATTCAGACAAGTGCGAAGAATGTGTCACATAAAATAACGAGAAATACTTTTTTGCCAAGAATATTTCATAAATATTTAACTTTTTGTTGCCACGTCCACTCTGTTAAAAAATTTTTAAAAATCAGTACATAATTAAAAAATAAAATTTAAAGATATTATTCACATCACAAATGTGGCAGATAGTTAATATCTAAAACAATAAATGAAAATACAAAAAATTAACAAAAAAAAAAGAAAGAACTAACCAATGTCGGCCTAAACTTGTCACCAATTTTCATAGTGTAAAAGAATAAATGGTGGTAAAAAATTAAGATCCAATAAAAAATAAATAAATATCAGTGGTCTTGGTGCGACCCGAGAGGTCCACAGTGAAAAGAATGAAAAAATACCAAATGTTTTGTTGTTATAATTATTATTATAATTTTTTTTATTTATTATTATTATTTTTAAAATTATTATAAAAAACGATTTCAAATTTTTTATAACAAATTATTGTCTTTAACAATATTTTGTTTATGTCAACCGTATTCTTTTAAACTTTTTCTTATCATTTCATAAGCGGGAGCTATTTTCAATTGTTTATAACAATTAAAAAAAAATTTAAATTATTGTGATCAATAATCATTTGTCATTAACAATATTAAATTATTATAAACAATGCTTGATTATTACTAACAATAATTTTTCAAAGTTATAGCGTCTTTAATGCTATTCTCTCAATACTGACACAAGTTTAAAATTCTTTAATTCCTATTTTTGTTTTCTAAAACTATCTCTTTTTATGAAATATTGTCATCATATTTTTCATACAAATATTCCTAACATGCAATAATCATATTATTTAAAAGATTTTAAAATTCTGTACTAAAAATAGTATAATTTATAAATTGCAAGATTCAGGTAGTTTACGATTTTTTTCAATTTTTTTATTCTCCATAAAAAATACGAGTACCTTTACCGATTTTGCTGAAAATCCAATAAGTTCTAAGTTGCGTAATTATGCGTCGAATGTAATTGGTCACACGTCGATATCAACATACAAACATACGAATATACGAACATACGAACATACAAACATACGAACATACCTACATACACACAAACAGACGTCCACTTAAAAACTATTGTATTCGACTCTGTGGACCTTGAAATGTGTAGATATGTCAAAATTTGGGATTCGAAAAATTGGACCCAATACTATAACTTCCACTGGGAAGTTAAAAAGTAAAAAATTTCCAAAATATTAGCGATGAGTTATAATGCACACTTTTTATTTGTATGCCTAATGATGACTTATTACACTGGTACCAATAAATATATTTTCAGAATCGATTTTTTGTGTAATTACTTTACCATTTCATTTCTTAATGTTCTTAGTTTTTAATTAAATGAATTTTCATTAAAAAAGTTAGGAGAACAAATATTTAAAATATATTTGCGAGCAATACACGTTATTTTATTCTTGTAATTAATGTACAATGATTTCGAAAATGAAGTCAATAACCACTCTATTAAATTATGGCAATAATTGCGGACTATGTACATCAAGTAAATATCACAAACACATTAATTTATTGTTTGCTTTTATAACATATTTAATGAACAAATATCGGATAATCATATAACAGACTATATCAGACCTTTCCCTGAATTATTGTATAGCTAAATGTTAGCTATTCTGTAAAAGCAATCATGGTTGGTGTTTAAAGCTGTTAGTAGTTGTGGCGAAGGTAATGACTTTACTCACAATTTGAAATTTGTTTTTGCAATGTCCTATGGTGAGTTGTTCAATCATATTTACATTCAAGGGTCAGACTAAACCCATTTGGATATTGTTAAAAATTATTTAAGTGTGACAAAGATAAATTGGTGTAAATAAAATAAATTAAGCAGCTAAGCTTGTCCGGTAAAAACGATCATCAGTACCTCAATATAAATTACAAATTAAAGGAAACCTATAATATCACTTTCAACAATATTTATCCGTACACTTTTTTGAAATAGCAACAAAATACCATGTAGAGTTACGCAACTCAACATAACTTACAAACTCTTTATTACAACAAAGTTTTTTGGAATCATTAATATTTATGAAGATTAAGAAAAAATTTATGCAGATGGATCTAGAGCAAAAACAGAAACAGGAAGTGCATTTATAAAAAGGATAATTCAAATAACGGGACTTTGCCAGCAAATTCCAATAATTATACTGCCAAACTGTGTGCTACCGGGCAGGCACTGTTATACTGTAGTTGTGGTGCATATGACAATAGTATATTACATACCGAGTGCGGAAAGTCCACGAGTAATGGACACTATTTTTCCTACGACCAGGAAAAGAACTTTTTTCCACTTAAATATTAAATGTTCTTGTTTTGGTGTAATATTTCGGTCATTCTTGTAGACATTTGTGAACGTTAACCATTAGAATTAGTCCGTCTCTGTCTTCTCTGCAAAAAGGTTGAAAATATTTTTATATTTATTAAGAACATTTCCGCGTAAAAACAAAAATAACTTGCATAAATTCCAAATTTGGAGGCCTTTAACTCGAAAACGAATCCCTTAAGTCTCAACATTATTTTCATTTAATGTATAAAATTTTGAATTTTTGACGAATAGTTCAGGGACAATCTTTTAGTAAACATATTTATTTCTAAAAACCACAACATTTTTATCAGGTTGTTGTGTTTATTTGTATTCATTTACACTGGCATTTAGCAACACTCTGTTTTGCTACATCAATATTTTCTGGTGTACGTTGACTTACGGAGGTTCGGGGGTCAAAGAAAAAATGCAGCCAAGTTTTTAAAAAACATAAATAAGTCTTTTAACTTAGTTATTATAGTTCTTTATATTAAATTATAATTTTTTACTGATAAAAGTTATTAGTAAAATTAAAAAAAATTTCGCTCCCTTAACATGGGTTCTTATGAGAAATATAATATTAAAATAAACAAAAACATTGTAAAAATGCAAAATTCGTTGAAAAAAAATATTTGTCTAGGAAATTTAAAAACGAAGAGTTTAGGTGCTTTAAAAGTATTATCAACTGTCTAGATTTTTAAATATTTTATTTATAACGATGGAAAAATTTGATTTATGGCGTAAGAACGTGAGCTTTAAAGAAGCAACGGCAACGGCGCATTCGTGCAGACGACTTAAGTCTCAAGTCACCCATGTAAATACACATAACCTGTGTGTTGTGCACTAACTAAGAAATAATGATTAGTTAAAGTGAAAAGTTAATAAATATAGTGTATTATAAGTAATACTAATATAATGTTATATATAAAGTTAATATTAGTGTAAAGTTTTCTGTACTTTAAATAAATATGATATACATATTTACAATGTAATCATAACTGATGCCAAATTCGCATAATCTTTTTTGCATACCCAAGCTTATAACATTTTTTATTAAACTTAGTAAGTATTTTACGTTTTTGATACTTTTGATTCTTAATAAAACATCCTGGATAGTTTTTTTGTGGGTAATTATATCTTCTACTTTAAGATAAGTTATTGACAGATCAAAGTGCTTAGAAGAATCGGTAAAAAAAAAGAAGTTAAACGTACAATTAAGGAGAGAAAGCTACAGTATTTGGGACACATAATGCGTGGCGAAAGGTACACCCTCTTACGACTAATAATGCAATGGAAAATAGAAGCAGAAGAAGCATAGGAAGAAGACGAAATTCATAGCTAGAAAATCTGAGAGAATGGTTTGGCTGCAGCTCCAAACAACTCTAAGCAACTGCCTCAAAAGTGGCGATAGCGATAATGATTGCCAACCTCCACCGCGGAGATGGCACTTGAAAAAGATTGACAGATTTTGTAGCATTTCTACATCGTTACAGACATCGTGTGCACCATCATCTGTCATTGATAATAAATTACTGGCTAAACTTGTTAATTTAAAACTTTTTTTGCGATTTGGGTATTTCAATTTGACGTAGTTATTTATCCATTTTAAACGCTTGAGGTTATGTTATCAGCTGTCAGCTTCTGCAAATAAAAGTAAACACACGCTAATTTTATTGCCAAACTCATAACTATTTGCGCAGTTGCCACGTTTTTTTACACACATAAATTCGGACTCAATTTTCATCATATTATTTGAATAAAAACCATATATTTTATTAAATCATAATTAAATAATGATTTGTCAATTAATTTAATAATGATTTTTTTGTAAAAGTGTCTGTCAATTTTAATTAGAAAAATCAGTGTAATTTTTATTTGAAGTTGGCAGCGCTGATTATTTAACATGTTCAGCATAGGACCTCCTCGCGTCCCGCTTTATCACCACGCTCTGACCACCGAATCTCCTTAATTGTTACCCACTCTTTACTTTTTTCTCAGTGTATGCAAATTTTTCAAATAATTCCTTACACGCCAAATGAGTGACTTGCTCGGCACATGATTAATAAAATGTTTTAATAATTTCAACTCGCTGTATTGCGACATTAGCTGCTTCATAATAGATTGTTATCGTTCCCTCTCTACAACTGTCAAATGCAAACTAGTAAATGTTATTCAAACCGAAATACCGGCCAAACAAATACGACCTGAAAGATAAAAAGCATTCTGAATTTTTAGATAAACAATTTTACCTATGGGCAAACCTTTTTCTCTTTATCATGTCCTTTTAATTATTAAACTCTATAAATCTTTCTTAAGGAGTGAAGTATTAAAAAAAAAAGAAGTTAAATCCGTTTTTATGTTTTCATATTATTTTAAAATAAGTTTCTTTTAGAAAATTAAAAAAGAGAAGCTCGCACGAAAAATGTAGACGTTAATAACGTCGTTTGATCCATGTTTTGCATTTGTTCCAAAAAAAAATTCCATTCGAACAGGTAATTAGTGTTACCAAACCGAAACCTTTTTTTTTCTACATAAAAGAAAAGGATCTATAGTCCTGTCACCATAGCATAAGACCTATTCAAGAGGCGCACCCTCTGGCCAATTTTTTTACAGGTTGTTTGGACCTACAAGAATATAGTCCCGAGTTTTCGGCCATTGCCGGGGTATATTTTAGCTATAAAAACTTATTAAAAATTAAAAAATGGATAATTTTAAGATAATTCTTTTGGAACGCGTCAAATCCCAATAGAATCGTTATTTTGGAACGGTATTTTTTGATAACGCCACAACGCGTTATACCGTTCCACGAGTAACGATCCATCCCTACTTTTATCGCACGTGCACGATATTATTTCCAATACATCGAAATAAATCGATTACTGTGATGGCATAATTGCTCGTAAAGGAAATAATTTTATTGAATCCCATGGCGGGAAGCGTATGGATTGCTGAAGAACTCGAATTTTGTAAAAATCCTTATTACAACAATAGAAAATTGAACACACGTAAACACATTCATATCTCGGGCGGTAATCAAAATATTGCAATTTTTTTTCTTTAAAGTGTTCGTTTCCCAAAAACGCGTTAGATGGTCCAAAAATGTTTCAGATATCTTTGCAACTTTGGTCGGAATTTTTTTTTTGTGGTGGGTTGGCATTAAACCGTAGTTTTTTTGCCACAGACTTTTATATCATTATTATTTATATATTATCGTGATATAAGATTAAAATTAAATTGTGATTTTTTCTTTGATCACAAAATTTGGTCGTAATTGTTATTTGTTTATAAGCAAAAACCTGAAATCACCGAAAAACAGTATCCATTTTTAACAACACTTCGTTTTTTCCAAATCATTTATGCATAATGATACGAAGCTCCTTGATTTCTTTCCACCCTGTGGGCCTTCGTCGGGAAATTCTACTGAAGGGCAAAGATTTTTCGATGACCGCACATTGTTGTTAAACTATAACTCGCAGATCAATAAATCTGGCACGATTCTCTTGATGTTTGGCTCCTTTACATCATGTATGAGTTTTAAATCGATATGTTGATAAACACCTGATTGCTGTTGCAAATACGAAATGTAGAATTTTCATTTTCATTTGCCATTAAACGCCTAATTAACAATGTTTGCACTTTTTTTTGAGAGCTTTTTATGGAGGACGTTATGATTTTATTGGAAACGTTTTTCGATAGGACGCGTTCCAAAAAAATTATCTTAAAAATATCCACTTTTTAATTTTCAATAATTTTTTAATGCTAAAATATACCCCAGCAATGGCCGAAAACTCAGGATTATATTTTTGTAGGTCCAAACAACCAGTAAACAAATTGACCAGAGGGTGCGCCTCTTAAATAGAACTTTGTAAAATATGGCCTAAGCTGACTGGACTACTAACCATATAAACAAAATAAAAATTCAAAACTTTGACGCTTAATCACTTAGATTTTTTTCTGGCTTGTTTTATAAAATACTCCCTAATTTTTTCGTCAAGACAACGTACTTATTTTCCGAGTATCAAAATAAGCACATAAATTATTTTGCCGTTAAAAAAAAACAACCGAACCTTATCTGTTAAAATATGACCCCAATCAGTCAAAATTGTAGGAAAAATTTGTTCTAGCATTCTGAAAATAGCATTCAACTCCTTGTCAATTATCTTGTGTGCAATAAATTCGAATCTACTCCGACGACCCATTTCCTTCTCTACTTAAAACAATCCAGGACAGTATTAGCCAAATGATACTTTTGATTTTGAATTTAAGCAAATAAAAGGTTGTTTTTAGGTATATTTCCTAAATTTAAAAGGTAATTTGTATTACAAAGCTTGTTGAACTACGCATTATACTTTTTATGGTTTTCATTCCTTAATAATAAAGTTTTACCATCAAATTTCCAAAATACTTTTGCGCATATTGTAGTGACCTAGGAAGAAACAGAATATATTTTCTCGTTACACATTTTTTACGGTTATTTTAAAAAGTAGCCATGATAAGGCACAAAAATTAAAGCTTTTACACAGTTAAGCAAAGCTGTTTTTAATAGTGCCCCAAAGAAATGTGCTACAAAAATAATATATACAGGTTGTATGGGGGTGATTCTTCATGGTGTTAGTTTTTCTTAAAAACTGACGATTTATTTATTGTTCTGAAACCGGTGAAAATCTGCAAATAAAATTTGCTGGGTTTTAAGAGGTAGTTATTGCGCAATTTTTTGACATGCAATTAAGAATTTTATGTTTATCATTGACGCGCATACGGGTAATGATTCCAATTTTTTTAAAGAAAAAAATGGTACGCCACTGAGGTATTTTAAATTAAAAATCATGTTTAAATTCCTCGGTACATTTGTGACAAAAAATCTCTCTTGACTTTATTTCGTATAGGGCGCCCTTTTTATACAAAAAAATAAATCATCTTAATGCGTATTTTTCATTTTTTAATACATTATCAAAAACTATCTAATACAATAACATTAAACCAGAACCCGTATCTCTGAAAAAGAAGCATTTGCGGACATATGTTTACATAGCAAACTGTCATTTTATTTGCATATCTCGACCGGTTTCAGAGCAAAAAATAAATCATCAGTTTTTAAGAAAAACTTTAACATCCCCAATCTCTGAAACGAAGTATTCACTAACACCCTGTATAATAATATTACCGTTTTATATTTAATGTAAAAAAACTGTAGGTAGTTATTTTCTTAATAACACGGACCTGAAGTTTTTTATTTCAATATATTTTTTACTTGTTGACGATGACCCAAAAGCTTTTGTATGTTCTCTTTTATCAGCTTTACTTAAAAATTGTTTTCTTTCATTGTCAGTGTCCGTTTCTTATTTATTTGTATACTTTGTTAAATGTTTGTGAGAGGTATGAATAATTTATAAAATTAGTAAGTACGAATATGGTTTTTAAATAAAATTTACCTTCATCTCTTGAGGAAACTGTCAACCCTCCCGACTATATACAATATATTTTATTGAAATAAAATTTACCCTAACAAAAATATTGTAAAGAATATTTATTCGTTGGCCTGTAGTATCGACCGTACCGCAAAGATAACGTTAGGTACCATTCCTTTCCAGGAAACACAATAATCTTCAAAACCGGAAATGTGTAGATGGTACAATATAGATTTATATTAGTATTATCACTAAAAATTTCTTCAGGTAATTTTTGAGTAAAGGGTGACAGTTTATAGTTGCCTACAGGAGTACGACTGCAGTTTAGTAACTTCAGTTTCCATTCTACAGTCGTTCCAATCGTGTTATTGAATATTTTTCATAAACCAGTGTACAGGATTTTAAGAAAGGTAAGTTTTTTTCTAATTAAATAATATTACAAGTTAACTATGTAGATATTTTCACGCGTTTTTTAATTTTCAATTACATTTTTTCTAATTATTGTAAAAACTGTAAAATTTGATACCGCGTCTTTAAATTTGAAAGACAAATCGACTGGTAGCTTATACAAAAGTGTGGTTGTAGATACTTGTTTAATGGGTGTATTGGCACGGGTACGATCGCGATCGAGCGCTAGGGTATATCGATTTGGTAATTTTATTTATTTCGATTTGCTATTCAAAGTAATATCTAACACATTTTGATCGCATTTTTAACATAAGTCTGGCCTTGGTGAGCACAATAAAAATAGATTTGACTGTTTACTTTACACACCAACAACATCAAGTGGAAGTAATTTATAAATATAAAATTTTTTACACAACAAAATTGCTTTAAGGGTTTAGGGGGCAAAACAGGTGAAGTGGTTGGTGTTGTTTTGTGGAGCAAAAAGTATGTGGAGTCGTCCATTAAATACATACATTTAAATCTGGAAATTAGTAAATAAGTAGATAAGTAAAACGTTCTTCCGGGAAGTATTTACCTAAAAAATCAAAGATTTTTACTGAACAAAATATTAAAGATTTTTTGGAAAATGCTCCAGATAGAATATATTTAGCAACAAAGGTAATAAATATTTTTAGTTAGGTATCGATTTTAATAATATTTGAACTTTTAGGTTGCCCTTATCATTGGTGTTTTGGGGGCTTACCGTAAAAATAAACTGTATAAAATTAAACTTCAAGATATTAAAGATTTGGGATCCTCATTATTTATTGTTATTCCCAACACAAAAGCAAAAAAAAAACCAAGAGAGTTCATGATTACTGGATATTTTTATATTATAAAAAAATATTGGACTCTAAGAACTTTAAACATCCCTATTAAATTTTTTTTTAAATTTTCAAAAAAATAAATGTACAAAACAAGTATTTGGAATAAATAAGCTGGGTAATATGCCAAAACAAAATAAATATAGCAGACCAATAAATTTCTTTCATAATTAAAACTAATTTCCAGAAAGAGGTTGTATGTACTTTGTAATATTTAATGTATATGACAAACTGCCAAAAGGCTATAGTACACAATTCTTTAAAATCAATTCTTAAACGTTTTCGGCAAAATTGCCATCATCAGGAGGGAATGCTGAAAAGTGAATTAATTATGTAAAAATTCGTTCGTGAAAAATATTCGGTTGGTATTCGATAAAATCAAAAATTAACTCACTTGTCAATATTATTTACAAAGGGTCAACATAGAAAATGAACATTTCATCAACATCCTATTTTTAAGGAAAGAGTTAAGAAGATTAACATAATAATTAAAAAATTAAAATGGTAACCTAGTAATCCTAGGTACCTCCGCTATAAGACAAAAAGTAATGACCATGAAGTACATAGAACACAATAAATTGTGTAAATATATATATAAATATATATATATATATATATATATATATATATATATATATATATATATATATAACATATTAATGACAATATAAACATTTGAATTATGGAACAATGGAAATTAACAAACTGATTGCAAATTACAAATGACGTACGAGTATTGACAAACTAAAACAAATTAAATGAAGGGAAATTCATAATGTAAATATTGCTAAAAGTAGTTAATTATTGATAGAGAAAATTAAAAAGAAAGTTTATCGATCATGTCAAACAAGACAAAAACCTTGTTGTTAAGAAAACTTAAATATGAATTAACTTATTTGTGAGGATAGATTTTCTTTCAAAAGTTTGAAGATAGGAAGAAAACAACTTTGGTTAAAAAGTATTTGGGTATTTAGACAATTATTATTGTTTAAAATTTTATTTGTAATTTTCAAATCTTCAAGAAGAACAAGTTGTAAATTATGACCATTAAGATGTCAAAAAAACCATTAACACAAAGTTAATGGTTATAATTTACAGCTTGATCTTCTTGAAGATTTGGAAAATACACATGAAGTTTCAAACAATAATAATTGTCTAAATTTAAGTTTATTACTGTAGATAAAATAATTCTTAAATTTAAATACAAAAATTAAGACTATATTTTTACTGTCAACTTATAGTCATAATAGTCTTAAAAATAAATTTAATAAAAATAACCAAAGCCCAATAAACATTTTTGGAAATAAATTTGTATTTTAAATATTTTAAAATTATTTCTTATCATTTATTAAAAAACTGTGCACAAGTAAAACAAAAAAATAATTAAAAAATGTAAATATTTAATGAAATTTAGACGTATAATATTTTTGGTCAAATTATCAATATTTTTTTTTCTGTAATTATTGGAGGAAAATATTTTGGCTTTAAGTAGAATTCCCACTGAAACAACTATCATCTAGTTTATTTATTACCCACGTTGTTAAAGCAAACTAAACATTATTATTTTTAACATACAAGTTCTAAGAATTTTAATTTTTCAGATGATTTTCAACGTGTACATCTACAGTGTGGCATTTATCATTTCTACGTCATTCGTTCTTCATGTATCATCAGAACTTATTACAATATCAAGAAATCAAGCGCCAACGAGTGATGACGCTAAAATAAAGTTACCACAAAATAAAACCATGGAAACTTCAATTAGCGATCAAAACGTGCGAAGCTCCAAATCAATAAATGATGTGGCAAGTTTTAAAACAACCGAAGATACAACCCCTAACTTATGGCCTATGACTTGGAGCGTATCTAGCAACATTATACGCAGCGTTGCAGTTTTCGGTTTTAGTATAGCTTTTGCTGGTTTGTTAGTTTTCTTCTATCCACTAGTGGCTTACAGGATTTGCTACCTAGTCGGAGGTTGTGAAAATACTTTGGATTTTTATATTAATAAATTCATAGCGGAAAATTTGAATCAAAGGAAGCCGTTGTTGCAGAGGAATAGAAAAGATATAGATAATTTTTACCCCGTGTTATTGTCCTTAGCCGAAGCTTCCAAGAAATATGGAGACAGCGATAAAAAAAACTTCAAGAGATAAAAGTGTTATGGAAAACAATTTTCCTTATTCGCATGATTTCTGTGGTGTACAATGTTATAGTAATTAGTAATGTATTAATAAATTTCGGTAAAATGTTCTATCAACTTATCGAAACGGCTATGTATTTGTATAAAAGATTGAGACAAATAAAAATAACCATGTAATTTATTATTGAGTAATATACATAAATCAAAATTATTGGTTCTATGTAGTTTATATTTTACAAATAAATTTAATTAAATTTTTTCCGACTATTTTTGCTCGAAGTTAATTTTACATCCATAAATAAAATTATTTTCCTGCTCCTTCAATCGATCGATGCCAATGCTTTTAGTTTATTACTGATGTAATTGCTAAAATATTATCGAGGTTTGTAAGGTTTAAAAAATTGTTATTTTTATTTACTTAAATATTAACTATTAAGTATTCATAAGTAAATTAAGTAAATAAGGACGCATATTTTTAGAATCCTAAACAAGAAACCTAATAAATATAATAAAACATTTCTACACAGCTCAACATTTAATAAGGATTACTTTGACCATGTTTAAACAGGTAATTTATTTACCTCATTACCGTAAATAATTTGTTGTTAAAGAAACAAAACGTTGATATTTTATTCAATCAAAGCGAATATAATAGTTAACATCGAAAATTCAAACTTATGGTGACATTAAATATATAAACAAAAGGTTCGTAATAGGGAATATGCATGTGATTCAAATAGGGGTAAAATATAATTTTTAATAAACTTTCTTAGGTACTTAGGAAACATGCCTCCATCAATTTTTATGATATTTTTTTTGAGCAAGAAATTAATTTTTAAAAAGTGCAAAAAAACTAGGTTTTTCAAACATTTAAAAAGCGACGTCATTTGTCAGAGCGGATGTGACGTAAAGATCTAGGACAACAAATGTCAATAACATTAAATGCGTAGTTAGGTTGAATGTTTGCTTAGGAGTGTTTGTGATTTAATCAGCTTTATTACGATACCATTACAGAAGTAAAATTATATAATTATAAATTCTGGATAAGAAAATGCTGCAACCAGCTTCGTGACCATTTTTGTTTTCAGTATCTTATGCGTATATGTGAGATGTAGTTGAACTATTACCTGCTTCTTTGTAATTTTCTGATTATGAGTCACCAACAGTGACCCTTTTTTTGGAAGGAGGTGCAGATAAGATGCCTTACACAATTTCTAAATTTTGTTTATGTATAAAACTTTTTGTCACTGATGGTGCGGTGAAACACATGACAAATGTTGTAGAATTGTGTAAGTATAAGATATGTGCGAAACCAAAACAAAAATGTTTGGGGAACTAATTAAATACTTACGCCAATGTGATCTCAACAATATAAATAAGTTGATGCAGATACCATGTTTCTTTTCATAATTTTACACCACTTCCTTTTTATGTCCACACCTCTCGGGACATAAGAAAACACTTTATCGCGTGTTTTTCTGCACCAAGGCACAATGCAGTACTTGTATGTTGGCTTTTTAAATTGTTTTATAAAGGGAGAAGGTAGTTCTATGATGATGTATTAGTCGAAAATGGGAAACACTGTAAAATTTTAGCAAAGCACAATACTTCTGCAATAATCTTCAATCTAACCTTTCCACTTGTTTGTTTATTGTCATAGATATGACATCACACCAAGCACGCCAAAATGGCGGGTGTTTATAGTGCCCGTTTCGGTTAGCTATTTTTAACTTCTTATAATACCTGCTTTAAATTAGTTTTTTGGCGTTGAAATTTTTATTACTACTATATAACACAAGAGATTAACAACAGAATTCAGGGAGCCAATCGCTGCTGTTTTGCACTACAAAAAATAATGAAATAGAAAAATGTAACCCGCTTTACGAAAGTAACAATTAATCATGCAATTGTAAGATCTATAATGACATATGCATGTGAAACATGGACGATGACAAAACAAAATGAGAACCGACTAAAAATCGCAGAACGAAGAATTCTTAGAAGGATATATGGACCAATCAAGGACAACGCCACACAATAATACAGAATTAGAACTAACAGGGAAGTGCAAGAACTATATAACCAACCAGATATAGTAAAAATAATAAGGGTAGAAAGATTGAGATGGGCCGGACATGTGAAGAGACAAGACCAACGTGTCATAAAACTGGTGTGGGAAGAGAACCCGGTAAGAAAGCGGTCGCTGGGAACGCCAAGGATGCGGTGGAAAGATAATATTGCAGCGGACTTACGGACCCTAAATGTCCAACGACCAAATGAACTTATGATGGACCGCAGCAAGTGGAGGCAAATTGTAATGTCAGCGAAGACCCACCCCGGGTTTTAAGCTACAAAGAGAGACTCTATAGCGATGTAAACTATCAAATTAAATTAAAAAAAAATACATGTTCATTCCCTGAATAAATAAATAGGAGTTGTGAAAGAGGTCTAATTTTTTCCTAGGCACTGCAGCATTGTCTGCTTTTTGTATCTTTCCAGCTCCTTAGTTTAGTCCCATTTCTTCAATTCTCCTGTTAACGTGTAAAAGCTTTTGTACTGCTATTGCCCCAGGTGGATCACTCCCTTGGTCCTTTATACACCCCAGGTGTAATGCCTCCATTGTGTGGTGGGGTCACATTTAAAGGTAATTTGAGTGGCTGTTTTCTCCTCCTCATTACATAATCTGCATATGGGTTCTGTATCAGACACGCCTATATAGTGCAGATGTTTCCTCAGAAACCAGTGTTCGGTACAAAGCCCTACAACTGTTTTAAGTTTTTCCCTACTTAGCGAGAGCAGCTTTTCCGCCGTCTATTGGTGGTCATCAAAAATGAAAAGTAACTAAGGATGCTAAAATCTTGATAAATTAGTCGGTTATTTTTTATTAATGGAGGACCCATATTAAAAATTTTCTATCTAAGGTTAAAAAATAATTTCAACAAGTAGGTATGATCTGTAATTTATTATCAGTTGTTTGTACATACATATTTAATGATTTCAGTTCAGATCATTATTTATTTCGACGGTAATTATTGTGGTTTATTATAAATTATTAAACAGTAAATTAAAAAGCATCAAATATAAAACAAATTATATTTAATGAAAATTGTAGTTTCACTTTAAATACGTGACTGACCATCTCTTGTTTGTGAGCATCCTACCCCATTATAGCGATTCTTACATTTTATTTGGTGCTTTGTGGGAAAATTTCTGTTATGTTTCTTTTTTTTATTAGATTTTTTTTTATTTGTATTTTGCCTTTAATTTTGCTGTAAGTAGGTCACTTGCGTAATTTTTAATTACAGAGTGCAAATAAAAACAAAACAAAATAGTATTCGTTGAAAAAAAAGTAGTTGTAGTCTAACCTAATAACTATGTCAATAATATTTAAATTAAGATTAAAATTTAAATTTTATAGCTGGAACTGACGATGAAGTTTCTGAAAAGCAAAATGTAAAAAAAGCCGCCACCAAAGGCATAAATATCAAAGAAAATGATAATCCAAGAAAAACAAAAAATAAATTTAATAAAAAAATTCAAGAAGAGATCGAAGGACACGAAGAAATCGATAACGAAATTAACGAAGATGATGTTGACGAAACAGATGGACGTAAAACAAAGAGATCATTGCTAAAAGAGGATCAAGTAAATATAGATGTGGATGCAACAGAAGACCAAGAAATTAAAAAGCCTGCCAATAGTTTTGCTGCAAAGAAAACAGTGGCTCAAGGTAACATAAATACTGTAAAACAACTTTTATCACTTTTTAATAAAAAAAGCATAAATTTAAAAAAAAATAGCCGACTCAAAACTATGAAATAATAGTCCTTTTTTTAAGTCTTCAAATTAATATAAAAAATTTTATAATTTGTAAGTTAAAATCATTGAATAAATATCAGTGGTCTGGGTGAGACCCGAGAGGTCCACACGACTAACTTCACAGTGGAAAGAATGAAAAAATACCATATGTTTTGTTGTTATAATTATTAATATTATTAAAATTATTATAAAAAACGATTTCAAATTGTTTATAACAAATTATAATTGTCATTAACAATACTCTGTTTATGTCAACCGTATTCTTTCAAATTTTTTCTTATCATTTCATAAGCGGGAGCTATTTTCAATTGTTTATAACAATTAAAAAAAATTTATGATCAATATTATTGTGATCAATAATCATTTTAAGTAACAAAATTCAATTAAGTGAGTCTCAAGTACAATCGGAGGAAGTTTACGAATGTGAAGCATATTCAGCCGAATATTTGTTATTTTAGAGGCTAGCCGCAGGCCAAGCACTTCTGTTGCACTGTAAATTCTTATAATAATTATCATTAATATTAATTGTACATATAAAATATAAATGTATTTTAAATTTTAATTATAATGTTTACACTATTTATTAACAGCAAAGTAACCAAAAGGAAAAGATTAAAATATAATACACGAATCTGAAAACCAAACGATGCGGAAACCAATACTTTTCGAGATATTTACAAAAAAAGGCATTTTTTCACTGCTATTCAGCAACACTTATTTAGTGGTATCATCCTTCTTTTATTGTTGTTTGGTAAACTTCTCCTGATTCATTTTATAGTAGGTATTTATAAGAAACGGCAATCAATTAATTTTCCTACAATTATCATCAAAGCTTACAATAACAGCATTTAAGACACCTAGCCTTCCTACCTCTACCAGCCTCCTAGACAGGACTCACATCTGACAGCTATCATGGTTGTTATTGTTAGCTTCCATAATAATTGTAAAATAAATGGGTAAATTAATCAAAGACTGCCGTTTCTTATGAAATACTACTATAAAATGGATCAAGAAGGTATATAGTTCTTCAAATACCAACGAAAAAAGAATTATACCACTGAATAAGTGTTGCTGAATAACAGGGAAATAATGACTTTTTTTAAGAATATCTCGAAAAGTATTTCTGCATCGTTTGGTTTTCAAATTCGTGTTTTATGCCTCAAAATACGTAGGTACAATCAGAAATTTTGAAAAAATTCGAGATCGCCAACTAACGGAATAATAACCATACCTGTTTATTTTGATATTGAAATCGTCATCGCTACACCACTGGATGAAAATATTGTAAACAAAGACATTCCAACTTACTTGGCAATGACGAACCATTTCTTCCACTAAATTTCACTGAATTTTATCAATAATATGCTAAAAATCACCGATAAAACTCCAAAATCTCGTTGCAACAGCTTCGGCAACAAAGATAAAAATAATGGATGACACTGTCAGATTTTGTAGTAAGCACACTTCTCTGCACGTGGTATCATTTAGACAAGCCGTGATAGCATAAGACAACATTAGAGATAGCATTATGGTCACAATATTGTTGCAAATATAATCAACAAATACTCTGGACAATTCAATAACAATCAAAAATCTCCTGCCATAACTGGAGAGCAGGCAAGATCATAGCACAACATATTCCAGTCAGCCGTATCAAGACGATACAGTCGACCAGAAAGTGAGAATGTATGATCGTGTTTAAAAGTCTCCTTCGTCTCCTCTGATAATAGGTCTATGAAATGCCCCAATATTGAATTTAACCTTTTCATTCATGCCTTCAATTTTTTCGTTAGTGATGTTATTGTTAGTTTTTTATTAAAAAATATATTGATTTAATATATTATTTAAAAATATTATACGTATAATTGATAAAAGACAAAGAATATTGGTTGTCTACTGTGTAAAAAAATAACCTCTTGTCAGATGTTAATAATGAAGGTTTTATTGATTTTAGCAGTGATTAAGCTATAAATATTGACATTGAACTTTTTATTAAAACATCTTCCCTACCTACGTTACGACGTTAATGTTTCATCAATATTACGAAGTTGATTATGTAATAAACACCATGTAATATAAAGCCCCGAATCTGTCTTAATTATGTTTGGATCTTACGGTATTATCCATTGTCGAATCTTATACCTAAGCAACCAATAACTTTGTCCCACATAATGCGGGACCGATATGTTTGTCTACATTGATCAACTATTACATGTAGGTACAATATATACACTACTAATGAGGATAATATAACAGAAAATGGAGTAGCAGTAAATAATATTACTTGGCAAAGACAAAAATAATTTTCTAAATTATATTAAAGCTTATTAAAACTTGATAAAATTATAAGGGTAATCATCATCAATCAGCTCTGTCCACTGCTGGACAAAAGACTCCCTTGATTGCCTCCACATTCTCCTATTTTGTGCCTCCTGTATCCACTTGTGTGGATACGTTGTTTAATATCATCGGACCATCTAGTTGGTGGTCGTCCTCTGCTTCTGTATACGTCCTGTCTAGGTCTCCACTCTATGATCCTCTTGGTCCATCTGTTGTCCCGCATTCTCGCAATGTGTCCCGCCCAATTCCACTTTAGGATAGCTATTTTTTCCACTGCGTCAATCACTCTGGTTCTTTTACGTAGCTCAGCGTTTGTGATTTGATCTCTGAGGATCAGTCCCAGTATTGACCTTTCCATTGCACGCTGTGCCATTTTGATTTTCTGTACATCCTTTTTTGTTAATGTCAAAGTCTCAGCACTATAAGTTAGGACAGGCAGAATACATTGATTGAAAACATTTCTCTTGAGACAAATTGGTAAATCTGACTTAAATATGTGCCTTAACTTTCCAAATGCGGCCCAAGTTAATCTTGTTTTCTAAGTAATTCGCAAGTTTAATTATCTCTGTTTATACGGATTTTGTTGCCAAGATCCTTGGATAAGGTAGTTTTTTCCACTCGGATGCCATCTATGTATACTTCTTCACCGAGTACAAGGTTAGTCATTAGTTGGGTTTTTGTCACATTAATTTTTAGTCCGACCTTATGGGAAGCAGAGTTTATCTGTTGTAGCATGTTCATAGCATGGTCGAGGCGATCTGATATTAGGACTATGTCAACTGCAAATTTTTATTCATCGTATATGTTTAACCCTAGATTTTACAAATTAAGAGATTTAAACATATATCCAAGCAGGTTCATAAACAGTTTTGGCAAAATAATGTCTATAGACTCTATTACTAAGCTATATCTATGGTCTATTCTACAGTCTGAGAGTGACTTGAATATCTTATACTGGTTTATAGTGTTAAGGGCTTTCTCGTAGTCCACGAATATCAGGACAAGTGGTTTATTGTATTCAATGGACTTTTCTATAAGATTTTTCAGAACTTGGAGATGATCGTTCGTGCCATAACCTGGTCGAAGCCCAGCTTGTTTCCTTGGCTGATAAAGGTCCAGCTTCGCTTTTAATCTATTTGCAATGATTCGAGTAAATAGCTAGTACATGTGAGATAGCAGTCTGATAGGACAGTAATTTGCAATATTGGATATGTCACCTTTTTTATGTATTAGGGTAATGGTTGCATTGTTTCATTGTTGTGGTGTTTTGCCTTGTATAAGACACTCATTAAACAGAACTTTAAGACTCTGCAATAGCTTTTCACCACTCAGTTCAAAAGCTACAATGACCACTTCATCTTCTCCGGAGAATTTGTTGTTTTTCATTTCAAAAATCGATTCTTGCATCTCATGAATTGTAATTTCTGGGTTTTCCTCTGAGCCCTAATTTAGAATCTTAAAAATCGAACCGCGAATAATTTCCCTTTTATCTGTAGCGTATAGTTATAGAATTCCTCTACAATTTTTAGAATTTCTTTTTTATCAGTTGTAATTCGGCATTCTTTGTTTTGTAGTTTACAAATTTCTTTCTTTCCTTTAAAAAGTCTCAGTCTAAGTACTTTCAATCTTTTATTTTCTTTGATTGTTCTGGTAACCATTTCACTGTTTAATGTTCTGATATCATTACGATTGGCTTTAGTTATATCCTTGTTAAGTTGCTTTTTAGGAATTTTAGGAAGTTTACTTCGTATTTATTCTGCAATTCTCCAATCTCCTTCATTAGGTTTTTGGTTTTGTTACTTACTGCTTAATTTTTTTGGTTAGTCCTAGCACAATTTGCTTGCTCTGCTTGTTTTATAGCATCTACCATATTTTTGTTCATCTCGTCAGTATCCACATGCAACGCTGGTGCAGTTCTTTGCTTTGTTAGGTGTTTGTTAAAGTCGTTTCGAAAGGTGTCTGCGTTATTGGGTGGGGTCCATTTCTTGTTATTTGTCTTCCTCATCATCTTCATTCGTTCTTCTTTAATGTTGATGAATATTTTTGATCTTACCATCCTGTGGTCGCTCCCTATGGAAAAGTTGTTTAAGGCTGTTACATCATGGACTTTTTTTTGCTGGAGGTAATAAAATCTATCTCGTTTTTTGTATTTTTATCTGGGCTGATCTATGTCCATTTTTGTTGTGATTTTTTACTAAAGAATTACCTCATGAAATAAGACCATTTTCTTGTAGGAAACTAAGAAGTATACCTCTTTGGTTTCTCTCTCCATATCCGAAATTGCCTAAGGGATTTTCCGACTCGTCTTGTCTTCTTACAAGTTTGGCATTAAAATAACCTATTAGTAAGGTGTAATGGATAGGACATATGTTTAAGGCTTTATTTAGGTTATCGTAGAAGACTTCCAATTCATCTTTTTCAGAGGTTGACGTGGGAGCGTAGGCTTGTATAATTTTAATGTTCTATCTTGCATTTAGCTTCACAATGAAGTTGATAACCCTGGTGCTTGTACTTTTAATCCCTATTATCTTTTGTGTGTGTTTTCTGTGTATAATAAATCCTACACCGCCTTCGGATTTATATGTTTCTGCTACATAGTGGAAAATGTATCCAGATTTAAGTGTCATTTG
Source organism: Agelastica alni (assembly GCA_950111635.1). Classification (NCBI taxonomy): domain Eukaryota; kingdom Metazoa; phylum Arthropoda; class Insecta; order Coleoptera; family Chrysomelidae; genus Agelastica; species Agelastica alni. The sequence continues at coordinate 42,058,750 of OX467708.1, read as the reverse complement.
GTCTTCTCCTCTCCTTTTAATTTCACTTTTAATTTCACCTACGATATCCCATTATATTTTCTTAAGCTTCTTCTCTAGGTCGACCAGTTTTTGGTCCGATGAAAGGGTGCTTACATGTACCGAGGCAATTTGTATTTTTCTTCTTCGATGGTAGCCTAGTTCTCTTCGGAGATTCTTAGCACCCTCTGCTGTCATTCCGGTCTGACCGCCACCTTGGTCAGTGGAATTCAAGCGGCCGGAGACTGAGGGCCGTGGTTGATCCTGTGCAAGCATGCTTGGGGTTTGTTAAGCCGTATGCGTCCTACCACGCTGGCCATTGCGGGATGGTAGAAAATAAGGTATTTACAGGTTATTTAGTCCTGTATATGCGTCGTATGGTTATACCACCAATATTCGGTTGCCAGAGCCTCGTCCGTTATCTAATCACCTTTCGTGCACGTGAGGTTGACTTTTGGGTAACTTTGATGTTTGGTTGGTTTGGATTAGCGTTACGCCTTACACCTTATAAGGGTAATACAGTACCATAACAGTTAATTTAAGGAAATGGGTTGGGATTTAAAGATCGGAATGGATTGAAGAATAGTATATTGCGCACTTAGGGAAGACAGTATGTCATTCCAACCTGCGTGTAAGATTGAGATGACATACTTTCTTCCCGTGGTGCGCATACTTCTTTTTGCTTGTTGCTACGTTACAGTTATAATTATTTATATCTGACAGGAAAAAAAGTAGACTCATGCGCACATTTAATGAAATTATTTTTGCCCGAGTAAAAATGAGGCATTTTGTCTTAAAGAAGAAGAGGCGACGGAAGACGTCCCATGCCACTGCAAGGGACTGGCAAGGTCCCGGTTCCTTTGCTTAGGCAAAGAAAAACCTGAGAGCCTCTAAAAGTTGGTAAAACAACTGGGATGGAGGAGGAGGAGCTCCAATCACAGGGAGGTCACAATAGACCTCATTACGTTAAAGTGTTACTTACAAAGAATATCAAAATAAAGATCTACAACACAATATTTAAACCAATGTTACTTATACGCAGCAGAAACAATAAGCATGACAAAAAAAGAGGAAAAAGATCTAATAATCATGGAGAGATTTTTTTTTTTAATAATTTCTCAATAATTACAATCTGTAAAGCAAATAACAATGAGTAAATTTTGTAAATATAATATAGTTGAAGTGGAGGAAAGTTCCTCAGTAGCACTCCCCTATCTATACAATGCTAATACTAATACTAACGCAGACAAGTTTTGGCTGCGGGGATGGAGAATTCTATTAAACAGGTCGTGTGGAGCTGTTTTATTTAGTTTTCTTCCAGCGTGTGTAGTTTTTAATAAGTTATTTGCAAGAAAATTTGGGTGTTGCTCGATCCTGGTTGCATATATTTTTTTCAAAGTTGGGGATTTCTTCTTTTACAAACGGTATTTGGAAATCTCTATACATAGTTTGGTTTGTAATGTACTAAGGAGCACCTGTTTTGATTCTGAGGACTTTGGTTTGAAATCATTCTAATATTTTGATATGTAATAGGGTATGCGGTTCCCCATAGCTGGATGCCGTAGCTCTATATGGATTTGATGATTGTTTTGTATGTAAGGACTTCGTTAAAAAATTATGCGAGCAATATTATGACCAATTAAAATCACAATAGGTGAATATTGAATTAGAACGAATAAAGAATAAGGCAGATCAAAAATACACAGTTAGGGCACGTGAGAAAGTAGGAAGCAATGAATGGAACATTGGTTCATTAAATGCTACAATGGGAGTCAGGAGTTTAAATACGGATCTAAAGAGCAAAAGCGGATTACTACTAACATGTATTAAATCAGATAAATGGTTTTAAAAAGGCAAAAAAAGTGGGAATTATAAAAAGACACATTTTTAATTTTAATGTATACTATTTTATTTCTCTGTAAACTTTTTCCTCAAAACAAAATCAATTAAGTCGAGAAACAAAAAAAACTCTTTATGCCCCTTTAATACGTAAATTTTTAAAATCGAATATGGGCTAAAAAATTTGCATTTGAATGTTTTTTTTTGTGAAAACAATTGGGAGCCTACAATTAACAGACATCTTTTTTAAAAATTAAATTACTTGTCATTTATTTTAAGACCAGCGACCTTTTATATTAATTAAAACTTTTTTTCTGGGACCCGTAATTTTTAACATAACGACTGCCAGAGTTCAAATTTTTTCGATTTAACTAAACAGGAGCCGAATTTACAGAGTGGATCGAAAGTCTCAAAACGGACAATTATCTCGTAAATTGCTAGTCCGAATTGTACAAAATTTGAGTAAAGACTATTTTGAGATACGGAAATTTCAGATTTGACATTTGCAATGTTGTCAGATTTGCCGTTTCTCTGATATTATTAGTCACTTTGGTTTTTTAAATACATCACCCTGTATATTCAGTCATAACTGAAATATCCTCTTCGATACGAGTTTAGTCATATGTAACAGTTATGATTTTATGTACTCTAAAAGGTCTAGTCAAGGTCTAAACGAGAATTGTGGTAGTCGCATTCTATCATTCTGTTTTATTTATTTAAGATCTTCTAGACTACATAGAATCATAAGTGTTACATATGGCTAAACTCGTATTAAAGAGGAGATTCCAAAAATGACTAAATATACAGGGTGATATTTTTAAAAAACCAAAGTGACTAATAATATCAAAGAAACGGCAAATCTGGCAACATCTTATCCATAACATCCGTATCTTAAAATGGGCTTATCTCAAATTTTGTACAATTCGGACTAGCAATTTACGAGATAATTGCCCGTTTCCAGACTTTCGGTCCACTCTGTATATGTTTGGCATTAAGATATTTACAAAAAAAAGTTACGATATGATGCTTACACGACTAGAGGTCTCTGACTCAAAATCACCAATTTTTTATATGTCTGTTTGTTGATTATTACGCAAAAACTACTGAACTGATTTGAAAAAACTTTTTATGTAAAAGCTTTTAATTAGACGTAAAAACCGGTATATATTTTATCTCGCTAAGATGACAACAACCAGAGATAAAACAATAAAACCATGGTTTTTTACAATTAAGTGCAATCAATGTAAGGTAAACATCCATTTCAATTACATTCATTTTATGTAGTTGTTTAAGGCTGGGAAGTTTGTTAAAGTGTTTTGTACGTTATTTTTTCTGAAATCACTTTTTTGAAGCAACTTCAGATCCCAAAATACACTAATCTAGTATTATAGTCCATTACTAAGCAACGAACTTTTCGAAAACGGTCTGGAAAAACCGGTATTTTATATACATTTTAGAGAATAAAAAAATACATGCAAATAACCAACTCACATTAGGAACACTCACTAAATATATTATTAGACATATGAAACGTTTATTATAACTATTTTTATATATTTATATTTAAGTTGCAGTTTGTATAATTATTAAACTCTACCTGAAAAGTCATTTTCCTTGTCATCTTCCCCTCCAAATATTTTAATTGCTATGATAATGTTAATTGTGATTTCAAAGAAAAAAAATAGTGAGTGTACCTAGTAGCAAAAGCACATTCCCAGACTTTAGTGCTTGTTGGCCTTGGCATAACGCCTTGACAAACAATTAACATTGTCGTCCTGAAATTGCTTTTACTACTAGATGCACTATTTTTTTAAAACGTTATTGAGTAATATATTCATTTGAATATATTGGCACCTTAACGTCAAAGTGGTGACCCCAAGGAAGTATCTGTGGGAATCTGATTTTGATTAGATGTCTTTATTTATGAAAGGCTGAATTTTTACTAAATATCAAAGACTTAACAGTTGTTTCGAATTAATTATGGGGGTTAGAGATAAAGACAATAATCTTTGTGTTAAAAAAATGTCCCTACCAGTTTACTGAATTGTTGTACATTTTTTATTTCCTTTTAACTTTAACGTCCCCACGAGCAACTTTTTAATTGTTCTCCTGATCTCTACCCTCTACAGAATTATTTAATTACGAATTTGCAAGTTTTTAAAGTGTAAGAATATAGCAATAGCATTTTTTTTCAATTTGTTTAAAAACCTTAAACCTAACGTGCCACAACAATGATTTAAATTTAATTTACAAATAATGGACTACAATAATTTTTTTTAGGTATTTCTCTACATTTTTATTATTTTTGTATTTTAAGTTATGTTAGGAGCCTAAAAAGAAAATACGAGTTTATCTGTAGCATAATTAAATTTCATTTATTAATTTACCTTCACAGACCAGCTTTAATATAAAAGTGCCAAATATCAAATAAATAAAATGTAACGACTCGTTAGTAATTCTATTTGGCAATTTATTGGTTAATGATCAAACACTGTTTAATTTTATTAATGATAATACGATTATTTAAATATACGTAAAAGTTTTGTCTATTAGAATTATAAATAAACCATTAGGCAATAAAATATTGACAAATTTTTATGTATCTACATTAAAGAAAAGGTTAAAAAGTACTGATGAAAATTGTGCATACTGCCCCACAAGTTTTCCATTGTCTTAATGCAACATTATCAGCCATATACTGACTTGTATCAGGCGTGAAATTATGTTCTCTTTGTTAAATAACTACAGGTTTCCAGGTCCAATTATGAGCCAACAATTATTTTTTTTTGTAAGGTTTCCACTCGTATAAATATATGCAGTTGTAGACTTTTTAATTTATTGATTCAAAATTTTTATGTTCGATACCCAAACAAGTTTCGCGATCCTTTAACTTTGGAGATACCACCCAAAATGGCATTGCTCTGAGTAATGTCGCATAAGATAAATAAACCCCCGTCTTCGCAATGAATTTCAATGTCAGTGCTTTAACCGTGTATAAAAGGGGACGCTTTTGTTTTTTAACACCTCTTTTTGTAATAAAATCCTTTTTACCTGGGCGCATCCTACTAACGTCATCTCTTTAAAGGAGTCTATAACCGTTCGACGTACTTCTGGCTTTAAAATGATCTCGCGTATTTTGTTAAAAGATTTCAAAATCAATGCGTTATTTTTCTTCTTCGGTAATGTGGAGTAATTTGTATTTTCTCAGTATTTTTCCACTGACAAATTTTTGTAAAACTTTCCTTGGAATATCAGACTTCTCTTGTAATTGTGTGGTTAATGCTTCACAAAACAAAAGTTTTTGCGTACTTCGGGGGCCACATCAACACCTTTTATTAAATCAACTACTTTGCTGGTGGGTGTTAACGATATATATTTTTATTTTGCGTCTCTTCTTTGTTGTTTTTTCTTTAAAGGCTCAATTTTACGCTTTATGTGGACAATAGTTTCTTCTTGCCTTTTAATTGTACGGTATGCTTTGGCATTCTTTTCGAACTATCTTCATACTTGTTTTCTTATTGAAGAAGTGGCTTTCAAGTCATCATCTGCGGGTGGCGGCGTATTGTTTATTAGGTATATTAAAGCTTTTTCTTTTCCCTATAATTTTTTGAAGCTTTTTTCTATTCTTGTCTCTGCTTTCGTTTCTCACGCTCTGTCATTTCAGCAATATTCTTCACTTTCTTTTCTGTTTTTTTTTCTAATAGTATGCTCTATCTTTAGCCCTCTTAATCTCTCGCTGTTCATCTGTCATCTTATCTAAAAACTTTCTTTTTCTATCTTTTTTAAGGTGTTTTTGAAGTGAAAACTTCTTTAGCCGCGTTGGGCACTTTTTGGTAGGGGAAAATCTTGTGGGTTCGAGTCACCGATATGCTCATGACTGGCGCACGCGCAGCGGCCGTGTGCTGTGCTTTTTGGATGGGGGAAATCTTGTGCGTTCGCGTCACCGACATGCTTATAGCAGTATATTTGTAGCTATACAGCTGACGTATTGTGCAACATTAGTGATGTGTATATCTTATAAATGAAATGGATTTAGTGAATATTTTGATGTGTATATATTGTGCATTGTTGAAATAGTGTTTTTGTTTGATTATTATTTGAATTGTTTAATTGTAAAATCATTGTGCAGAACAATAGTAAGTACTAAATAAATATACTTATATTTTTAAGATAACAAATAAATAACAGAAAATTATTTTAAATTCTTGTATTTATTTTGGAATTGGAAAATTTTATATTAATTAAAATTATTGAAAATTTTGTATTATTTATTTTCTAATATTTAACCTCTACAATGCATCACACAATTAGTATTTCACAGTGGCTTGACGTTTTTTTACTACCGTGGCAAAACAGATTTTTAGTTGTTCAATCATACTTTTATCGTGGATTTTAAAATTAAAAATTTCATAAAATCTAATAATAATTCAAGATTAATGTATTGAAGTTTAAAATATGGTTATTAATACAAAATTATAGTTCATTTCCCTATATCATAAAAAGCTTTAGTTTAAAATGATGAAAACGGATCCGACTTTCATTTCATTAAGTATTTTAGTTTATTTTAAAATTTAATATTTCGAAATCATTATTTATTAATTTAAATTTTTTTGACAAGTTCTAAGTTTTCACTTCCATCGGCAGTCACCACAACTGCCAATTTTTTGCTAAATTGCAACAAAAAAAATTAATACCAAAGTTATACAAACACAATATTGTTAATTTATTACAAAATTGCTTCGAATTGAACGAATCCGTCATTTCGGGAACGTCATAATCATGTCGGAAAACGAAATGACGTTTTTAAATAAAAGCGCGTTTTTTTATTAACGGCAGCTATTATATACGCCATCCGATACAGTTATCGTAAAATATTTTAGGTTACTTTTACGTAGGCCTCTCCTATTTTTTGCCATTTATCTCTATTTTGTGCCACTTGATAACATCTCTTTCCTGCTTTTTTCTTAATGTCATCAATCCATCTTTGTTGCGGTCCCCCGCACTTCTTTTGTTTTCTTTAGGTCTCCATTGCAACAGTTGTTTTGTCCACCTTTCATTCTGTTGTCTGGCTACGTGTCCCGCCCAGCTCCATTTTTGCTAACTTATGCTCGAAATGTGAGCAAAACGAAAGTAATGGTTTTTGAACGAGAACAAAGCATGATAAACTGTAGAGTTTCAATTGAGGGAAAAATAGTGGAACAAGTAAATGAATTTGTATACTTGGGTTCAAAGTTAACTAGAGATGGAAAGTATGACAATGACAATGAGCGAAGGGTATTGGCAGGAAAAAAATGAATGGGGTACTGTATAGCTTTATGAATAGCCAGAAATTGTCAAAAAAGGCACGTCTGGCGGTGCATAGAGGTGTGTTGGTTCCTACACTTATGTATGGTAGTGAATGTTGGGTTTGGCAGAAGAAGCATAAAAATAGGATTAATGCTGCGGAGATGAGTAGTCTAAAAGGAAAGCCGGAGTGACTCGGTTGGATAAAGTAAAGAATAGTGAGATAAGAGAACGCTGTGGTGTAAAAGAAGATGTGGTTACAAAGATAGATAAAGGAATGCTTAGATGGTTTGGACACGTAGAAGGGATGGATAAAGAAAAATTGACGAAACAAATTTATATGGTGAGTGTGAATGGACAAGTCGGTAGAGGTAGACCTCGGAGAACATATCTCGATCAGATCAACATTGTTTTAAAGAAAGGCCAGGTCAAGAGTACCAAAAACCGACGAGCATGTATGAGAGCACAGATAAAAGTAGAGGAAGCAAAAGATGTGTGTAAGAACCGTAGCAAGTGGAAGGAAGTGGTCTCTGCCTACCCCTATGGGAAAAAAGCGTGAATTTATGTATGTATGTATGCTCGAAATCACGTCCTCTACTTTGGTATTGTCTTTAATGACTTCGTTTCTTATATGATCCCTAAGACTTATTATCAGAATTTTTCTCTCTATGGCTCTCTGTGTTCTTCTTAATCTTTTTGCCGAGTTTATCGTCATTGGTATCGTTTCCATACCATAGGTCATGACTGGCAGGATGCACTTATTAAATACTTTCCTTTTGAGATTGATTGGTATATCGTTGTTATTTATTATGGTATTTAATTTTTCTACTGCTGCCAAAGGTAATCGTATTCTTCTTGATATTTCTGCTGTTTAATTGTTTTTTCCTAGTTGTATTTCGTGTCCTAGATAAATGTATTCTTGTACTTTTGGAACAATTTGGTCTTCTATGTATATGTGGTCTTCTGAGGTCATTATTTTTGTTTTTTCGATGTTCATTGTTAAGTCTATCATCCTAGACTTCAACTTTAAATCCCTTAACATTTCTTAGTGCTTATAATTACTATTTCATCGACTATTGATGATACTATTGATGTAGGCTCAATAAATAATTAATAACAAGATACTTCCGCTAATTTTTATTAATATTCACTTATAATCTCCCTAGCAGCAGAATTATTACCGATAATTTTTTTCAAGGTCACGAATGTTTTTGTTGATAGAAACCGGAAAAAAAATTATCGGGAATTAATTCTGCTGAGTGAGAGATTCGGTAAGAAAATTTTATAAATTGGAGTTGCTTTTAATATGATGAGAAGATGAACCCTACGATATATATTTGTTGAAATATAGACAATTTTTAATGATAGAATCACCAAGTTTTTCGCCTATTTAAAAAGGTGCAGTGCAAGAATTTAAAATGTTTTGATGTGTCTCTTTTAGCACCGGTGTTCGATATGTAAATCAAATTGGTTAGTATCAATAAAAATTATAAGTTAGCAACAAAATGTATTTTCATTTTATTCTGAGTGACTTTTGCCAAGGCGCTTCAATTTTGACAAAAAAATTATCACTTATTAATTCCCTTTAATTTAATAGGAACTAAAAAAATTATCGCGATAATCTTCCGTTGCTATAAGCAACGTAAACAAAAAGGAGCCTTCTAATTGGTTGAAAATAAATTTATGAAATTTTTACTATGAACACCCGCGACAGCCGGCTTGATTATCGCCTTCTACAACAACTGCACACTAGCGCCAACACGCGGCGTTCATAATGAATTATTTTTGGCTAGTTAAAAATGCGTTCTCGAAATGAGTTTTATGCATATAACTTGAAATAATTTTAAATATTATTTACATTTAAAGTATATTAAATAATGTACAGATAAAACAAATTAATTAAATTTTTATCAAGGTTTATTAATTCAATAACAATGCGATTTTTGCAAATTATTTTATGGCGAAGCCAATTTCGCACCTTCGTAAATTTGACATATATATATATATATATATATATATATATATATATATATATATATATATATATATATATATATATATAACGATTCTTTTTGTAGCTGAATACAATTGTAAATGTAAAATTTTTTGGGGATGCAGCTATTTTTTAATAAAACTCTTTTTTTACTTGTTTGTAAAAGCTTTCGAAATAATTTTTATTTCTTCATCAGTTACTCTAAAATCATGGTAAAATGGACAATTTTTTTAAAAAAAATATACTTACAGTATATGAGTTAAATATTAATTAACATACAGAAAATGAAAAAAAATTATGACAGTAATTAATGAAAAGTCAATATTAAGTTGTTTAATGGAAGATATAAGTATTAAGGATGTAATAGTAAATAGAAATTATTTTTATAAAAGGTTAAATCAAGTTATTGCTAAAATATTGAGTAGATGGTTTTTTCTACCCAATTTCATTTTAATATCCAAAATATTGGAATATATTATATTTAAATTTTGAAAATCAGTTTTTTTATTCATCGATCTTTTTTCATTTTTTATGTAGACCATTTCTAAAAAACGTCTTTTAAATAAATTATTTTCTGTGACATTCGTTCAAGACCAAACGCTTGCGCATTATCACAACATGCAAATAGTACAGGACATTCAATTGATTTTACTAATATTTCAATTTTAACTAAAGAAAATAATTTATTTAAAAGACGTTTTTTAGAAATGGTCTACATAAAAAATGAAAAAAAAACTGATTTTCAAAATTTAAATATAATTTATTCCAATATTTTGGATATTCAAATGAAATTGAGTAGAAAAAACCATATACTCAATATTTCAGCAATAACTTGATTCAACCTTTTATAAAAATAATTTCTATTTACTATTCTACTACATCCTTTATACTTATATCTTTCATTAAACAACTTAATATTGACTTTTCATTAATTGCTGTCAAAAAAAAATTTCATTTTCTGGATGTTAATTAATATTTAACTCATATACTGTAAGTATATGTTTTTTAAAAAAATTGTCTATTATTTTACTATGATTTCAGAGTAACTGATGAAAAAATAAAAATTATTTCGAAAGCTTTTACAAACAAGTAAAAAAAGAGTTTTATTAAAAAATAGCTGCATCCCCAAAAAAATCTACATATATGTATGTCCAGATAGGTTTCCGCGGTCATGAATATTTGTAATACTTAAAGTTTGTAGTACTTAAAGTTCGGGTTGAACCGCGTCTAGAAATTTGTTTATTTCGACGTTTCGGCTTTGATTTTGAAGCCATTTTCAATGGCCTCAATCTGCCTACTCCTGAGAACTCAGTTCTTTCGAGGGAGTAGGCAGATTGAGACCTCAGTGTGAAAATCACTTCCCATCCCTAATTTACTTTCTACTTCTTGAAAATGGCTTCAAAATCGAAGCCGAAACGTCGAAATAAACAAATTTCTAGACGCGGTTCAACCCGAACTTAAAGTATTACAAATATATATATATATATATATATATATATATATATATATATATATATATATATATATATATATATATATATATATATATTTATATATATATATAAATATGAATAATTTGTTTTGTTAATATTGCAGGAATGATGGATATAGCTCTGATTACAGCAAACGCCAATCAACTTAGGTACATGGTGGAATACAACCAGCACAGCTCCACATTTTACGTTAACGTGATCCTCATTGTATTATCTCTAATTCTTCAACTCGCCATTGGAATAACGTTAATATACAAAGCGTGGTTTTATATGCAAGGAAAATCAAAATCACCGGCTGCCAAAAAATTGAATATCTATGTCACTGCTGGAGTGTTTGCTATCACCATTATTAATGTTTTTATTGCTAGTTTTACTGTAACTGGATCTTCTAACAAAGAAGATTAAACGTGTTCTTGTATTTTTTCTTCTTTTATCTTTACGTTTTCTTTCATATTATATCAAATGCACTTTTATTTTTGTTCTTTTAGTGAACACAGCACACAAAAATATAATATTTATGTTTTGTGAATTTTCTTTTTATTTCAATAAACATTTTGAGACTCTGTATTTACTAAATTTAATAAAAAATACAAAATTTTCATTGATAAAATGTTTTTTATTTAATTTATATATCTGTATAGTTTCGACAAATTGTTCACAAATCTCTTTAACTACGATACATATAAGAATTCAAAACTATTAACACGTTCACTGCCGACTGTGCGCCGTATTATTGGAAATTCTCTTAAAATTGGCATTTTTTATTTTAAAACAACAAACAATAAGAGTATCCTATTTATTTTATTTCTTTTTTTTTTTGAATTTTTTTTGTTTTAAAATTTATTAATTAAAGTATATTACAAACCCGTGGTGTGTATACTATTTTTCTCCCTACTGTAGGTGGAAAGCGGCAACTTAGTTTTGCTTAGCGGCCAAAAAGGGACTTTTTCTGCATAGTTGGGAGAAAAAATGTTTTCCTTTTTTTGGTATTTTTTACCTTTTTCCTTTCATAAAACCATTTTTAGTACAAGGAAACAGAGTCGCTAAGGCCAGAATACACATGCCATTAAAATAGCATGCCAGTGGCCAGTAACTTCTATGCTAACTACTTGTCCTTTAATTTCCCAAAATATACATGCTAGTAAAATACGAGTAGCATGGTACAGTTGCCAGTAACTTGTATGCTATTAACAAGTGTGTAGTCTTGTTTTTTTTGCGTTATGGTGTAGTTTTGTTAAAAATGGAAGTGTCTCATTTGAGAAATAAATTAAACTGTATTGTAATGTTAGTAGCCACACAGTGTGTAATTAAACTGATACGTACAATGTACAATGGAGATAATGAATTCCACAAACATTCATGCTCCCTATACTGCATAACAAATAATAAAGTTTTTTCATCACCCCATGACTCATTTTGTTACGTTAAATTTAAAATATTTAGTTAAATCACAGGCTCCGTTGGTAACATGCAAAATACTGTCAGCGAAGTCGTTGCCACACAGGTTTCGGCACGACTTGCATGCTTTTCCCACACGCGCTGGTCAAAAACGCTCTGCTTGCACAGAAAAATCAAACGTCTTGCGATCTGCTAGCGTACTATCTCTCCTGGCGTACTTTCGTACTGGCAGCAAGAGTCACACATGCAAGTAGCACGCATCTTCCAGTAACTGGCATGCTTACATGTATATTCTCGCTTTAAGTAATTAATTTTTTTTTACATAAATATAAATTGCGTTATTGAAAAAAGGCAGTTTATTCAGAGTTATCTGAGAAGTATAGTCTGAGTGACTCTGATGGATAAAGTGAGAAATAGTTAGATAAGAGAACGCTGTGGTGTAAAGGAAAATGGGGCAACAAAGATAGATAAAGGAATGCTTATATGGTTTGGACACGTTAAAAGGATGGATGAAAGAAGATTGACCAAGCAGATTTATAAGGCGAGTGCGAATGGTCGAGGTCGACTTAGGCAAACATATCTCGATCAGATTGAAATTGTTTCAAAGAAATTTAAGGTCAAGAGTGCCAGCAAGCATGTATAAAAGCGCCGATAAAAAAGAAGAAGCAAAAAACGTGTGTAAGAACCGTAATAAGTGAAAAGAAGTGGTCTCGGCGTACCCCTACAGGAAAAAGGCGTGATTATATGTACGTTATTATTTTAAATATTTTACTAGAAGGCGATGTCTGCCTATACATACCGACTTTTTAAAACATTTCAACATCGTGTAAGAATTGATTCATTTTAATATAATTATTGTTAAATTAAACTTAAAAAATTATTATATTTTCACATACATATAGTCACGCCTTTTTCCCGTCGGGGTAGGCAGAGACCACTTTCTTCCACTTGCTACGTTTCTTGTACACATCTTTTGCTTCCTCTACTTTCATCAGTGCTCTCATACATGCTCGTCGGTTGTTGGTACTCTTGACCTGGCCTTTCTTCAAAGCAATGTTGATCTGATCGAGATATGTTCGCCGAGGTCGACCTCAACCGACTTGTTCATTCACACTCGCCCTATAAATTTGTTTCGTTAATCTTCCTTCATACATTCTTTCTAGGTGTCCAAACTATCTAAGCATTCCTTTATCTATCTTTGTAACCACATCTTCTTTTACACCACAGCGTTCACTTATCTCACTATTCTTTATTAATCCAACCGAGTTACTCCGGCTATACTTCTCTCAAGTACCCTTCGCTCAGTGTCGCTGTTTTACTTTCCATCTCTCGTAAACTTTGAACCCAAGTAAACAAACTCATTTACTTGTTCCACTCTTTCTCCCTTAATCAGAACTTTACAGTATGTCATGTTTTCTTCTTTTTAAAAAACCATTGCTTTCGTTTTGCTTACATTTATTTTTACCATTTTTTACCACCACAACCTCACCCGATGCGAACTAGCAGAGGAGCCAACCTACAAATGCAGCATACATTAATACACGGGATAATGCCGAATCACACCGACCAATCCAGTGCGATACAATCTGCGCATGCTCCATGTATGTTTTGAAGCCTGTTTCCCGCGTTTTGTTATAGATTGCCATGCCTTAATGTCAATTACTTTTTACTTTTTAAATTGCGGTATATATATATATATATATATATATATATATATATATATATATATATATATATATATATATAATAATTTGGTTTGCCATGCTTGCAACAAAGAATTTAGCAGTGTAGCGACTAAAAATCTTCATATTAAAAAGATACACCACGAAAATGTTGAAAACATGAGATCCTTTCATATTAAGTTTCCATTATGTCTCGATGATCACAAATTAACCTTTACCAATTACCAGGATTTAATGAAACATCTAAATGATGATCACGGTCTCGTAGTAAAAAGTAGTAGACAGACAGTTATATTTTTTAAACAATAAATAAAATTGCTCAGGTTGGTTAACAAAAAAAAACACTTTTTGGTTCTTATTTTTATTTTTCTCTTGCAACTATTTTAATTAATTTTTTCTCTTTCAAGTTTTGAATTATTTATTTTAGCTACAACGTTCAACTAACATTTCTAACTAACATTCCCAAGTAACATTCCGTATCCCATTTCCTTGGCGAAGGATAAGCTCTTACCTTACCTCTTTGCTGGGTAGTGAGGATATAAAATATTAATAATCAAGAGAGTAAGGGTTGAGAGACAATAAATGTTTCTACTTTAAAATTGTTCCCTTTTTACTAACAATAAGTAATTATTATTTTACATAATAAATATATTTTTACTCAACTCTCACAATATATTTGGAAACATTAAATTTTTTTTATTTTGTCACTGGCAAAAAGAGCAACCCTTATTGATCTTAAAAGTATTCTTTTTTATTTTTTTGTTTACTTTCAATTCCAATACATTTTGTAATATAAAAAGATTCCATTACAATTTTAAATTACATATTTTTGATATATTCATGTTTTACTTACTTTTAAATAAATATTTTTAAACTTTGATTATTTTTTTAATCTCTTCCTTTTGCATGGGTACAAATTTTAATTTTAAAAAAATGTTATTAGTTACCAAGAAAATCAATTCATTTTTTTTGTCACTGGCAAAAAGAGCAACCCTTAATGATCTCAAAAGTATTCTTTTTTAGTTTTTTTTGTTCACTTTCAATTCCAATACATTTTATAATATAAAAAGATTTCATTACAATTTTAAATTACATATTTTTTATATATTCATGTTTTATTTACTTTTAAATAAATATTTTTATTCTTTTATTTTATTATTCTCCTTCTGCATACAAATTTAAATTTAAAAAAAATGTTATCAGTTACCAAAAAAACCAATTCATTTTTTTTTAATTTATTTTAAAATATTTGATTAACAACTCTTTCAATAAATCCTCATAAACGTTAATTTGTGTTCCTGGGGTCGTAATGGTCGTTTAATTTGAAATGATCTCTTTCTTCTTTTCAACATGTTACATGTTTAATATGTTGATTTTTAGTCGATATACTGCTAAATTCTTTGTTGCAAGCATGACAAACCAAATTATTGCTGAAAATAAATTTAGGTAAAAAAAACTTTTTATTCTTATAAGATTTCACCATGATTGCTCCACAAATTAATAATATATCGAACTTTAGTCGATATACCAGCTGCTAAATTTTTGTTGTAAGCATGACAAACCAAATTATTGCTAAAAATAAATTTGAGGTTATAAAAACTTAATTCTTATAAGATTTAACTTACTTTACCATGTTTGCTCCACAAATTAATAATATGTTGAATTTTAGTCGACTAGATTCTTTGTTGTGCATGACAAACCAAATTATCGCTAAAAATAAATTTGAGGTTAAAAAAACATTTCATTTTTATAAGATTTAACTTATTTTACCATGTTTGGTCCACAAATTAATAATATATCGAACTTTAGTCGATTTACCAGCTGCTAAATTTTTTGTTGTAAGCATGACAAACCAAATTATTGCTGAAAATAAATTTGAGGTTAAAAAAAACATTTCATTCTTATTAGATTTAACTTACTTCACCATGGCAGAGACCACTTCCTTCCACTTTCTACGGTTCTTACACACATCTTTTGCTTCCTCTACTTTCATTAGTGCTCTCATACATGCTCGTCAGTTGTTGGTACTCTTGACCTGGCCTTTCTTTAAAACAATGTTGATCTGATCAAGATATGTTCTCCGAGGTCGACTTCTACCGACTTGTCCATACACACTCGCCTTATAAATTTGTTTTGTTAATCTTCCTTCATCCATCCCTTCTACGTGTCCAAACCATCTAAGCATTCCTTTTTCTATCTTTGTAACCACATCTTCTTTTACACCACAGCGTTCTCTTATCTTACTATTCTTTACTTTATCCAACCGAGCCACTTCGGTTATACTTCTCAGACTACTCATCTCCACAGCATTAATTCTATTTTCATGTTTCTTCTGCCAAACCCAACATTCACTGCCATACATAAGTGTAGGAACCAACACACCTTTATGCACCGCCAGACGTGCCTTTTTTGACACTTTCTGGCTAGGAAAAAAAAATCTTATATTTTATACTACTGAGTTGGTAACCGTCGCGCATCACGCTAAAGCAGTACTTTTCAAAGTGTCCGATTGAGCGAGGCGTTGCTATAGTTGGAACACCCTATATTGAGTATGATGCCGCACAATGCGCTCTTGTGTTGTTGTTGGAAAACTACCAATGTATGCTTACAAATGCGAAGCTCTGCAAGACAATAGCCACCTACTAGTCTGCCCACTAGTGACCTTTAAGTGGCAAAGACAAGGACAAGACCATCCAGGCCGCAAACTTTTGGCGAAACATATCCTTAATAACACATTAAGTACCTGAATTTTTTTTCCATATTAATATTTTTAGTCCATCATTTCTTATTAGAATCCAAGTAGAGAGAATTTTATTGCAATTGATCGACTCATTCTGGGTGTTCGGATTTTTTTTGAAAATTAGTTCCTACATTTAAAAAAAGATTTACTTTTCATTTGTGCCTGCTTTACTAATTTTCACTCGTTTGACGTACTTTTGTTGAAAATTAAAAGATTCATCCAATAAACATAAAAGAAATATACTTTATCTACTCCTATTGAATTATATATTCATTATTTAACTGCTTTTGAGCAATTAATGGTATCTGTAAACAAACAGCGTTAGTTATAATAACTTACTATGATAAATCGGAAAAGATTCTTAGAATTATTTACGAACCGAATATCAAGGTGGCTCTGTGCTTTTGTGCAAGCCGGTTGGCCGAAAGGAAACAGTCCATTATTGTTATTGAGGGGAGTAATGGCACTTAAGTAATTTTGACGATTTTAAATTAAGTTGATACCTATTATTGTGAATGTTTTGCTGAAAAAACGGAATGCAGATAGTGAAGATGAATTATTATGTGCACCTCCAGAAATTAGACAAGCAGCTAATGTTACCATACAGAATTTATTGCCCGAAAAATCCCAAAACAAATATTAAGGTGTATAAAAATATATATAAAAAAATTTTCAAGAATAATCTGAGAAACATATATGTAGCTAAAAAGGCAAAAACTTTTATACCAGAACAACTTAATAATTTCATAAATAAAGCTCCTGATGAGAAATATCTGGCAACAAGGGTAGTAGATCTCACAATAAGTCAATCGTTTTTATTATCTAGTCAATTACATAATTTATTTTAAGTTACCTTAATAATGGGCATTATTGGTGCTTGTCTTGCAGCAGAATTGCACATGGGGAAAGACATTGCTGCATTTTCAAAATTACCAGACTGTTATTTATATAAAGGGCATTGTTTTCGCCGCTCGTCGGCAACTTTATAAGTAGATGCTGGAGTGGATAGAACGGTACTGAAACGCCATGGTGGTTGGCGATCAACTACTGTGGCTGAGGCGTACGTTGATGATTCCGAAAAAAATAAGACAGATACTGTAAATTTTTATAGCATTGTTATAGGTAACTATTAAGATTTGTCAATAAAGTTCTTTCTCTGTACTTGTATCTTAGTATTTATTGTTATAGTCGTAGATAAAGTATAGTATTCAACTTGCGGTAATAACTCACTTGATGAATTATAGCACTCGTCAGCGGCTCGTGCTTCAAACTTCATCTACGTGAGTTATAATCTACATTACCGCTCGTTAAATAATATACTATTATCTATATTTTAATACAAGCAAAATCACCAAGCGCCTTTCAATTTTTTAAATTTTCTTCTTCTTTAAGTCGTATTAATAAGATCTTTACGGAAAATCTCTATTCTAAAATAATACAATATACTAGTATCTAAACCATTGAGCGTTTGAATTTCTGATACTACCTACTTAGAAAATTTAAAAACGAATTTGGCCACTATCTGGCACTGTGAAAATTTGACATTACTGCTAATGTAAAATTTGACTTTTGTTGTTTTTAACTGCTCAAAATTGTCCCAGTATTTTATAAAATAAGAATTTAAAAAAGCTATTTGATAAAAAAGAGGAGTTTTTCATGTGAAAACTTTTGTTAGAGTATTTTTTATGATTGTAGAAAGGCTCAACTGGATAACAACTTTTGGTAATGAAGTACCATTAAAAAAGAGTGTTTACAACTGGTTTGCAGAATTTAATAGTGACCTTACCGCAGTAAAAGATGAATTACGTGATTTGGAAAATGGAAGAAAGTTAAATCTAAATTGTATACAATTGTATGCCAGAAGTCATCGATGTAATCAAGAAAAAAAATTAATAGCGACGCGTTTTTTTTTTATTTTGACATCAGTAGCGTCATCTATACATATAAAATGCTTTGTCCTGAGTGACTGATTAACGGTTCAACGCACAGCCTAAACTGCTTGCGGGTAAACCTCCAACACAGTTTTTATATTTCATCCCCTACCCACCCCTATCGGAAAGTTTTTTTCACTAAAACCACCCCTGGTATGTATAAAACATTTTCTGAAAATTTCATCCCAATCGGTCCAGCCGTTTGGAAGTTTTTGAAGGACATACATACATACATGCAAATATTTTTTCATTTTTATATAAATATAAATTTTATTGATCTGTTAAAATTTTCGTAAATGCTTTCCTAAATAGAGAAAACCGTATAATAATATTACCAATGCAGGTAATGAAAACGGGTTTGGGTTTTCCAATTAAAGTCCAGTCATGGATCTGCCGTCAGCTAAATTCTTTGAGGTGCCGAATTTGTATAACAGGATAATTATTTCAGACTGCAACTACACTGCGCGTCATAATTAACTCATAATTTTAAAAAACGTGGCAATTCAAATAATGTTCATGTTTCGATTTTTGGAATAACACATATCTTTCACCTCCGGTATATTGTAATGCTTTATCGGTAGAACTGCAAATACGGTGATGTTTTTGATCAATTTTTTAAATTAAAATTAAATACAAAACATGATAAAACTTCTTTATTTTACTTTGAAGTTAGTTAGTTTGAATACGTTTTGCTAAATCATTAAAGTACTTTGTAAATTTAAGTATTTTCTGTCAAAATGAACTATCAGCAGCAAAAAAATTCGAGATTTGGCAGAATCGAAATGCATTAGATTCGTTACTCTTCGCAAAGAAGGAAAAACTTAAATCATTCTTAATACAAATGTTTAAAATTAAATAACTTTCCGGTTGCGCAATACTTTTATTACATTTAAATACTGATGCAAAATTTTTTTTTTAATTCTTATCTGACTCTAATGATTTTAATTGTGTATTAGTAGGTTACTCGGTCTACCGCTCCGGTTTTCAATCTTTAAGTCACAGCCAATTCACAAATAAGACCGGATAGATCGTGCCAAATCCCATTTGTCGTCATAAGACCGCGTTAAACCTGTTTTAATCCTTTAATTGCTTTCGAACGGGCTTAGAAGCCCTTTAAAACAAACGACCTAACAAAGTCTTGTCCTTTGTCCTTAAGATGTTTGTTTAGGATAACAGTGGAGGTGAGACGTAAGACTTCTTGCTATTCAGATAGATGGACGGTTCCAAGATTGTGACAGAATAATCCTTTAAATTTGCCTGTGCGTTCAAAATTGATCCGCTTAAAAAATTATTATCAGGGGAAGCGAGAAGTGTGGTGGTCGTTTTTTTTTGGATGGTTCGTAAAAACCGTATTTACGAGCGTCGAATGTGAGATAAAAAACAATGAGTCATAAATAATGATAAATAAATTAAAATTAGTCTCTCTTTTTTACTCTACCGCTAATGTTTGCAAATACATATTCGTAAAACTTTGTTGCAGTTTCGTAAAGTTTTATTAAAATTAATTTTTTAATAGAATTACGTATTTTTATGACATAAAACGTGAAAAAATATAATCTATCTATTATAAAATTAAAACAGCGTATCTTGAATATTTTGTAACGGTTACCAAATATTTTTGTATTTGAAAATGTTTGTTTTTAAATATACAGGATAATTTATTAAAAATGTCCAATCTCTAAATTGTAGATTCTAGACCTCAAAATATGATTATTTTGCACAACATGCCTTATACAAATATTGCTAGTTTCCGAGATACCGGGTGTTTGAAGTTTAAATATAAATTGTGGGTTATTTGCAATATTTTTTTATGTTTTCACAAATTTTATTTATAAATTGGCAATTTTACATTTTTTGGAAAAAGAATTGCCAATTTTGACTCTAATTTAGCATTGCTAATAGAGGGCGCTAGTTAGATTTGGTTGTGTTTAGTAAATTAAAGGAATGCACACATTGGCGCGAATAATTCGGTGCGATGGCGGAATTTTCGCCTCGCGAAATATTTGTCGACTCAACGTCTTCGGCGTATAACGAGGAGCAACAAACCGGCGCGAAAATTTTGCTTGGCGACAACGAAACTCCAGCGAGCGACCAGCCGCGAATGTTAATAGAGTTTGTGAAGAAATATCGTGACTAGCGCTTTTGCGTGGTCCTTCATGTGTATTTAATAAAAGTTTTAGTAGCTTGAATGCGTCTGTTCGAGAAAACCTACCCCGTGCTGATGATACAATGCCTGTCGCAGACATATAGTCAGAGGGGTTTTTGTTTTCTGATATATAATCGACCCACTTATACCTATATTAAAAATGTGTAGGCAAATACAGCAGTTATAATTCTCACACCTAATTTTCGCTGTCGGACTTTAAAATACTTTTATAGTTTACTGCAATAATATTAAAGTTTTTTATAATTTTTGCACATATATATAAATTTATAAAAAACCTACAGGAGAAACAATGAAAAGATCAAAGAAAATTGCGTCTATATATATATACACATATATATATATATATATATATATATATATATATATATATATATATATATATATATATATATATATGGAAAAGGAAATGTATAACTGATTTTTAAAAAAATCAGCCAATTTTGCTGTATGTCACCGATATTATAGGTTCATGTAGGTCGATTATGTATCAAAAAACAACTACTCCTCTGGCTATATGCCGCGACAGACATTGAATTATATCTGATACATAATCGTGTATAATACCCCATTTCAAATAACAATAAGCAGATGCTTGTTAAGTAAGAGAAGGAACTATTAGGTTTATCAATCCGCAGTGACCACCCATAGACCGGTTTCGGGGTTTGTTGCCCCTCATCAGCATAGGGTAGGTCTACCTCAACTGGACACATCAACAGCTTCGACTTCTACCAGGTATACATGAAGTGCTACGCGAAAAGCGCCAGTCACGATTATGTATCAGATGTAATTCAATGCCTGTCGCGGCATATAGCCAGAGGAGTAGTTGTTTTTTGATACATAATCGACTCACATGAACCTATATATATATATATATATATATATATATATATATATATAAATAGATGCAAAAATGTGTAACTGATTGTTTAAAAACCAGCTTATTTTCGCTGTATAATACTTATTTTTATATAGGTATATGTGTGGGTCGATTATACATCAGATAACAACTACTCCCCTGACTATGTATCGCGACAGGTATTGAATTACATCCAATGTATAATCGTGTATAACACCCCATCTTTGGAAGCAAGATATACAGATGCTTGTTAAATAGGACAAAAGGGTATTGAATATTATTTGCTCGAAGAAACCACCTGTACACTACTTTTGGTGAGATTGCTCCTCATCAGTACAGGGCAGGTTTTCTCGAAAAAACACATTCAACCTTAGACTCCTATTAAGTACACATGAAGGACCACGCAAAAGCGTTTGTGGCGACATCTGTACTTTTTAACAAGCACCACCCGGTAAGTAACTACCAGAATATGGAGAATAGAAATGTAAAAATTTATAGATAACTGTAGTGTTAGTACAGTCAACTATAAAGGTATTTTCGACAGCGTGAATAGATGCAAAAATGTGTAACTGATTGTTTAAAAACCAGCTTATTTTTGCTGTATAATACCTATTTTTATATAGGTATATGTGTGGGTCGATTATATATATATATAGGTAACAGACAGCGAAATTAGCTGGTTTTAAAAAAATCAGTTATACATTTTTTTTACATATATATATATAGGATAGGATTCACCGTCTAACGACTTTAATGCTTCTATAAGCAAGGATGTTTAAAATAAAAACGCTAATTGGGAAAATTAATTAAAAAGTACCGAATACCAAACTTTGTCAGATGCTTTCAAAATATCCAAAGGGTTCACGATATTGTTCATACAGATCTTAATTTTCTGTTTAAAGGTGACGTCACAGATGTGAAAACTTGAAACGATGAAATAACAGTGGGTTTTTTGAATTTTTAAATTAATTGCAGTATTAAAAATTAAAATATTATAATTTGGTTATTATAATCACTGAATAATAACCAATTTAATAGAAATGGGCTGTCAGCTCGAGGCCATTTTTTTACAGATAGATATAAGAAGAAGAAGAAGCTATGACGTTAACGTAGCTTGAATCCTTTGATTAAGTTAAAGGTTTGTGCATTATTTAATTTTTTTTTAATTATTATTTAAATTGATTAATTGTTCGATCACTGTGCAGTACAACAGTGAATAATAAATATGTAAATATTTTTTTTTTAATATTATCTTGACCCCTTCTGACAGCTGCTTTCTACATCAAAATCTCCCATCTATCGCTAAAGTTTACGACATTGACGCTGACTTCACCAAGGTGACGCGAAATTATAAGTTTTTTTCCTACCAAAAATTGTTCAACGAGTCTAAATAAGTTTTCATTTCAAAAATAAAAAAACAATACAATAATTAATATGGTAACAAATTTTTTCTTTTAACGCGTTTGGTTTCGATGTTTGAAAAGCAATACAACTATGAGAAATGCAACTGTGTAACGTTGAATTACAATTTAATTACCATTATTTCAAAACATGTGGCGAGGTTAACGTGCAGCCACAACTTAAATAACGTCCGAGTTTTAACATTAAAATTCCAACTAAATACACTCTTCGACTGTGGTGGATCGTGAGGTGCGCAAAGATGCGGAAATAAATGTTTTTGACATTTATTAAGAGAAATCTCCCGCTTCATCCATATTCAGATACCGATTTTGCATAATGCGCCACAATGTTGTACGGGCAATTTTTCCAAGAGGAATTTTTAAAAGGTTGGAATTTTAAATGTCTTTTAACGTCAATACCTTTTTGAAATTCAAACGTTTGCTATGTTGTATAAGTATTTATATCCATCGTGATGTATATATTTTTTTTATTTTACATTTTTTGTTACAGGTGAAATTAAAATAACTAGAACTCAATAAATTTTTATTTTTTTGTTAAATATTTATTTTATTGAACATTATATTATATTATAATCTGGTCAAAATAGACCAACGAGCAATTCTATTCTAACCTAAATTAATACTTTTAAGTCTTAAACTAAGTTATACTCAATAGTGTTCCTTAGGTTCTGGCAGATGGGGTTACACTTAACTTAACATGTAAAAATCCACTATGCTCTGCTTTTAACACTTTCACTTCACTAACTAATGGTTTGGTCCTTTTAAGTCTTCTTTCTATTCCTGTGTTGTCAAGCAGCTGGATTGCTTCGACGTTCATATGTTGATTAAGCCTTTCTTCGTGTCTTTTGGCTAAATTGATAATAGTTTGTTCAATAGTTTCCATCTTCAGGTCCCTGTGAGTATCACTATTACAAATATACCAAGGGGCATCAGCAATGTTCCTTAATACTTCATTTTGGAATCGTTGTATTATATTAAGATTTGTCTGTTTGGTACACCCCCATAGTTGTATACCATAAGTCCATACTGGCTTTAATATTTGCTTGTAAAGCAAAAGCTTATTATGTAATGACAAAGTGGAGTTTCTCCCTATTAGCCAATAGATTTTACTATATCTTATACCAAGTTCTTCTCTTTTTTTTGACATGAGCTTTCCAGCGGAGTTTTGCATCGAGCGTTATACTTAGGTATTTTGCTGTGTTTGAAAATAGTACTATGGTATTATTAATATTTACTGGTATATGTTGGCATACTTTATTGGTGAAGTTGACATGTGTAGATTTCGCTTCATTTAATCTGATTTTTCATTTTTTAGTCCAGGTATTTATTCTGTTAACAGCTGTCTGTAGTTATTTTTTCAGTTGCTTTTTCACTATTTTTACCTACTGCTAATATGACTGTATCGTCAGCAAAAGTAGCAATAGTATTATTTTCTAGTTGTGGTATGTCGCACGTGTATGAGAGGTACAGGACCGGACTCAATACACTTCTCTGTGGCACACCAGCTTTAATTGGTTTCAGTTTTGAATATGCTTCCTCAGGTTTATTCTAAAATATCTCTCAGAGATATATGATCGCAAAATTTCAGAGTACTGTTTCGGTAAGTATGATTTTAGTTTATAGTTCAACCCTTCGTGCTATAACTTATCAAATGCTTGTGCTACATCTAGGAACCTGTAGAGCATACCGTTTTTTCCTCTAAAGATTTTTCTATTATGTCTGTTATTCTGTAAACTTGGTCTATTGTAAAGCGTTTATTTATGAATCCAAACTGATGTTTGGGGATCAATTCTTTAGCTTCTATAATGGGTTTTAACCTTTCTTATAAGAGTTTCTCAAACAATAGCTTTTCTTGGAAGCTGTTTTAATACTTCCCCAGTTATTAGGTCAAAGCCTGGAGCCTTTTTTGGGTTAATATTTTTTTTATATAAATTTATAAATACTTCTTTAGGTGACGTAGGCTTGATTACTTCTTCTTGTAATGTTTCTTCCCAGTCTGGTTTTTCTTCTTGATCTTTATTTGGTTTAAATATTTGTTCTAAATAATTTGCAAAAATTTCTGCCTTTTGTGTGTTGTTTCTAGCCCGATAAATGAGTCAAAAAAAAATTTTATACACTTAAAGATTACTTTAATACCGTAGCTCATTTATTAGATTTTACAAACAACATACATACATACATATAGTCACGCCTTTATCCCGTAGGGGTTGACAGAGACCACTTCCTTCCACTTGCTACGGTTCTCACACACATCTTTTGCTTCCTCTACTTTCATCAGTGTTTTTATACATGCTCGTCGGTTTTTGGTACTCTTGACCTGGTCTTTCTTCAAAACAATATTGATCTGATCGAGATTGATGTTCGCCGAGGTCGACCTCTACCGACTTCCGTCCATTCACACTCGCCTTATAAATTTGTTTCGTCAATCTTCCTTCATCCATCCTTTCAACGTGTCCAAACCATCTAAGCATTCCTTTATCTATCTTTGTTAGCACATCTTCTTTTAAACCGCAACGTTCTCTTATCTCTTATCTTTTCAAAACAACCGATTTAATTAATCTGATGACGGTCTGCTACTCTATATGTCCAATCAAAAGAATTTCTCTTTTTAATCCACTTTTTTTAATAATCCAAGCAGTGGTCTACAGCAACTGTCATTGTAACTTCTTTACCTTGGGTAATTTAATTAAGGACTGGCCACCCAACAACTTTAAGAGAAGGAGAATAGCCTAGCTGAGTATCCATCGTTGGGCGCTTGGCCTAATTTTTCGTGACTTTTCTCCTTACTTTGGATTATTTTTTTTATACCTTTCATTCTCAGACCGCGGAGAAGCTAGTTGCAGCGCAGATTACATCAAGAAAGGTACAAGTAGCCTAAACATTACTTTTGTTGGAACCACTTGGGAGTTGGATTTCTTTATTTGTGTCTGAAGTATTTATAATATAATATAACAATAAAAAACAATGACAAAAGGAATAAAATGTTAATATAAATAAATAATATGTTTAATTGTATATAGTCACTAGAGTGTAAATATATGTATGTACATATATTTATGTCCGGTAACGATATATATATATATATATATATATATATATATATATATATATATATATATATATATATAGATAATACTAATTACTGGTACTAATTAGCATGCAAGGAGAGGTTATTTAAATGATCTTAGACCAAAAGAGGGCCACTTCAAGAGCGCTTTTATTAGCCTTCACAGAGTCCTTATATGTGCAGGTTGTTGGGCATTTAGAGCATCGATACATATGTCGCGTGATTTGTTCTTCTCCGCACTCGCATATAGTTTGTCCATCCTCTTGGAAACCCCACTTGTTTAGATTCACTTTGGATCTTCCTACTCCGCTTCTCAGCCTATTCAGCGATTTTCATATCGCCCACTCTTCATTATGACCAGGGGGTAGGTTTTCGGATGGTTCCATCCAGTTGAGCAGGTGAATCGTCTTGGCTTTTCAGTTTCTGACTCTGGCGTTTCTTGGTTGCTCGGTGAGTTCGGTGGGAGTATGCAGGAATCGTTTCCTTGACTTAAGTCTCGATACCGGAGGTTGATGCTCGAATAGAGGATGTGTGGCGCTTTGGGAGATTTTTGATCTTTAATTATTTACAGCCACTTCACGTCTAATTTCAGGAGCAGCAATGCGTGCAAGGTACTGCACTCTATCGAATGGGGTTGGTTTCAGGCACCCCGCAATAATTCTACATGTTTCATTGAATGGGACCATTACTTGTTTGGCATAGGTTAATTTATACCAGATAGGGCTAGCGTATTTACACGCTGAATAGCAGAGTGCCAAGGCGGATGTTCTTAGCGTCTGGGGTTCTGTGCCAGATAGTTTGCGTATAATATTGTTGCGAGCTGCCACTTTCTGTTTCGTGTTCATGCAGTGCTTTTTAAAGATCAGGGAGCGGTATAAAGTGACTTCTACGTACATAGGAGTGTAGCAGTGTTCCAATTCCACTCCAACGAATTATCGCATTCCATACCAGAAGCATTGTCGATATGAAACACGAGAGTTGGAAAAGGCAGTATGGCTTGCAACGCTCCTGGACTAAATTGTTGCAAAAGGATAACAATGGGCATGGAAACTTGTTCGTTCCAATTAAACTAAATTACTTTGATTGTCTATTTGGTTTGGGTATTTATTGGTGCAAGCTGTGTAATATTTATTTATATCACTGTAGAGTATTCTTGCAGAATTACCAATTATGTATGACTAGTAAATTGTTTTATTTTTTTTAATCGTGATAAGAAGATGGAGATGAGTTTTCTTTTATAACACGTTAAGTTTCTTCATCTCAGGTTAAAAAGGTTTTAATTTAAAATTAAAACTAGTGCGGGAAATTTTTTCCCACACTAGTGCGGGAAAAACATTTATATGATATCCTCGTAAAATATAAGTGGTGGGTGACAAAATAAGAAAGTTCAAGCTTTTTTGTTGCAATACTAAGTGAGTTTGTTCAAAATCATCCATCATTTTGCACTATTTATTAAAAAAATGAACAAATATTGATAAATAAAAATGTATTGTTATGAAAATCACCCTATATATAGGCTTTGATTGATCTGATAACGAGTAGGTAACAATTGATGTTGTCATGCCGATCAATACACAAATTTGTTTGTAATTGTCAGAGTGACAGACAAAGCGTTACTTATATAAAATTTTCGATTCAGTGAAATTGCCACAATGGATTATTCATCTGATGAAGAACTTCCACAAGAAATTGTGCAAGCAGCTACAGATGCGAACTTAGAGTTATTGCCAACGAAATCTAAACAAAGGTATGAGAAGCAATACACGAGTTTTATTGAATGGTGCAACAATAAAAAAGTGAAAACACCAAATAAAGAAGAAGTATTCTTGGCTTATTTTCTAGAAATGTCTAAAACATGGAAGCCGAACACTTTATGGGCAAGATATTCAATGTTGAAGAGTGTATTCAAAGTAAAGCAAAATTTGGATATTAGCAAATTTTACAAAACAACTGCATTCATTAAAAGACAGAATGTCGGTTTTCGACCGAAAAAGGCCAAAATCTTCACTCAAGAAGACGTTTCAAAATTTATGACTGAAGCACCCGATGACATATACCTCATGATTAAGTTAGTAGCAATTATTGGATTAGCTGGTGCTTGCAGACGAGAAGAGCTGACAAAACTCACCATTGACGACATAGACGACAAAGAAAACCTGATAATTGTTAATATCAAGGATTCCAAAAATCATTCCTCTAGATCCTTCGTGATATCTGAAGAAGCAAATAATGGTTATTTTTTGAACGTATACAGAAAGTATGTACATTTACGTCCAAAAGAGACCGTCGTTTATTCTTGTATTACAAAAGTGGAAAATGTACTGTGCAATGTGTAGGAATCAATACCATAGGAAAGATACCCTCCGAAATAGCAGTATTATCTGCGCCTTCAAAATCCAGAGCTTTACACTGGTCACAGCTTCAGGCGTTCCTCAGCCACTTTACTTGCTGACTGTGGTGTGGGTATAACTAATATCAAACGCCTAGGAGGATGGAAATCGACTTCAGTTGCAGAGGGGTATTTAGAAGACTCCACCAATCGAAAAAAAGAAATGTCCAACAAAATTCTCAATTTGAACACTACATCGTCTTCCGGGTGCATTTTAGAACCATCCACGTCTATATCGATCGGCGACGATTTGATGCCTGTGCCTGCACATTCGATTTCTTTCGATAATGTATTGCCCGAGTTACCTTCTTCTTCAGGAAATCAGCCATCTTCAAAAAATATGCTGGCTTCCGCTATAAATTTACATAATGCATCAAATTGTACATTTACAATAAATATTACGAATAATTAGTGGATAGAAAATGTTACTCTTGTTAGTTGTTTCCATTTGCATGAATAAATAATTGAAAAAATGAATTTGTTTCCTACGCTTGTAGAAAAAGTATTGTTCCTAACTCATGCGGAAAGTGTCTTTTCCGCACTCGACTGCTTACCCGAACTCCGCTCCGCGTCGTTCGGGTTAACGGCAGTCGCGTGCGGGAAAGCATCACTTTCCGCACTTATTAGGAAAATTACTATTAATGACATTTCACCGTATAAATATTTGTTGAAATAGTATATTATATCCGTCAGGGCATCTAACATTCTTGGGTTGTAATCTATTTTTCTTGCTCGTTAAGCCGAAAATATACGAGTAGTTAAATATTAAAGATTTTAAAATTATTAAAATAGCTTATGATATCATACTTTAGGCCACCACCTGGCCATATCGCCAAGTGTAGAGCGCTCCATTTTTAATCCATTAATCTTTTTTTTTTCTATTTATTATAATCGTTTTATTTTTCACTAACAATGTAGCTGTGAGGCATTGTTGGTTTTAATAGGATATAAGATAAAATGAATACACAAGCTCTGTAGAATGCCGTCATACCCAACGATGCAAAGTAGCTCACTCTGGTGAGAGCGAGCTGTACTTTAAACTGTTCGCAAAGTAAGTAGGTCACAAAAGTCGTTCTTTCGAAACTGAAATGTGGCCGGAAAGACCGTACTTTCGGTTCCAAAAAATATCTTTCAATTTCAATTTTCCTCATTAATAACATTAATTTTTTGTTAATTTTTAGTAAAAATTAATACAAAAATGTTTTTCTTTTATCATTATAATTATTACTTCGTAGCCCGAAGTGCTACTTTGTTTGTTAAGCATATTTTTTTATATTTATTTTTCAAATTTAAAGAATTATATTTAGTAGTATATTTAGAATTATATTTAGTATAATTTTAATATAATTTCCGATAAAATATTGTCGAGCCTTTCACCAAAGCTATCGACACTGTTACATGAACTTAATCTAAACTACGATAAAACTGTAACAGAAGTATGCCTGTACTGATCAAACCCTTGATCACTTATGCCTCATTAAAATGGTGGCCAAAAACGTAACAAATTTCGGCACAAGTCAAGCTGCAGAAAGTGTAGCGGCTAGCTTGTCTGTATATCACAGGGGCAATATTCACGTGACCTACTGCAGTCGTAGAGGTAATGCTGAACCTTCCAGCATTGCACTTATGTGTTATGAAAGAAGCAGCAATCAGTGCCTTCAGACTGAGCCAGACAATAAATCTTAAAGCTGGAAATCGGATTGGAAATTAAAATAGAGTCCATGTCTAAGCCGACAGATATTATGCCAGTTAGGTACGACTTCGAAATGTAGTTTGAAGTGGTCATAAACAACTACCAAGTTTGCACAGAGGTTGGACCTCAACTAGGAAGGGATGCTTTAGTGTGGTACTTTGATGAATCCAAGATAAATAAAAGGGTTGGAGTGGGTGTTACAGGAACGAATTTTAGGCTCTTAAAACCCCTTGGTAACACCCCAACCATCTTTTAAGCAGAATTACATACCATAGATATATAGGCCCAGGAGTGCATCGAATGGAACACCCAAAGGGCAGAAATCCATATTTTATCAAATAGCCAAGCAGTACTAAAAGCTCTGAAGTCATACACTTGTGAGTCTAAGCTGACTTGGGACTGTAAATAGTCCCTGAGACAACTGGCAGCAAACAATCAGGTTACTCTGATGTGGGTTCCAGGTCACAAGGAAGTTAAAGGCAACGAAGAAGCAGATTGACTTGCTAAAGAAGGGGCAAATACACAATTTTCCGGCCCAGAACTCTTCTGTGGACTTTCCAAAGCCCACTTAAAAGAAAATGTTTGACGCTGGGAAACATATGAAATAAAATCTCACTGGCATAAAGTGCCAGGACAAAGACAAGCGAAAAGGCTAGTAAGCCTATCGACAAGGAAAGCTAAACAGCTTTTTGAGTTTGACAAGAAAGACTTAAAACTGGTGACAGGACTCCTCACTGGACACTTCGCTCTGAGGTATCACGTAAAAAGATGGGCAAAACAGAGAGTGATAGTTGCCGCTACTGCGAGAACTTCGCTGAAACTACAGATAATTTGCTTTGCGAATGCCCAGCGCATTTAAGTCTATGCACCAACTTCCTAGAAAATTGTTACAACGATACTAGAAGTGCATTAAAACAGACGCGTAAAGAGGAAATAACTATAATTATGGAAGATTTGAACGCAAATGTCGGCAAGGGAAAAGTTACCGGCGTAATGGGTGATTATGGTCTTGGAGTGATAAATAAACGAGGTGAAACACTAATACAGTTTTATGAAGAAATGCATCTTATCATCTCTTATAATTACTTTAAGCTACCACCTCGCCGTCTATACATCTGGAGGTCACCAGCTGATAGCGAAAAAAACATTGTCAGAAATCAGATAGATTATATGCTAATCAACAAAAGATTCCAAAATTCCTTGACATCAGTTAAAACCTAACCTGGGGCCAACTTTCTCTCAGATCACAATCTTCTCCTAGGAAGTATGAAACTAAAGCTTACAAAACTTGATATACGCGATCCAAATAAAAAGAGAATTAATACACACGATCTCAAAGATAAAAACTTTAAGCGAGACATTACCAAGCATCTAAACAACAAAATCGGTGAAATCAAAAGAAACATAACTGAAGTCGAACGAAAATGGAATGCTGTTAAAAATATAATTATAGATACTGCCAACAAAAAACTTGGGAATGGCATAAATACAATAAACAAACTAAAGAAAGATAAGATCACTGGACCTGACGCGTTTGTGGTGATTTACTCAAATTAATTTGATCTTGTTGTCGATTCGGTGCCACTGCTGCATATTTTCAATTTAAATTTGGTGTTCAGAAACTTAATCAAAGGGAGCGTTGTATCTAATGAAAATTCACATTAAAAAAATCCCAACAATTATTGGAATTTTATCTTAATCAAGAGTGGAAAGACCACGAAGCAGCGCACAAAGAAGAGACCGAGTAGTATGTATGAAACGCTGTATAATGTATTCTATCTCATTCTCCCGCAGGATTAATCCTATAAATTTAGGTGTTTCTCTTTTTTTGGTATCACTTTTCGTTTCATCTAGTTTTTAATCACAACGATTCTAAAGAAGTTTCACTTTAAAAAAAATTATATTGCGATCCACAAAGAGTTTTTGCTGTTTCGGCATTCGCTTATCGTGTTATCCAAATTATCTTTTACTTTCAATATTAAAAATTACTTTTCAATGATAAAAGTATATCTAGTGGAGAATGCTTGCTTGATTGGTTCATTATACTGAAATGATTTCGTAATTAGAGGAATTGCCAGAGACGTGAATTTCATGCTTTCGAAATGGATTTTCACACATACAGCTCGAAGCTAACTTCGTTTGTGAAGTGGCTTTGTATTTTTATGTGCTTTTGCGAACAAAAAAATTCGTTAGCTGCCGGAGAATATGCGGTCACTGTTGAGGAAAATAATTTTACTGCAGCTACTCCAAAAGCATAATAATTTAAACAGATATTAAAACAGATTCTTAAAAATCTTACAAAAAATTAACATTATTTTTCAGCTTAAAGGCTCATTTACACATGGCAAGTTTACTGACGGAAAGTACTTGCCGCCAGGTAACTTGTTTCGTTTGTAATGTATACACAGTTGCTCAGTTATCAAATTCAAAATGGCTTTGAGTACAATAGTGCGTGCTGCTGTGAAAACTATAGTAGCTGGTATTGTGGAAAACAAGAGTATTCTAGGGAAACAAAAAAAAAACAAGTATGGGTCAGGAGCTGGATTAAGCGTCGAAATGCTTCTGCTCAACTTTTAAAAGAGATAGCAATTAAAGATCCAGAATCATATAGGAATTTTATGAGATTATTCTCAAAATTGTTTAAGAAATTATTAAACCTTGTTGAACCAAAAGTGACAAAAGATCCAGAACCATATAGGAATTTTATAAGATTATTCTCAAAATTGTTTAAGAAATTATTAAACCTTGTTGAACCAAAAGTGACAAAATCAGATTCTTGGATGAGGGCTGCTTTTTCTCGTTGGATCAAATTGAAGGTGAAATAACAATATCTAGGTAGTGGAACAGACTGGCTACTATCAACATTTGTGATGATACCAAAAAAGATAAACGCTAAGAAGTGCTGTGACCACCGCACTATCAGTCTGATGATCCACGTGCTTAAGCGCTTCCTGCGCGAATACTGCACAGTAGAATGTACAACAAAATAAAAGAACAGTTAATTGAAGCACAATTTGGATTTCGCAATAATCTTGGAACCAGGGAAGCACTGTTTAGCCTTCAGGTCTTAGTTTAAAGATGCAGAGACATGCAACACCCAGTCTTTATGGGTTTTATTGACTTTGAGAAGGCCTTTGAAATGGTCAAGCAAGTAGAAATGATTAGAATTATGCAGCAGGTGGCAATCGACGATAGAGACCTGGGAATCATCGCGATTGGCATCAATGTGAAAACATTCGACTCAGCCGGAACACATCAAAGGAAGTAGAAATACGACGTAGAATAAGGCAGGGGTGCATTCTGTCTCCTTTAATATTTAATATCTACTCTAAATATATCTTCAGAGAAGCATTGGACGGAGTGGACCTTGGTATTAAGGTAAACGGAATTAACATGAATAATTTGAGATATGCGGACGACACGGTGCTAATTGCTGCTAGTCAGGAAGAACTGCAAATACTCATAAACAGAGTGACCGAGTCATGTAACAAGAATGGGCTGAGACTCAATACTTTAAAAACCAGAGTTATGGTTGTCAGCAAAACACCAATACCACCAATACAAATCAGGGCATACGGGATACAGCTAGAAAAGGTTAACAACATCTCATACCTGGGCGCTAATATTAATGACAACTGGGACATGAGCAAAGAAATAAAGATCCGTATTAAAAAAGACAAAACCGCCTTCTTTAAATAAAAAAAAAATTGTCTGCAACAAAGGAATCACTTTAAAATTAAAAATCAGACTAATATATGCTATATATGCTCCACATTGCTCTATGGAGTAGAGAGTTGGACGCTGACCGACTCATTATTGAAGAGGCTGGAGGCCTTTGAAATGTGGGTCTACAGAAGGATCCTACGAATACACTGGATGAATCGAATAAGAAATGAGGAAAAACACAGAAATAATTAAAATAATAAAAAGCCGAAAACTCGAATACTTCGGCCACGTGATGAGGCATCCAGAGAAATATTACCTCCTTTATTTAGTGATGCAGGGTAAGATTGCCAAAAGTAGAAGTCCAGGACGAAGAAAAACATCTCGGCTCCGAAATCTTCGAGAGTGGTATCGCAAATCATCCGTTGAACTATTCCGAGCTGCGATAAACAAAGTTATTATAGCCAATATGATTGCCAACGTTCGATAATCGGACAGGGTACCGGAAGAAGAAAAAACTAGTGGAAATAGTTTGGCTTCACTGCAATAATTATACGAAGTATCGAGATGCACAATTTTAACTTTTTTACCGGAGGTCCCTTTGCAGAATAAGAGCCAGTGACCAATTTTCAGTTGTTATTTCAAAAGAATTGAAAATTTACTGACTCAATGTTTAATATCTGCTCGACAATAGAAGCCACTTCTGGCAGCCTCCAATGGCCAGGGTCTATTACCCTAAAATTTTAAAGAGAATAGGAAAAAAAAATTATTTTAGTTCAAGTATCATTTATGAAATTTATGCAGATTATTTCTAAAAGTATACTGAATGTATAAAAAATTCACCAGAACATTTTTGTCCCTCCTAATTGTTGACAGAACGCTATAAATATTTATAGATAATAGTTTTATTTTTATTATTTCATTAGTCTTCAAATTTTAAAATTACACAGAAAATGTGTACAAAAAACATATTATTGAATGCCAGAAATAAAATTCCTGTGCGAGTGCGAGCGAGACAGTTAAATTCATATCTGTGAGTTGAAAAGAGAGCGCAAATGGACAGTAAAATATATCCTTCCATTCTACTGTTATCCTGTCCACGTGGCTCTTCCAAACGCTTTTACGTTCGCGTCCCCATCTGATGATATCTTTCACTTCACATTCGTGTCTTATGTCTGTGTTTATTTTTCTGTCTCTTAGTGTGTACCCAGATGTTCCTGAGTATTTTTATTTTTGTTGTTCGTAGGGTGTTTTTTGTTGTCAGTTCTTGTTTCTATAGCGTACGTTAGTATGGGTCTAACACAGGTTTTTTATATTTTAATCTTTGACTACTTGCTCATGTGGGTGTTATTTCAGATAATGTCCCGAAGTGCACCTGAAATTCGGCTGGTTCTGTTGGCTTGTTCTCTTACTTTATTTGTTCTATTTTGGCTTGAGGTAATTTTTATGCCTAGGTATTCGAACGACATGACTTGTTATATTGTTTTATTTTCCAGGGCAAGTTTACATCTCATTGGTTCCTTAAAAATGGCAAGGGCTTTGGTTTTTCTGGTTTATACCTGCATGTTCAAGGATTTTGCTTTTACATAGAATGAGTATAGGAGCCGTTGTAAGTCGTTTTCATTCTCCGCTATAATTAGGGCGTCATCGGCATAACATAGATTTTGATTTCACCTGTTATGAGTGTATATCCTCCCTCTGTGCTTTTAACCTGGTTTATTATTTCATCCATGTTTTTCATAAAGATTTTAAATGTAAATAAGTCTTAGCTTAGGCTCTTTTTAATTTTTATTAATTATCTTAGACGTAGGTTACATAAAAAAAAATTTTTTTCATTAAATTAAATTAAGATGTGTTATCGATGTATCAATTTTGTTATTCATTCTGTAGGTGTCCTTTAAACACGTTCATTTTTTAGACATCAAATATAAAAGTGTTAATTTTCAATTGCTTGATAAACTAACAAAGAAAGGTAATAAAACCAAACGTAAAAAATAGTAGTACTGTCTTCGCGAATATTTTCTATTGCTCGGCAATGCGGATGTAGAAATCTTACTCATGATAGAGTGGGACATACATCAAAATAAGTTATCATCCATTCCGAGGATAACGTTCGTACGATTTATCATGTATTAACGTAGATATAAATGGACTAATTGACTTCATAATACGAGATAACCGACTGTGGTAGTACGAATCCTGAACGGACGATATCGCTTGAAAAGTTACTGCCACAAAACGAGAATACAACCAAATCAGCGGCGTGATCAGTTCCAAGTATTATTAAATTCACCAATTGTTTTTTCAGTAAAAAATAAATAAATCTACCGGCAGCTCCCAGAGAATTACAAGTAAAGACTACAAAATATCTGATCTGCAAAATAGTTCTACTATTTGGTGGCTCATTTTAACATTTAGTTAAAAAATTCGGTAATTATACAGTTGAACTTACACCTCTCCGATTTTTTTGAAATTTTAGATGTTGTCAAGTTTGTCATCCCATATATATATATATATATATATATATATATATATATATATATATATATATATGGTTTTCTGGATAAACCGCGTTCAGAAAATTTGTTTTCTCGACGTTTTGGCTCCCGCTTTGGAGCCATTATCAAGAGTTAGATTAGGGTTAGAAAGGGTAAGGTTCAGTACGTTTTCGTGGTCTCAATCTGCCTACTCCACTGGTCGTACTGCACCGGTCAGTTGTCTCTGAGGTCTCAGTCTGCCTACTCCTCAGGGACAACTGACGAGCACCGCGACGTAGCTGGGTATTTATAGGACTGGAAATGGAGGGAGGTAGAGGCGGGTGATTGGAGGGCGGTTGATTAGAAGGTGGGAAATCGGAAGGTGGTAAATAGTAGTTGGGAGATTGGCGGGTAAGTAAAGGTTTCCATGTCGGAGGTAATCGTTGGCCGTCATCCCTTTTGTTCATACAATTGGGACGTTTCTCTATTTCTATTGCTTCTCTGATTTTACGAGGTTTAAAGGATCGGATTGTTGCTATTGTTCTTGTTTTGGGAAAATCAATAGTGTGGCCTGTGTGGATTCTGTGTTGGGCTAATGCATTGTTGGTGTCTAAATGTTTGACGGATAGGGAGTATTCAGAAACTCTGTTCTGTACTCGACGGTTGGTTTGACCTATGTAAGTTTGAGGACAGTTACTACAGTGAATCTCATAGACACCATGATTTTCGTTGGGGACTTTATCTTTTACTGGCCTGATTAAGTGGGAGATCTTTCTGTCAGTGGTGAAGATGGTTTTTATATCTGCGGACTTAAGAACTCTACTGATGACCCTTTGATGTATGGAAGAATTATTTGATTTGGTGGTTATTGGGTGGAATTAGAACAACTTGAGGACGATGGAGCAAGATGTTGTTGAATGACTCTGTTGATATAATTGTTATCAAAGCCGTTTTGCAAGATATATATATATATATATATATATATATATATATATATATATATATATATATATATATATATATATATTTATATATATATATAGGGCGCGGAAAGCATTTCTTAAGGCACTTTTTACGTTTGAGGAATCAAATAATTGTAATGATTTTTTAGTGATTGTTATATTGAAATTAATCGTTAAAAGAAATAAAAGAGAAGCAGGATAGGACAATGCAAAAAGTAAGTAAGTAAAAGTAAGTCTAAAGTTTTAACCCCCGACCCCTTTCACCCCTCCTAACTATCGATTTTTATGTAATAATAGGCAACAATCGTTAAATTTGATTAAATGATTATAAAAAAAATGATAGTTAAGAGGGGCTGGGTGTCCCCCTGAACCCTTTCACCCCTCATAACTATAGATTTTTGCCGACCCCTTACAACCCTCTCAACTATCAATTTTTATGTAATCATTTAATCAAATTTAACGATTGTTGACTATAATTACATAAAAATCGATAGTTAAAAGCGGCCGAGCCCCCCCCCCCCCCCCCCGATCCCTTTTCACCCCTCTTACCTGTCGATTTGCCATCTTCGGTTAGAGTAGCTCGTAAAGCCGGCACAACCTGGTTTTGCAAAAGCTCTAGATACTTTTGTCTGTTTAGGTTGTAGTCAAACAAAAATGGCCCTATAAGTCGATTTCCCAAAATGATTAATAGTTTTTAGTACCCAATTAAAAAAACTAAACGTTACTTCCAAATCTGCTCTGTAGACGTCTCTGTGCAGCTTCGTCAGGGTTTTCCACAGCCCAATGATGAGTGTTGTGTTCATTAAAAACTCCACAATTCATAAACCTACTCCATCGCACCACGAGATATGATTTGCAAAATTGGGATTTTCATTACACTTCCCATTATACCACTCACAGAAGCGCATTCGTCTTGCAATATCAGTTTGCTTAAGTCCTTAAACTATTGTGGGTTTATATGGATGGTACTTATTCTTACTAAACATTCTCGATTTTTTTAATTGAGTTTTGAGGCTGCCTTAGTTCAAGACACATTTTCAAATACCTTGCTGAGGTAATGTCGGCGTTTCTGCGTGACTGCAAGTACACCGCTAACATGTCAAACCTTTCTTCATTTTCAAAGGAAATACCGGCCATTTTCAACAGATTTCGACAATTTTTGTGTCAGATTTGTGATTTTAATAAAAGAAAACGTACTACTTATTAAAACACAACTTTGATACTTATAAATTATTTAACGTCAAAGTCAGAGCCTCCTCAGATGAGAAAAATGTGTAACTTATAAAAACCCAATCTTCTAACAAATAAATCATGAGGAGCCGAGATCCCTATATAGCGAAGCGAATCTGGGACACACTGTATACTGCTACGATCTTTTATCTTTATTTATGGCCACTGCAACAAAGTTACTATTTTTTGTAGGTAATTATTGTATATAAGACATACGGTTTTAGTGTTGGTTCGAACTATGATTAATGATAATTAATTTTTTTATGAAAGAATCGTATTCCGTTGTTTATTTCGATAAATAGAAATAATACGAACTGTATTTTATGTGAAAATGGGTCTTTGCTGGGATCCACAGAGCGTGTCTGCGCACCCGGTTTGGTGCATGCGCGCCCCACTTATCGAGAAGAGTGGTGGAACCGAGAGTCGAGCGGTTGAAGAGAGTCACTTGAAAATTACGTAGCAGTTCAGCAAAGGACCAGCCAACCACGGAAGACCAGCAGGACCAAGCAGCCGACTGACCAACAGTAAAGAGGAATGACCGACCGCAAAGAGGAGACCGTGCACCAATGAACTGGAGAAGCAGTCCAGCAAAGAACCACGCGACACCGGACCGGCGAAGTGGAGCAGACGAGAGTGTAGACAAGTGCAAGGGTATTTTCTAATATTATTTTCAGGATTATTTTCGTTGGAACTAGCGTGATAAAACACCGGTTCCGCCGCATAACATTTTAATATTTTTAGAGTATTGGCAGGGAATCCCGTCGAGTCTTTTTAACACGGCCTCCGACACTAGCGGGATATAACCCCGGTGTTTGAGGAAGTCGTTGACGAGATACTAGCGTGATATACCACCAGTACACGGGGAACCCTTCCTTGTAACAATTTTATTTATGAGTTTGATAGGTGGCATTGCTTTATGCACGAGCTTTCTGGGTAGTTAGATGCACTTGCTTTTGCGTAGCTTAGTTCAGCCGGAGATAATAACCATCCTGCGTCCTAACCGTATGTCTCAGAGGGGGTAAAATTGATCGTAACGACTCGAAAAATATATTGTAAATAGTGTGTACTATTAGAATAGAGTAAATAAAATAGGTTGTTTTAAATATTGTTTTCTTTTTAAGTAGAAATTAAGTAAAGTCACGAGAGCAACAAAATCCCCAGGATAGTATCAGTTTATACTCCTCACTTTAACAGCTTACTTTATAAATCCCTGGATTTAAATTTCTTCACTGATAGTTGCCCGGTGCAAGTGGACCTACCACTATAATATAGGTGGCGCCCGAGATTGTAAATAAAATACCAGAGCTAAAGCGCCACGTTACACTTCTGTAAGCAAACAATAGTATAACAATAGTATATTGTGCAACTAGTGCGATAAGTTGGCGATTGCTTACTAGAGCGAAGTTGAACGCACGAGCGAAGCGACAACATCGCACGGGTTGCACATACCATTTTTTATTGCGAATGCGGAATAAACGCGACCATAAAGCAGGGACTCAAACCAAAAATAGTAACTGAAATAAAAATATAAACTTTGTAATGTCAACTTGACAGTTGCAAGTTCGGCTGTTAACCAAAAGGTTGGTGGTTCGAATTTAAGCGCGACGAGGATAGTTTGCGTGGTAATAATTTTTTTTTTTTTGAAAAATAAAGCAGACCATGTGCGAAAGTTAAAATCTTTTTAAGATTTATTTTACCAATTCAAACATTTTATAATTTTTAAAATTGTGCACTATCTTTTGTGCTTAGTGTACCTTTTCGGAAAAAAATAAAATGGATGTGAGTCTTAAAGACTTAAAGGTTTAGAAAAGAAAAAAAAACCTTCGGGTGAAAGTGAGTTCCACATTATATACAAATGACCGTTCCAGTCAGAAAATTTTGGGTTTGTGGGTGAGTATAAGAACGGAGCACCTTAGAGAAAGTATATGTAATAAAGAGAAAGCCTCAGCTGCATGATGGACTAATAAAGAATTATTCTTTGTTAGACCCGAGACGTTGATTTTACGAATAGCATTCTTCTAAAAAGTTTTTATTTGCACCGAATATAAAAGACAGTTCCTATAAAAAAGCACGAAAGTATTTGTAAAAAAGTGACAGCAGCATAGTAGATAATAAAGACATTAAAATATTGTTACAATATAAAAAAGTTAACTTCTTAGATGAAACAATAGTTACATAGGATTCAACTTTTTACTTTCATCGAACCCCTGAGAGAGTTTTTGGTTTATTGAAAATGTAAAAGCTCTAGTACGAGGGTGTTCTAAAAAGTTTGTCACGTGCCTATTTTTTCCCATCTACGGTTCATTATAATTGTGTCTTACTCGTAAGTAGTGTTGCATACAGTACTCTGTTATAACTCGAATATATCATTCGTTGTAGATAATGTTGCATAACTTGTAGGGGTAAGATTCGATAGTTGGTTTGCAATCTCTGTGTGGATGGGACTGAATATCCACACGGACGAGGACGAGGCACAGATTTGAGAAGATTGTGGGTTGACGTTTATTCCGCGCCATTTTTCTTGATTTCCGATATAGGAGCGAGTCGTTTGGGGAGCTTCATCGAAGTCGGAGGTGTTGGTGAAGGTTGTTGGGGACGGTGTGTTATTAGCACGTGTGCGGAACCTCTATGGGATTTCTTTCATATCTGGCTGTATTTGGGCCATCTTAATTGGATTTTAAAGAAAAACCATTTGATTTTCAACTTGACCATTTTGTCTTGCCTTTGTTGTGGATATTTTTTTTGGAGTTTTGGTGTCGAGTTGAATAGCCGTTATCGAGATTTATTTGAGGGAAGCCATTGTTCACTAACTGGTGCCGCCCCATAATCTAACCAGCCCCCGGAGTAGTTCAGGAGTAGCACAGGAGTAGGCCACAGGAGTACATGTAAATTCGCATACCCAAAGGTTATCAGTGATTTATTTTTTTTAAATATATATCGCATTGACTCATTCTGACACCACTATTACGTTCTGTTCTAGTTTATTAGTATAGTACATCGTTGGAAACTATTTATTGCATTAGATAATATGCCAAAACTAAACTTGGATTAAAACAACCTTCTCAATAATTCTTTATGTCCAAGTAAAAACATATTTTCTTCCTACTTATTTGTAAATATCCTACAATCTTGATATTTAAAGGACAACCATTGTAAAGATATTTTTAAATGAACTCGATTGTTTTGGCAGTGAAATTTTTTATGAAAACGGTTAACTAGTGAATCTTCTTTGCCTTTATGTAAATGTTTGAATTAGTGTTATTAATGAGTTAACTTATATATACGTTTTACCTTTTGTTCTTTGCCTTTATGTAAGCGTTTGAATTAGTGTTATTAATGAGTTAATTTATATATGTTTTACTTTTTTTTTTTTTAACTTGGTAAAGTCTGTTACTCTTACTTCTGTTCTGGTTATTTTATGAAGTTGTAAATTTTACATTTTTGGTTTGTTTTAGCAAGAAAATTTTACCATAGCTGTTAATTTTGACTATATTTGTTATGATGTTGCTATTGAACTGTGTACCTTAATTATCTATTGTGTGAGTAAAGTATCCAACATATTTTTGCTATAATTTTATTTATTTGGTTCACCATAATCATAGTTGTTTATCTTGTAGCTCTGCTAGTGCCTATAAGATCTAGGGGTTTCCGGCTTATACCGTTTAAGTCGGTGGCGCAGCTCACTTTTATATTTTTTTCTTCTACCCTCTACGGCTGAGCTCGGGCATAATTTGCCAGTAGAGAAACCGCTAGCAGAGTACTCTTTAGAGAACGAAAAAGACGTGGCAAGTTTCAAACCTTATAAGGATACAAGAATTTTTTTTGATGTGTAACATCTTTTCTCTCGCTTTCTTGCAATTTGTGGGAGTAACGGAAGTGTGTAACAGATGTGTTTCGTGAAATGGGACGGAAGTGTGTAACAGGAAGTCTTAATAAAGTGCAGATCATTGATAACAAATTCAAGTAAGTAATAATAAATAATTATTCCAATAAAATATTTCAGTATTTAGCTTTTTTAAATTTTAAGGTTAATTTCTGTCACTGCTTATGAAAAAGTTTCCATATTTTTTTTATCATATTAGAAAATTTTACGAAGCACTGCGTTTTTTTAAATATTTTCATGAGTAACTTTACCCATTTTCAAGGTGTTAAAAAAATTCTTTTTTTAAGATCTTAGGATTAAAAAAATATATCAGTGATCTGGGTGCGACCCGAGAGGTTCACACGACTAACTTCTCAGTGGAAAGAATAAAAATATACCATATGTTTTGTTGTTATAATTATTATTAAAATTATTATAACAAACGATTTCAAATTGTTTGTAACAAATTATAATTGTCATTAAAAATATTCTGTTTATGTCAACCGTATTATTTTAAACTTTTTTTTCCCATTTTATAAGTGGGAGCTATTTTCAATTGTTTATAACAAATAAAAATTTTTTTTTAATTTTTATGATCAATAATCATTTGTTAGTAAAAAAATTTAATTGTTATAAACAATGCTTGATTATTACTGACAATAATTTTTCACTGTTATGACGTCTTCAATGCTATTCTCTCAATACTTACACAAGTTTAAAATTCTCCAATTCCTATTTTTGTTTTCTAAAATTTTTTTTTTATGAAATATAGTTATCATATTTTTCATACAAATATTTCTAACATGCAATAATCATATTATTTAAAGGGTCTTAAAATTCTATATTAAAAATAGTATATTTATACATACATATAGTCTTGCCTCATAAAGTTGTTTCGTCAATCTTCCTTCATCCAAACCCAACATTCACTACCATACATAAGTGTAGGAACCAACACACCTCTATGCACAGCCAGACGTGTCTTTTTTGGCACTTTCTGGCTGTTCATAAAGCTATGCAGTGCCTCATTCATGTGTTTTCCTGCCAACACCCTTCGCTCAATGTCACTGTCATACTTTCCATCTCTCGTAACTTTGATCCCAAGAACTTCACAGTTTGTCATGCTTTATTCTCTTTCAAAAACCATTACTTTCATTTTGCGTACATTTATTTTTATCCCTTTAATTTTTAGGGCATCATGCATTATATTAACCATCGCCTGCAACACCTCTTCAGATGACGCTAATATGGCTTGATCATCGGTGTAAAGAAGGAATTTAACGATCAAATTATTTATTTTTAATCCATGCGCACTTTCTTTCAAATCTGTTAGACAATCGTCTATGTATAATTTAAACAGCCATGGCGAAGTCGCACATCCTTGTTTTATACCTTTTCGATGTTAAACCAGTCCGTGTGAGCTCCGTTTATCCTGACACAAGCAGTGGAATCTTCGTAAACTGATTTCAGTGCACTCCATACATAGACAATGTCGACTTACTTAAACGATTGTCAAATAGCAACTATGCGTTCAAATCGCTGAAATTTTGGTAAGTACCTGTCAAAAGATGCGCAATCACGTTTTCTAGCTTTTATTGACGAGTGCTGCCATCTTTACGTTAAGGTCGGAAACTTTTCGATCACCTTCGTATTATCGAATACATTTTTTTAATGATAGACAGTTAATTTTTTATGACAAAAATCATTTCATTTGTTAAAAATCAGCTTAAATCCCAATCAATAAGTATCTTAAGACATTTTTATCATTAGTCAAAATTAATGATACCTCGACAGAATTTAAGAAATCTTTTTTTGCCTAATATTAACTTGGAAGTCTTTGGTTACGTATTGTATATAGCAATTAAGGAAAATTTGAATAACGCAACTTTCTTCTTTCGTGTAAAGATTTCGACACAAAAAAGTAATTAGCCGTTTACCAAACACTCCTTTGTAAAAACGAGGATCTTATTTAAAATGCAAACTCTTGTTTTGCTTTGTTTCATTCCATTCCGGACTTTCTCTATGGTTTTTACTACGCCATTACTTCTCAATCGAATTTAGAGTGAAAAACGGATCAAATGGAATTGTAAAAGAGCGTAATGAGAGACGGTGGATTTAGAACATTTTTGTTGCAAAGCAATATTTGTCTTTGATAGGAGACTAACTGGGTATGTAGAGAATTACACTTTCTTCTTTTATTGTCTATTTACTCTTTTTATTAGATTCCTTCCTGAATTTATCAAGTGTCGTTAGCCTTTGTGCTGC
Source organism: Agelastica alni (assembly GCA_950111635.1). NCBI lineage: Eukaryota > Metazoa > Arthropoda > Insecta > Coleoptera > Chrysomelidae > Agelastica > Agelastica alni. The sequence continues at coordinate 42,014,342 of OX467708.1, read as the reverse complement.
TTAATTTTAAAATCTCTTTTAACGTAAAACTAACTTTGTTTTACGTTCCAAATGCCAAAAAAATTTATCATGGTGACTATTTTGCAACCTATTCGTAACTTTATATTGTATAAACAATAAATACTTTGTTAAATAACGTTTTACAGGACAAAAGTAAATTATAAATAATTTTTAGAATTTTTTATTACTTTTCATATATCGTCCTCTCAGTCTTAAAATTTTATTTTGGTAACCAAATTTATCTTTTCAACCCTTATGTTAGCAACCAAATTTTCCTACGTTGATGGGCAACCGGGTACCCAGGTAGCCACCTCTGTTTTTTTTCTATTTATTGAGTACTAGTATAATTGAAATCCAACCAAACCGATTCCATTTTATAAATAAACATAAACAAAAACTATTTGGGTTATTTTCATGACATATAGATCAGTAGAGATGTCTTAAATGAAAATTGGAGCAGAGATTTCGAGTGCACAGTTTCGAGTGTCAGTTTTCATGTTCGAGGGTAGGAAGCTGCTTGCAATCTTGGTGAGGGGAGGGGGTATTAGGGTAGCATACCTGCGTTACTATAGCACTGAGGTCCTTTGGAACAAGCATACATTAAAAAGTGCATTCATGCCGACCACTCCGACCAATCCAGTGCGACACAACCTGCACATGCTCCATGTTTGGTTTGGCTTGTTTTCCACGTTTTGAGTTCAGTGTTTTCATGCTGTTGATGTTGATGGAATCTTTTTATAAGTATTACAAAATGTATTGGAATTGAAAGTGAACAAAAAAAATAAAAAAGGATACTTTTGAGATCATTAAGGGTTGCTCTTTTTGCCAGTGACAAAATAAAAAAAAATAATGCTACCAAATATATTGTGAGTTGAGTAAAATAATAATTACTTATTGTTTGTAAAAAAGTGGTATGGAACGATTTCAGAATAAAAACATTTATTCTCTCTCCAACCATTACTCTCTTGATCAATAATATTTTATATCATAACTGCCCAGCGAAGACCACGAGGAGGTTAGAGCTTATCCTTCGCCAAGGAAATGGGATAAGGAATGTTAGTTAGAAATGTGAGTTAAGAACGTTGTACCTAAAATATATAATTCAAAACCTGATAGAGAAAAAATTAATTAAAATATTTGTAGGAGAAAGAGAAAAAAATAAGAAACAAAAAGTCTTTTTTTTTTGTAAACAAACCTGTGCAATTTTATTTGTTGTTTGGAAAATATAACTGTCTTTCTACTTTTTTTCTTTTACATGTATTAGTATCATTTTTATACTTCCTTAGCATATCCTTGACTTCTTCCAAGTTTTTCTCATCTAAGTTAGTGATGTAATTAACAATTTCTAAATTTTACTACTTTACTACCTAAATAATTGGATAACAATTTATAAAATCTGAATAATATACCTCACGCTTTCTTTTTAAATTAATATCATTTTGACAAACCAAATTATCGCTGGAAATAAGTTTGAGGTTGAAAAAACATTTCATTCTTATAAGCATTGTATAAGGACATCTATTTTTAAAGCAATGCTATAAGATATAACTTACTTCACCATGTTCGCTCCACAAATTAATAACAATTAATACTGAAGTTTGTAGCACAAAAAAGGTTAAATCGCCAAACCAAGCATGGAACATGCGCAGATTGTGTCGCACTGGATTGGTCGGAGTGGTCCGAAGTGGTCTCTTTAATCTATTTAAAGTATGCTTTTGGAACAGCTGCGGCTTAGTCAGGAGTGTCTAGGCGAAGAGGAAAGACGTGTATAGCAACAAGCTGACTGTGCGGTAGAGCATCAAGCCGCCGCTACGCAGAATAAACATCGACACCAAGCGTCATTTCAGTTTAAAACGTTGTTATAATTAATTAAGTGTTATTAAGTAATTTGTACAGAAGACATTTTTCATCGTTCATCATGCAGAACCATTTATAACGTCCTGAATTTAATAATAATATGATCGGGAAAAAGACCCATCAGCGTCGTATTTTTTTACGCCAATTGAGTGAAGAACTATGTGACCCTTTGATTGAAGACCGCTCTTTAAACAATCAAATTATGCGCCACCACTCAACAAAGAACGCAATCGAGGACACACTCGGAGTTCACCTCGGTCCCGTGCCTGCCGCTGAAAGAGATGATAAGCCTCGAGATACTACTGGCAGATTAAAAGTTACAGGCTCTTGTCATCTGTGCTACAAATTAACAATAAAAAGACGTAGAAAGACTAGAAAGAGTTGCGTAAAATGTCAGAAACCTGTATGCGATGAATATTATATAGCAAAAGTATTGTACTCTGATTGCGTATTTCAAAGTAAATGCGTCACTTTTTTTCGAGTGGGTACCATAGCCAACAGCTTCTAGAAACGTTAAATCGTAAGAATCCGGAACCTCAGATCGTAAAAAATTTTTTTCAAAGAGTGATCGATAAAAATGTAAGGCGGTGGGTACCCGGGTACCCGGTTGCTTACATAAGGGTTAGTTCTCTTTTACTAATTTATTCAATTTTTAAATTTTCTACAAATATTTAAGTGAATTGTTTTACCTAAAGAAAGTTTTGAAATTGGTAAATTATGTATTACCTTAAAGTATCAGCATTTTTGCTTAGCGTCAAAAAGTAAATTCTTCTCCAATTAACTATTACTATACAAATAAGACTATATTTTAAACTGATAAGATAAGATAAGATAAAATAAGTTCCAATAGTGACAAGTCAAACCGACAAAGTTAGAGCAACAATAGTTGCAGTTTATACACACTAATTTCATCTAAAATAGTTATTTTTAAAATTTAAAAACGAAAACTAACATATTAAAAGATTCTCTTCTTCTTCGTCGTATCTTTATGTCTGAAGCATCGTGACACTATGGCTACCTGCAACTCGCTTTGATGGTCCACGACTCGGATCCGTATGAAAATATAAAGAACACCAAAGATCTCACCAGAGCCATTTTTGTCTTTTTGGTTATCCCTCTGGCTGTTCATATCTTTCCCAGGTTCACCAAAGCTGCCCGCGATAGTGCTACACGTCTTCTTATCTTCGTTTCACAGCCTCCTGTATTGGTTATTAAAGACTCCAAGTAGATGAAGTCATTAACCGTTTCGATATTTGGATGCAGATTGTTTAGCTATACTGCGTTACTTCTATCAATTACCATGAGTTTGGTTTTGTCTAAGTTAATCTCCAGACCAAGAGTCCTACTTTCATTGGCTACCCTTTCAGACATTCAGATGTCATGAAATATCTTGATCATTTCCCAGTAGTTTTATCATCTCGGCTGCAAAGTCGTCTGTTCCTGGGGCCTTGTTTGACTTAAGGTGTGTTATGGCCTCTTCCACTTCGCTTCTTAGTATATCCGGTTCCGGATCATTTGTCGTGAGACGTATCTGCTCCTAATTATTTTGGCCTGCTTCCTCTTTATATAATACTTTGCAGTATTGTTTCCATCGTTGTAGTATTAAAAGATTAATGTCTAACAATTCAAATACTCTTTAATGGAGTAGAAACAGTGCCTCAATAGTAAGTGCTTAACTCTAGCGTTGAAACGGTTATAACTCAAGCCAGTAATGTCTGCTGGTATTTTATTGTATAAATGTAAGTTAAGTGAATTTCGAGCTGATAGATCCAGTCGATGAAATTTAGGCCTCAGTTGTGCGCCTCTTCGAGTTAGGTATTTATAAAAGTCAGCATTTTTGAGGTACTTCGTATTATTTTTGTGTATTTCTAAAACATTGCAGATTATGAAAATACATGACAAGGGTAGAATTTTAAGTTCTTGAAATAAAGGACGACAGTGTTCTCTGAAGAGACATTGGCTATGATCCGGATTGCTTTTTTTTGCATACGAAAGGCTTTAATTGCATGTGAATACTGACCCCATAAAAGTATACCATATGTTGGATGGATGTTAAAAAAAGAAAAGTAGTCTGTAATACCATAATATGACTAAGCGAAATTTTCAGCTATCTTAGTAGAAACAGTTGTGTTGAAAATTTTTTGCACAGACCAGCAATATGTGCTTCCCAATTTAACATGTCATCAATTTTAAACCCCAATAAATCTACATGTCGCTTCGTTGTTACTTGTCGATTTGATGATATTATAATTTTCTGTGTCTTATCCCTGTTAAGTTTAAGATAATTTGAAGTAAATCAAGTTTCAGCCTTCTTATCTGTTCTAGAACATAGGTCCATTAAGTCGTTAACATTTGACTCTTCTTTTACCGTTGATACAATATCTGCATAGCAAAAACATAAGCTTGGAAGTAAGAAATTGAAAATGTCATTAATATATACAACAACAAAAAAATTGGTCCCAGTATGAAACCTTGTGGTACATCGTGCGAAATGGATCTACCAGTGCTAGAATTTCCAGATGTATAAATAACTTGCTTTCTCGCACATAAGTAGGTTTTCATTAGCTCTAAAGCTCTGCCACGTATCCCATAATATTTCAGTTTACCTAGTAGAAGCTCATGATTAACACTTTCAAAAACCTTACTTAGATCACATAAAGTTAGAGCAGACACTAGGCCCTTTTTTATATTCTCTATTGTTGAATCAACTATAGCCATCACAGCTTTCGTTGTCGACTTGTCAGACTTAAGTTCGAATTGATTTTTATTAAGTACTGAATGAGCATTTAAAAAAGAAATTAAGCGGTCTTTAAGTAGCATCTCAAAAATTTTACCAAACATAGGAATGATAGATATGGGTTTATAGTTATCTGGAATATTTGGATCACCTTCTTTAAATATGGGAATAACTTTATTTGTTTATAAGTTCCATCCAGATCATCCTATTAACATTCTTTAATATAGTTTCTTTCCTGCCTGTGCTAATAAGTACCAAAAGGAGGTGGACCTATACATCATGAAGCTTTAAATACCTAGGACTTCTTAACCGAAACGGTATTTTATAAATAACATTTTAATACTTACTTTTATGTAAGATTTTCCTTTTTCTCCTAACCTTTTACTGTTTGACATCTTTATTAATAAACCAATAACTTCATCCACTTAAACATCGACGTCGTGCTAAGATCTTTAAGTAATGTTCGCTATGAAATCTTTGTTCCATTAATATTTTAATAACGATTGAGTAATGCTTTAAATAGATTGTCTAAAAATTCGGCAAGGCAGAAGGTCAAAAAGTTTCAGGTTGCTCTGTATATAGACGATCTCTTTTCCACTCATTAACCACAGAAAATTTAAACCGCTGTCAACGTTTAGCTTTCACCAATAAAGCTAACAAATGACGGCCGACAGTTATTATCCAGGAGAGAAAAAAAAAGAAAATAAACATTCTCCATCACGTGTCGCACTTTAGTTAAGTTAATCTCTCTTACTAGGTGACACGCAATATAAAGCTCAATGCGCACTTCACTGGCCGTAAATGTTTGATGGAATGTGTTGTTTTTAACTTTAAAATATATAAAATATTTGATAAGAGATGGATGAAAAAATAAAGAGCAAATATAAAGGGTGGGATTTTTATCAGTTCCTGAAATTTTAGCAAAAAACTTGTAGGCGCAGTATATTTATTCACAATATCGCTACAATGTGAACATTTATATTCCGTAAGATTTTTTTTATAAATATTTATAAAAACTTTCTTTTAACTCTTATTTACTATTTTTTTGTATTCACCTATGCAGTGTTTTTAAAAACTACTTTTAGTTTTTTAATATACTAAGACTGTATTTAAAGTTTGCAGTATTGTTCTTATATTTTCTCTCAATAAGATGTTGTAATACGTTAAAAAACATATACCTCTGCATCCAGATCATTGGAACCTTTTTTTCTACCTTTACCTTTTCCAAACCTGTATTAATAAGCTAAAACTTAAGGATAACTTTTATTAGTAGAGTTAGATATCACCATAAACAAGAGGTTCGACGCTGGGAAACACATGAAATGAAATCTCACTGGCATGAAGTGGCAGGACAAAGACAAGCGAAAAGGCTAGTAAGCCTTTCGCAAAGGAAGGCTAAACAGCTTCTCGAGTTAAACAAGAAAGACTTAACACTGATGACGGGACTCCTCACTGGACACTGCCCTCTGAGGTATCACCTGAAAAAGATGGGCAAAACAAAAAGTTATAGTTGCCGCTACTGCGAGAACTTCGCTGAAACTGCAAAACATTTGTTTTGCGAATGCCCAGCACTTTTCTGCAAGAGGCTCAAGTTTCTGAAAGGGGCCTTCCTAAAGCCCTCCGATATTAGGAACTTAGCCTCCAGAAAACTGATAAACTTTGTACGAAGTCTCGGAATCCCGGGCCTCGTATAGATTAACGGTTATGCGCAAAAGAATTTCACGACCGACAATCTACAATCAAGACATCACCATGCTTTTAAACATGCCTACCCCACTTGACTGGATTTGAAGCGTGTAGCCATGTCACACAAAGTAAAAATAATGATAAAGTTATATTGTCTTTGATTCCGAACACTTCACTTTTAAAATGCACCACAAAAAATAACTATAAATAAACCGCTTGACCACACACTATATCTAGCTGTTTTTATTGGTAAATTAATGGAAGAGTGGAATAGATGTCGGTGGTAAGAGAAGGTAAGTGGGTGAGTTTCTTTACCACCGTTCAATATTCAAACCGGCCATTCACGATTACTCCGAATGGATAAAATCCAATGTAGGTTATTTAAATAGAAGACCCCATTCACGGTCATGCCATGCTGGTTGTAGTGCTCAAGGATTTACCTTTTTTAGGTTAGATTAGTTTATATTGTTTTGATTTAAAATCTGGTTAAATTGTCATAACTGGATAAAGATTTACTTCTCTAGTCTGCTGTTGCACTGTATTGCAAAAAAGGAAACCAAAAAAAAACTGAATAAAAATGAGTTAAATATGGAAATGGAAATATGGACCATGCTTGGTATCGTTTTACTTAAATTTTCCCGTTTTCGATCAAATGACGTTCAGTTGGATGACGCAACAGAACTGGATTATGAACCGATTGGATATCCAACCTATCCTTTCACTCCACATCGTTAATTTGGTTTTTGGGTCTTTTCTAATACGTCCCGCATTTTCAAAGCTCTTTGCCAGTGTAACGGGAATTTTTCCTCCTATTTTTATTAAGAATTTTTCAAAGCTGGTCCTGGTATTAAGCCGTCCCATCGAGCGTTTTATCAACTAATGTAGATAAAATTTAAATATTTAAAAGCAAGTTCTTAAGTGTATAATATAATTGGTGAGAATAACTTTAATTTTTATATTGTATTTGATCTTGCTTTCAAATGTAATTTAGCATTAACGACTTGCTTGATTTATTTTATTTTAATAAAATATTTTATGCCGGGGACCTTCGTCTTTGATGTTAAATGTTATTTCTTAGCCAAAAAAAAAATCATTCTTAGTGACAATTTTATTTTAGTTATCGACCTTTTTCGCTGTTGTCGACGGCTCCCATGGCTGTTTTTTTCTGTCGGATGCTTTTTTCGGGTGCCAACAGCTCCTATGGATTTTTATTTTCCCTGTTGGCTGTATTTTTTGGTTTGGTTTTTTCGTCAACGGAGATTTTGTTTGTTAACTGGCGGCTTTGTTGGCCTCCCGTTAAGTACGCTGTACAATGGGATTATATTATAGTAGAATTTAGAATTAGGCATTAGTTTCCTTTGAAAAAATTGGGTAAGTTTCGTTGATTACTCTTGGAAACTAAGATGCAGACGTTTCCATGAAAGAAAAAATCGGATTTCCTTCTACAGAAGACATCCACCGAGAAAATCTTTTTATTTTTATATTACTGTTAAACTGTTAAGTTTGAAATTTTAAATTTATGTTATTTTCTTATTTTTTTTGTTTTTTTTTTTCAGCAAACTTGTAAACTTTTTTTCTTATAATTTTAATAAACCTGTATGTTTACCTGCAGGTTTCTTTTTTCATTGTTTCTAAGTGATAAGAACGAAGTTTGTACAGCCTTGAAGCCGAAATACGTCAATTATTTAGCTCGTTTTGTGGTACATAATTAAAATAATACGATTGGATTTGTTTAAGGTAAATTAATTTTTAGTGATTTTTTTTATTAAATTACTTGGAGCCCTTACGTGGTTAGTAATTTTAGTTTTTTTTAGTTAGTTTGATATATTCAGAAAAAAAACGGTTGTATAGATCCGTGAACTGATCTTTACATCACTTCAAATTTAATCCAATCGAGAAATCAGGGAGTCACGGAACCCTTAGTATAATAATTTGATCTGTTTTCTTTAAGTTTACTTAGTTAATAAATAGTTCGAATATTGAAATTAAAATACATTAAATTATATTGGTTTAATTAATATTAATTATAATTATTTGATTTTTTCCCATTTCAGACAATTAGTTAAAAAATATTAAAATTCTTTTTCAGTATTTGGACCTTTAGCTCATTATTAAATCATCAATATATTTTTTTTAACACATTTTTGGTAACATTTAATTAGATAATATAATTTAGTTTAAAGGAGCATTAGTAAGAAACTATTCGTTACACAATTGACGCCCTACATTTGGGGCTAAAGAGTTCTTTATTCGTTATACCAGGTACTGTTGGTGTTAGGTTAGGACGTTGGTTTAGGTTAGGCTTAAATAATCAGCATTAATTAACCTAACACCAACAATAACTAGTGAAGTTTGAAAATGCGGGTTGTATCAGAAAAGACCCTGGTTTTTCCTACTCACGGTCAGATTTTCGAGTAAACCGCTCCATTTGAACGTATGTAGGAAATAAAAAAATTTTTGGGCATCACCATTTGCACTAAAAAGTTTTTTTGTTGATAGTTTGTTACTAAATTTTATGCACTAATTATCTTTAATATTTGGTAAATTATTGTAAAGTAAAAATATAATAATAAACGCAAGAATGATTTCTTTTTCATCGATAAAAAATAAACCAAAAATTGTTAGTGGAGCTTCTGCAAACTGACGATTTTTTCAATCCCTGGATAAAGGCAAATATTAGAAAGTGATATTTTTTGAAGACAAGAAAAGGGATTTCTATGTGATTTCACCATTGCCCTCAGTGTTGCCGATGGTAAACAGAAATTAGCTCAATTTAGCACAGTTAGCTCTTTAGGAGTCATTATTCTCAATTTTCTCTTGCAATCTTTTGTCCTAACGACAATTTAAAATTTCTTGGAATTGCTATTTTATAGTATTCTTTATTACCGCTCTTGTTTATGTCACGAAACGTAAGCATTTGTTTATAGTGGTACAATGGTGATCTGATAACAACTTAAATACCTTGGAAATTACTGCTGTTAATAACAATTGCTTTTACTATCAGTATATTAGGGAATAAAATATCAAGCAAATTTAAAATTAAATCGCTGTTTCCTGGCTGTGCTGATTGTAAGGGGTTATAGCCATATGCACCATTACACTGGGCTACTTCATACACTCAGACCTTTTTGACATTAAAAGGTTATTTTTCTGAACAGATTGCGACACAAACTTTTATTATTTCTTCCTCTACGTTCAACACTTTAAGAGTCTTATTAACAAAGTAGCGGACCCGGCAGACGTTGTCCTGCCCGAACGTTGGCTTGCCTGCCTTGGAAATATCGCTGTCAATATTAGCGACCCTGAAAACATTGAATTTAACTCTAATATCAGCATTTTTAATACTTTGCACTATCAAACTCAGCGGTCCCGAAGACTATGAATTTGACTTTAATATCAGCCGTTTTTAATACTTTTTATATTTCATCCCCTTCCCACCCCTTTTGTATGGGTGCTTTCAAAATTTAAAATACACTATTAATCTCAGCGACCCCCAAAACTATGAATTCAAGACTAAAATCGGCGTTTTAAATAGTTTTCATATTCCATCTCTTTCCCACCTCTTTCGTAGGGGTGCTAACAAAATTAGGACTGTCACTATAAAACTAAGCGACCCTAAAAACTATGAATTTGACCCCAATATCCGCAATTTTTGATAGTTTATAAGCTTGCAAAATTTGGAATGTTACTATCAAACGCAAAGGCTCCGAAGACCATAAATTCGACGTTTTTAATGGATTTTATATTTTATTCCGTTCGCACCCCATCCGGAAGGGTGCTTAAAAAATTAAACATGTCACTATCAAATCCAGCGGCCTTAAATACAATGAATTCGACTCTATTATTAGTCCTCTTTAATATTTTTTTTATATTTCATTCTTTAGAATTTTTCCTATTATTTTTTTTGGAACCACCACTGTGATTTAATGAATGATTGTTTCTTACATAATTTTTTGCAAATCTCTCGCGAAAAACTTCTTTAATAAAAGATAGGTTAGCTTGACGTCCTTTAAAAATGTATAAGTAACGTTTTCGCGATGATAACTTCGATAGATAAATTTGCAAAAATATATTATTCCTTTCGGAATTTTTTAGCTTTTCTTTAGGATTTTCCCTATTATTTTTTTTTAAACCACCACTGTGATTTAATAAAAGATAGGTTAGCTCGACGTTCTTTAACACAATAAATTTTATTTTATTCGCGAAAAATTGCCTAGATAATTATTCGCAAATCACTCGCGAAAAACTTCCTCAATGAAAGATGGGTTAACTTGTTGTCCTTTAAAAATGTATAAGGATATCCAAGATGCTGTTAAATAAAGCAATTCAAGATGGAGGCCTGTAGGCATACATACTTATATTGCGCTGCAATGTTTTTTTTTCGCGTTCTAGGGATAATAAATAGTAACTTTTGTTCAAAACAACACGCTAACTTATTATTATCCTTATTATTTTTTTTAAACTACCACTGCATTAAAGCAAACAAAACAAAAAAATCATTCAAATCGGTCAAGCCATTTTTGAGTTTTAACGAGACTAACGCACGGCGGTTTATTTATTTATATATGAAAATATAAATGAATATTTATAAATTATTTTTTTAAAATAATACAGTTTTTTAGACTTTTAAATTAATTTTTTAATAACTCACTACTTAAATGTTTCCTTTCTCGGCAGATACTTCTTTTCAGTTCATATGATCTCAACAGGGTTTTCTTGCTTCTTTCACCAAATAACTTTTCACTTTTATTATTATTATTATTATTATTATACTTTAATTATAATTTTATCAGCTTTTAATATATAATACCTTTTTCTCATATAAAAAACGTCTGCTCTCTACAAATTCCAATTATTAACTCCCATTTTTTAAATACATCTGCTTTCTTGGCAAATTATTATTATACCGAACTATTTTTAATTTTTTAACTAACAAATATCCAAGAAACACTGTCTCTACATTGTTTTTAACAACATTATTTCTACAATGTTTTTAACAACATTTTTATACATTCTATGATACTATAATTATTAATTTATAATTTTTTTTAACTAAACTGCCCGTTTTACAAGACCAAAATTAAAATTTTGAATATCTGTCATATTTTACACTTGTCCATCAAATTCTTCTTATAAATGTTTTATAACCAAAATTATTATTGATATCTAATGTAAACTATTTTTAAATATTTTTTACAAAATTTATGAAGTTTTTTAAAATATTAATTTTAATAATTGTCGGTGCTTTGTGACAATAAAAATGTTCTGGCAAAATCTGACAAAAAAATATTAACAGCGAGTACTGCCCCAACTCGATTAAAAAAAAAAGTACCAAAAAAAAAATTTGCTAATCCTATTTGCTTGCTGCAAAATCGGTGCTCTGTGACAATAAGAATGTTCTGGCAAAATTTGAGAAAAAATTATTAACAGCAAGTATGGCCCCAACTTGATTAAAAAAAACAGTGCCAAAAAAATATGGTTTTGAACCCTTTTTTGCCGAGAACTTAATAGATTTATAAAAAATAATTGCAGTTGGCTGTGACATATAGGCTGTGATATATATATAGACTAATTGTCACATTCACTTAAATATCTATGTAACCTTCGTGAAAAACATCCCTCTCAGTAATTCCTTCACTTTCACATTTTTTCAGGACCGATAACTACTTTTTGACAATTTTTGGAAAACTACCGTCACGACTGGTAAATGAATAATGACTTATTGTTCGTTGTTTGAATTTAATCCAAAGTTAGTAATTCCCCAATAACAAGGCATTATTTAAACATTTTAAGCGATAATCTTCATCTTTTTCATTAGCAAGTTTCTAACCAGTACTCCGCATTCAATTAAGGTAAAATTAATTTTGCAAAATCAATATTGGATATAATAGGTTCTCGTGAATATGTGTTATAAGGTATTAACTAACTGTGTTATTCCTAAATTGTTTGAAATTAATTTACCTAAATAACACTTGAAACTGACGGATTCATGCAATTCGGGGGAGTTTAATTATTTTGAAGCAATTTTTATGGTGTTATGTAAATAGCTAACGCTACGACAGGCAGAAGTTTACACCAGGGACACTCTCACCGACAGTCCTCAAAAGCAGTACGTTAAAAAAACCTATTTAAATCATCGATTTAGGGATGAACAACATGATTCAACGAATATTCGAAACGAAAAAATTGTTCAGAGACCAAGGGGACGCTTTCCGTCGTGATAGACGGCGTACACCACGTCAACTAGAGACTACTACATGACGCCATCATAACCCCACAAGTAAATTTTCTTTGTTGTAATCTTTGCTACTATAATCGCACAATAAAAAATTACTAAGATATATATCTATGGCTCGATTTGGGCACGTGATTTGGACACGTAATAGTGCTCTTTTTTCTAACTGACACAAAACATTCAAAAAAGATATTTGTTTTAAAAGACATAAAAAACATTGTGATAAATAAGCACGAAATTCAATGTAAACAAATTACGCGCATATTTCCAACTGGTTTAACTAAATACCTGTGTTTGTTGTTGACAATTAAGAGCGATACAAATGTTGACAATTATTTAATTTTCAGCACGTAATAAAAATTAAACACTCGTGGTATTTTTGTTTACAACATTTTGAACAAAACTCGACCGTAAAATAAATTAGATAAAGTCAGATTGCGTCTCGCGTTTGGTTCACAAAGGCTATGCATAAAAAATAATACCATGGGTATTCAAATATATGTGATTGCTGGTTTGTTGTATATTATAATATTAATATTAATATTATAATGCAAATATTAAAGATCACAAGAAGAAATAAAAACGTCACATAAACGAAATCAGTTCCACACTGTTCACAAATGATCTCCATTTAGAAAGTCAAGGTAACTGGAGATACACGCTGCAAGGATGCCTACAGTTGGAGACTCATCTATTCCTTTTTGAAACAGCCGCATATTGGACCATAAAAGACAGCTTAAATAACCTTTGTTAGGTCTGGTGTAACGAATGAAACTCTTTCTAAGCCTCAAAAGTTGGGCGTCAATTGTGTAACGTATTTAAAATACTGAAAAGGAATTTTTAAATTTTTTTAAACTAATTGTCTGAAATGGGAAATAATTTCATAAAATACTAATTTGCAAAAATGCTAAACGTTTACCTACCGAAAACGAAATTATAAATATATTTTACTAAAGTGAATAAGAATAATTAATACTAATTAAACCAATGAAATTTACTGTATTTTAAAATTTTATTTTAGAGATTCAACTATTTTTCAACTAAGTAACTTAAATAAAAACATCAATATTATACTCAGGGTTCCGTGACTACTTTATTTCACAACTGGATTAAATTTGAGTGATTGTATAGGTCAGTTCACGGATCTATACAACCGTATTTTTTTCTAATTTTTGAATAAAACTATATAATTACTAACCCTGCTAGGCGCCAAGTGATTTTAGTTTTAAAATTACTAAAAGAATTAACCCCGAACAAACCCAATTTGTATTATTTTAAATTTAGTACCATTTACCGAGCTAATTAAAGAACGTATTTTGACTTCCAAGCAATGCAAAACTTTACTCTTATCTTTTTATTTAAAGCCAGTCGACGAACAAAATCTCTGTTAATATCCAACCATAAAACAACCAACAAAAACCGGCTAACGAATATTATAAAAAGCATCGTCAGGAAAAAACAGCCGACAGGAAAGGAAACGACCAGTCATGGGAGACATTTTACAGCGATGAAAAACATGCAGTAAAAAAAACCGTCTCCAGGAAAAAAAAAACTCCAGGGACAAAACACCTCATCCAGGTTAATCAAACATTATCCTGGTCAAAATTCCAGAAAGCTCATCCTGGTCAAACGTCCAATTAATAAATAATTAAATATTCCACTAAGAAATATTTTAATAAATAAATAAATCTGCTAAGTCATTAATGTTAGATTTTATTTAAAAATGAGATCAAAAATAAAAATTAAAATCTTACCTTTTTTATTTGTACACATCAACCAGTATAAAAATTAAAATATAATTGACCTTTCTCACTATGCTAATTATAATATACTAAATAAATTCAATTAAAAATCGATGGTTTTAACTTGTATTTTCATCAGCGCCAACACCAACACCAAGACCGGGGAAGAAAAATTATCAAAGGGAATATATAGTTCCCGTTACACTGGGTCATTGATAAAGTAAATATTTATGTTGTAAAAGTAGTCCAGCAACTAAAAAATTATGAAAATATATCACCACAATTGCTTCTGTTAGAGCTTTGAAATGTTAGTCAATGTTTACAGTGTTTGCCCCTTGTCTATTTGTCATTCTACTGTGAACTAATAAATCTAAAAATTTTAATTATTGAAATAATGAAACTATGTATTAAGTTTATGTCTTTTTTTTATTTTGTCAAGTGTTGAAGTTGCGGATTTTATAAAATGATTAAAGAATAGCCTAACCAATAATTTTATTTGCTACCTCACGTAATAAAAATCTTTAGAAAAGTGAACAAACATAAAACATTAAATTTTATTTCCTTAAAAACACGTTGGACGTGTAAAGCTTAGTACAACCAATAAAACAAAAGTTTTCATTTATACTTTTCAATATCAATTTAAAATTTAATTACTTTTTAATAAATACCAAGTATCGATCAAAATTTGGTTCAGTTTTCAATATTATTCTTCTTTTCGTGAACCGTCTTTTTTTTCCTTACTTTTCGCATTTCATTACACTTAGGCTAAACAGAAATGAGTCTTAAAAACTTTGGTTAGAAACGTTTAATTAATTTATGAGGAATATAAAATGTTTCCATATAATTTGTTTATATTTATTAATGCTCATTTAATTATACAAGAGCAATTATATAGCATTCTTGTAGGTAATTATTTTTTTGCTTTTTGGGGTTCGTATCAGCGTCAGTTATCTCATATTCCAAAAGGTAAACATAACAGGTTCCAGTTCTAGTTCCTTAAAGAGCTTTTATCTGCGAACCCCATAATGTGAACGTGTTTTTTTTATGCTGCATATTGTAAAAAATCATTGTTGCATGCATCATTTTTTTTTTTTTTATGAAAATAGCAAAAAGGGTAGACCTATCGTATGGGCCGCGGACGGCCCGCACTGCGACTATTAGAAGGGGAAGGGATTATAGAAAGGAAATGATTGTGGACACGCTTTTTAAAAAGTTGCAGGTCATAGTTCTCTGGAAAAACTGATTTTGGAAGCTTATTCCATTCCGTAGCAGCCCTGTAAAAGAAGGATTCTTGAAGAAGATTGGTCCTTGTAGTGTCAATCTTGAAAGTAAATGGGTGAGACTGATCAGCGTGCCGAGTTCTTCGGCCGAATGTGGCCAATGGTGGTACAAGAGTTTTTATTTCTCTGGAGCATCTGCCATGGAAATATCTATAAAGCAATGACTGGTTGGTCTGCAACTGCAATTTGAGCCTTGTACGTCGTCAACAGTTGATCAGGAGTAAAAAACTTTCTGGCTTTCCACAGAAAACCTAGCCTCTGGCTTGCCGACTTTGCGATGTTAGCAACATGGTCATGCCAAGACATATTATTAAATCGAGATAAAGGGACTTGGTTCAAGGGTATTTCCGGACATTGTGATGGGATGATTTGAGGAATTCACTTTCTTGGAAAACGTGGCACTTTGTGTTTTTTGGGCGATTGCTTTAAGATCTCTATTGATGGAATCAACCTGTTCCTGCCCGAGTCTATTTGTATCATTCACCGAAAGTGATCGATAGGATGTGAAAGTTGAGACAAGTGTGCTATCGTCTGCGAAACTGTAAATGGGATTCATGTTGGTTTTCAAGAGGTCGTTGATGTGTAAAAGAAATAAGGTGGGGGACAGGATGGAACCCTGGGAGACCCCGGCATTAGTTTTAAACGCATCAGAAGAAATACCGTCAACTGCCACATGTAAGGAGCGATCTTGCATGAAGCTCAAGAGCCATTGGCGCAGTTTGGTTGGGAGACCGTAGGCAGATAATTTACTTAACAATGCCCGGTGCCAAACGCGGTCAAAGGCTTTAGATATATCCAAGGCTATTGCACGGGATTCACCAAACTTTTCAATAGTGTTTGTCCAGAGCTGAGTGACATAAGCCAGCAAATCTCCAGTTGACCGAAGATGTCGAAATCCATATTGTCTGTCATGGATTATCTAGATATTTGATAAGTTCTGTGTTAATCGCTTTTTCCATAACTTTGGATATGACTGAGAGCAATGCAATAGGGCGATAATTAGCAGGAATAGTCTTCTCTCCTTTTTTCGGAATCGGTTGGACTTTAGCGTTTTTCCACATGGACGGAAATACTCCTTTGCTGTATGATAACTTGAAGAGTCTACAGAGAACTGGGGTGAGCTCTTGAGTACAGGTCTTCAGGACAATTGTCGGAATTCCATCTGGTCCTACTGCCTTATTAGAGTCAAGATTTTGTAGGATTTTCCTGATAGTGCGATGGCGGATAGTGACCTCAGGCATTGATGCGTTTATTATTTCGCCCAAGCTTTAGAAATTTTTCTGCCGTTTTCCTAGATGGCCCCCAGATAAGAGATTTGTCACCTGGGTGCTTTGTCCAGTATTAGGTAATGGTTGTTTTGTAACCAGCTTCTAGTTTTCTTCCTAGCAGTACTGTATGCAATGCTGCAGGTTGGATTCGTACCTATCAGTTCCACCAGCCTCCTGTGGCATTCTAATACTAGTTTAGAATCGAATTGGAATGATGTCAGCACCTTTAGCGCCACCTGGTTGTCTGACACGATGTACATTTTTGTATTTTTATAGCACCTCTGAAGCATGATTTGGACAAAAGAAAAAATTGCTATGGTTTCGGTCTGAACTACTATTGCAAAGCGCCACAGGTTTAATGTAAATGTTTTTATATAAATTAAACTTTTGTATTGAAAAATAAACTAGCAAGAAAATACTTCATGCTTTAGACAGCAAAATAACTTGAAAATGGTATGCATTTTTAGTACAATAAAAGCAAAACGCCAGATAAAAATAAATTGGATATGAGGACGTGAAACATGATTTTAAGAATAGGCTAAGACAAAATAGATAAAGAAGCAGTAACAAAAATGTAAAAAGAGGGAAAAAGGCTTAACAAAATGAAAAAAGGAAAGTTGCAATACCTGTAAAATATTACAGTAATTCCATTGACTTATTTGAAAAGATAGAGAAAATGTCACTTAAAAGAAAAATAATAATTGAGTTGCAGGTAATGAATGAATCAGAACGAATATTTTTAATTTGATGCAAGAGGTCACTAAGCAATCATAAAGGTTCAATATTAAGGATTTCTTTTAGTAACGAAGGTAGCGAATTTAATATAAACACAACTATATTGGGACGAAAGAATCAACTTAAAACTTAAAGTCGTTATATTAAAAAAAATTACAAATGTCCTTCACAATTCAACGACAGACCTATTTTTCTTGATGCAAATTATTTTCGATATCTACACAAAGAAAACAAATTCTTTAATCCTTTTCTCCTCGAATTTGTTCCGAAATGTTTTATCGCGCGCCATGAGAACGTCACATTCATTTCTACATCAAATACCAGTCTCGACGCGCTTTTCAAAATTCGTTTAAAGTTGAAAGCAACAGCTAACACCTATAAATCTTTTGGAAGCTATGAATAACCTTATCAAGTATGCCATTCATCGATTTATTCATTACGATAAAATAATTTTTTATCTACCTGTAGACGGCGCTACTGAATCTGTCATTCATCCAAGTTTGAACATCCCTCAAAACGCAATTGTTTGTAGTCCGTAAAAAATGAGGAAAGTGCGATCGATTTCGTTTGAATAAAAAAATAAATTATTGCTGTGACTTTTGTAACCTTCTTTGGATCAAAGTTATCAATTTATTTATATTTAGAAAGTTCAATTAGTTGTTTTTCAATTTTGCTAACCCAAACTATTTGAGTAAATATTTAGCCGATTATTATTCTAAACTTTTTTTACATATTTTATGTACATGATAAATTTTTTATTTATATTTATCGTCGCAAAATTGTGACAATTTCCGTTTAATCACATTATTAGTCCAGTCAATCTAGACATTAATAGGGGTGTTTGCCCACCAAAGGTCGGATGTTATGTTTCTAAATTTTAATTGGTGTCTTGGCACCCCAATAGTGGGAAACTAAGCAAATCTAACAAAATTTTTATCAGGACAACTTTTGGGGGCCTAAACACCTCAAATTTTCGGACTTTTTTAGGTTTTTCGCTTATAACTCGTTAAGGAAGCCTCCCACAGAAAAAATTTTTCTTTTGTAAATTAAAGTGCGTCTAATTTATATAATTTTATATAAATTTTAATAACAAATTACAAATTTTTTATTATTGCTGGCCCAAACACCCCTTCCCACCTCATTAAGTTATTCTTACAGTTGTTGATGAACCTAGAAAAGGTTTTAAAAGGTTAAAAAAGAGGGTAGAATCTTTGTTTGTTTAAATAATTGATATTAGCCTATTGACTTTTTTGAGGGAAAATGAAAAATTATCGGTATGTACCTAAATATGAAGTAAATTTTAAAATCTTGTTGCTTTCTAAAAGCAGAATTTTATGTTCTACAACTTTCATTCTATGATTTTTTTTTATTGGAGTAACCGTTTTGGAGTTACAGCTCTTCAAAGTGCCGGAAATGGATTTTTCGAATAGCCGTTTTCAACGACCGATTGCTCCTAGATGGCCAAACCAATTTTGATGTTTCAAAAAATCATTCGACGCAGAATTTAATGCAATTTAATTTACAAAAAAATAATTTTTTTGTGGTAGGCTTCCTTAACGAGTTGTAAGCGAAAAACTGAAAAAAGTTCGAAAATTTTAAGTGCCGTAAATGGATTTTTCGAAAAAAAATAGCCGTTTTTCAACGAGTGATTGCTCCTAGACGGCCAAACCAATTTAATGTTTTAATAAATCATTTGACGCAAAATTTATTGCAAATTATATTTGGGAAAGAATATTTTTTTCTATGAGAGGCTTCCTTAACGAAGAATAAGCAAAAAACTAAAAAAAATTCGAAAATTTCGAGGTTTTTAGGCCCCTAAAAGTTGTCCTGATAAAAATTTTGTTGGATTTGCTTAGTTTCCCACTATTGGGGTGCCAAGAAACCAATTAAAATTTAGAAACATAACATAAGACCTTTTGTGTTCACCAAAGTCTAGATTTACTGGACTATATATTATTAGAGCCAAAACACCTAGTCTTGATTTTGATGCCTGGTTGCCTTGAGAAGAATGTATAAAACTGAAAAATTCTACTGCTTTACGAAGAAGAGCACGTTGCTATACAAAACGTCTTAGAATTAGGTGCTTTGGAACTGTCATGCTTTGGAGTGATTTTTAAAAATTCTAAGTAAAATTTCTTGGAGACAAATTAAAATTTTGTTTTTTTACACTATTTTACTTATAGATATTTAATTCTCTTGGTTGTAGATATACCTTTTTGCTGTCGCCTCTGGTCGATAGCTGCATAACTACCCTAAAGTCTGATAAATAATTGAACCCGGTTTATTTTTAGTTTGTCCCAGTTTTATTTGTATCCAAGGGATTAAGAAGTCTGCAATCAATTATTTTATTTTATTTTTGGAAATATAAATCTCGAAGTTATATAATAGCGTCTCAGGAGGAAAACATTTATTCAAATATACTTTATATTATTGGGAGGTTATCTAGAAATTATTACGGTTTTATTTAGAGCAACAATTAAAATTTAATCTAATTCCAATAAATGATAGTTTATATGGTCAAAAAGCAAGAAGAAAATCTGTGCGACTATGGGTAAATTTTAAATATGTTTATTATTATTATTATTATTATTACATGATAAGGACAGAGTATCCTGTTTTGCCCATGATAAGTTACAGAATATTTTTTTTTACTGAAAATAGTCGCAAATAGGTTAGACCTATCGTGTGGGCCGCGGTCGACCCGCACTGCGACTATTAGAAGGGGGAGGGATTATAGAAAAGAGATGATTGTGGATTCGCTTTTAAAAAGTTGCAGGTCATAGTTCTCTGGAAAAACTGATTTTGGAAGCTTGTTCCATTCCGTAGCAGCCCTGTAAAAGAAGGACTCTTGATAGAGATTGGTCCTTGTAGTGTCAATCTTGAGAGTAAATGGGTGAGACTGATCAGCGTGCCGAGTGCTTCGGCCGAATGTGGCCAGTGGGGGGTACAAGAGTTTTTATTTCTCTGGAGCATCTGCTATGAAAATATCTGTAGAGTAATGTCTGGTCTGCAACTCTTCTTCTATGTTTTAGTGGGTGAAGGGTATCTGTGAGAGTTTAACTGTTTATCAACCGAATGGCCCTTTTCTGAATGGAATCTAGAAGGCGAAGAGAATGCCTTGGTGCTGAACCCCAAATGTGCGAGCAATACTCCAGTAGAGGTCGGATTTAAGCCTTGTACGTCGTCAACAGTTGATCAGGAGTAAAAAAATTTCTAGCTTTCCACAAAAAACCCAGCCTCTGGCTTTGCGATGTTAGCAACATGGTCATGCCAAGACATATTATTAGACACCGTGACTCCCAAAATCGAGATGGAGTGACTTGATTCAAGGGTATTTCCGGACATTGTGATGGAATGATTTAAGGAATTCACTTTCTTGGAAACGTGGCGCTTTGTGTTTTCTGGGCGTTGAACTGAACAAGATTGTTGGTTCCTCACTCGACGATTGCTTCAAGTTCTCTATTGATGGAATTAACCTGTTCCTGCCCGAGTCTATTTGTATAATTCACCGAAAGTGATCGATAGAATGTGAAAGTTGAGGCAAGTGTGCTGTCGTCTGCGAAACTGTAAATGGGGTTCGTGGTGGTATTCAAGAGGTCGTTGATATGTAAAAAGAATAGGGTGGGGGGCAGGATGGAACACTGGGGGACCCTGGCATTGGTTTTTAACGCATCAGAAGAAATACCGTCAACTGCCACAAGTAAGGAGCGATCTTGCAAAAAGCTCAAGAGTCATTGGCGCAGTTTAGTTGGGAGACCGTAGGCAGATAATTTTCTTAACAATGCCCGGTGCCAAACGCGGTCAAAGGCTTTAGATATATCCAAGGCTATTGCACGGGATTAACCAAACTTCTCAATAGTGTTTATCCAGAGCTAAGTAACATAAGCCAGCAAATCTCCAGTTGACCGAAGTTGTCGAAATCCATATTGTCTTTCATGAATTATCTTAAATTTCTCCAGATATTTGATGAATTCTCCATAACTTTGGATATAACTGAGATAATGCAATAGGGTGATAATTCGCGGGAATAGTCTTTTTTTCTTTTTTCGGAATGGGTTGGATTTTAGCGTTTTTCTACATGGATGGAAATACTCCTTTGCTGTAATAGTCTACAGAGAACTGGGGTGAGCTCTTGAGCACCGGTATTCAGGACAATTGTCGGTATTACATCTGGTCCTACTGCCTTATTAGAGTCAAAATGTTGTAAGATTTTCCTGATATTGCGATGGCGGATATCGACCTCAAGCATTGATAAGTTTATATTAGGTATCGTTGGGGGTTGTTTCCCATTGGGTTGAGTTAGAACTAAACATTCCGGCCAGCAGATCCTTTTTATCCTTGGAAGATACGGCTGTCGTGCCGTCGGACCTCTCGAGTGGTGGTAAAGAAGAAATTGTGAAATTCTTATTTATGGCCTTGGCCAAAGACCAGAAGGTCTTTGACCCAGGAAGTAAAACAATAAATGACACTAAGCCTCAAAAACTAAAGATTAAAAATATAAGAGTCTATTTGTCCAGGGGCGCACTCGCTGACCACAATCCGTAACAAAAGCTTCGAAGTATTCTTACCACCTTGCCAGCATTTCTTTTATTTCTGTCAATATTTTTCCCTCTTTGGATATTACATATGGAAATCTATATTGTTCTTTTCTACACGTTTTTAGTACCTTGTAAAATAGTTTCTGTTTACCGTCACTATCTTGTTTTAATTCTCCGAATTTTTCCTACGATTTTAATTAGATTTTTCTTTTTAAAAAATATTGCTATATAGTTTAAGTTAAAAAATTTACTTTTTGTTTTTGGATTATTTTAAAAAACTGGCATTTAATCCATATTTAATATTTTTTTTTAAAAAGATCATTGCTTTCTACTTTTAAGAAATTTTTAGCATACATATGGTTTTTAAGTTCTTAATTTCAAAGAAATTTTGATTTTTTACTTGGTAATATTTGAAAACTTTAGAGTAGATTTTCCTATTGCAACTGGCACATTTACAGTTTAGTCACGTTGTTATGGTTTATCTTGTTTGCCGATAACCTCACAGGCTATCGGGTTAATCTCAGCCTTTGTAATCTTGAAACAAAAAAAAGAAAAACAATTAGGTGCAATGATTTAATTTTTATCCTATTCCTGGAAATTTAGATTCGTATCTTCCCAAAAAGAAATACCAACAAAATAATGTATTTATTAAAGAAAATAATCAAAACAAATTTTTTATCATTTTACAAAAAGTTAAGATGCGAAAAATTAAAATATATGTTGATAGTATGAATATTAAATAAGTTATGTTTAAATTATGTCTAAGATAATATCCCAATAATATCCAACTCTGATCCAAATAATTTCTTACTAAAAAGGTGAGGTAAATAAGAATTTAAAAAAATGTTTTTTTAAAAATAAAATCCTGGCCAAAAAAATTCGTACAAATTAAAAAAAAAATGTTTAATAAAAATGTGTCTATTTTTGCTACGTATGTACCATATATATTTTTTTGAATTCATAACCGTCCATGTGGAAAAACGCTAAAGTCCAACCGATTCCGAAAAAAGGAAAAAATACTATTCCTGCAAATTATCGCCCTATTGCATTGCTCTCAGTCATATCCAAAGTTATGGAAAAAGCGATTAACACAGAACTCATCAAATATCTGAAGAAATTTGAGATAATCCATGACAGACAATATGGATTTCGACAACTTCGGTCTATTGGAGATTTGCTGGCTTATGTCACTTAGCTCTGGACAAACACTATTGAAAAGTTTGGCGAATCCCGTGCAATAGCCTTGGATATATCTAAAATCTTTGACCGCGTTTGGCACCAGGCATTTTTAAGTAAATTATCTGCCTACGGTCTCCCAACCAAACTGCGCCAATGGCTCTTGAGCTTCATGCAAGATCGCTCCTTACATGTGGCAGTTGACGGTATTTCTTCTGATGCGTTTAAAACCAATGCCGGAGTCCCCCAGGGTTCCATCCTATCCCCCACCTTATTTCTTTTACACATCAACGACCTCTTGAAAACCACCACGAACCCCATTTACAGTTTCGCAGACGATAGCACACTTGTCTCAACTTTCACATCCTATCGATCACTTTCGGTGAATGATACAAATAGACTCAGACAGGAACAGGTTGATTCCATCAATAAAGATCTTAAAGCAATCGTCGGGTGGGGAACCAACAATCTTGTTCAGTTCAACGCCCAAAAAACACAAAGCGCCACGTTTTCCAAGAAAGTGAATTCCTCAAATCATCCCATTACAATGTCCGAAAATACCCTTGAACCAAGTATCTCTATCTTGATTTTGGGAGTCTTGGCATGACCATGTTGCTAACATCGCAAAGTCGGCAAGCCAGAGGCTAGGTTTTCTGTGGAAAGCCAGAAAGTTTTTTACTCCTAATCAACTGTTGACGACGTACAAGGCTCAAATCCGACCCCTACTGGAGTATTGTTCGCACATTTGGGGTTCAGCACCAAGGCATTCTCTTCGTCTTCTAGATTCCATTCAGAAAAGAGCCATTCGCTTGATAAACAGCTCAACTCTCACAGATACCCTTCACCCTCTAGAACATAGTTCTGTCGTACCAATTTTACTTTTATTGCAACTTTCACTCATGTCTCCGAATGGGGCTTGTGCTTATGTATCCTTTTTCTTAAATAAACTTTCGAAGTGTTTCTTTAAGGATAAATTTTTTATTTCAAATTTTATGTAAACTTGAACATCATTTATTTTACGTCAAAAAGTTACCATCGGTAAAACTTAATACTGTGTACGGTTTTCGAAATATTTTGATTTGAAAATGATAAAGTAATAACTGATGCTGGTATAAAGTACCTAAGTATTACAAAAAACAATTACCTATTATAAAAAACCAAAAGCTATATTCTTATGCTAAAGTTATTTATTAAACAAAGAATCGCAAAGAAAAAATTAAAAAAAATTCCACTAAATACATAAATACAGCCTTTGAATTACACAGTTTAGTCGTATCTTAAGAAAAAAGTACATGCTACAGAGGTAAATTTACGCCAAGAGTTGCAAGACAGAATTAAACATAACCTTATTGACCTAATACCTGATCCTCAACCGTTTGGAAGATTAATGCATTCTTTAAACAAAAGGATACAATTGTGTATTCGTAAAAATGGAAGACATTTTAAACATTTACTCCAACTTATTAAATATTTTATCTACGGAAAAAGTACTGGACTCTAAACGCCATAGTTCACACCTTTCCGACAAGTGTCCGGTCCCATTCCCACCCGATTCCGATCCTGCATCCGATCATGCTCCGATTGTGCAATCTATTCGTTTTCCGACTGCGGGACGCGTGTCGTTTTTATTTTTTTTTTGTGTGGTGTTATTATTTTTTGTTTTTTTTACTTAAATTGAAAGAAAAAAGGCGGGTATTAAACCCAAAGACTTATTGAAGAAGTAAGAAAGTATCCAATACTGTATGACCGGACCAAACAGCTGTACAATTTGAGTTTCCTTTATATTGTTTTTTATAAATAATTTTCCTTTACATACTTATCTTATAAAAAATTAACATTATATATTTATGAATAGAATTTTAAATACCAGGCTTCACTTAGTTTTTGGAATTCCATACGTTCCTCTTATCCTAAACAAAAAAAGAATAATAAAGTTTGAAAAAATATATAAGTTTATAATTAAATATACAAAAAATAACTCATTATTTGTTTTAATATTAATTTAAAATTATTAAATTGTGAATACTTTTTAAATTGTAAATAATTTCTGGTTACATATTGAGTACGAAATTTATATATATATATATATATATATATATATATATATATATATATATATATATATATAATCCAGGATATCTACAGCTGTCGCTGCCTTTCTGCTTTCAGCCCCTGTCTCCAGTTGTCCTTGTCCTGCCAGTCTCCGTCCTGCAGGTTTCTTAA
Source organism: Agelastica alni (assembly GCA_950111635.1). Lineage (NCBI taxonomy): Eukaryota > Metazoa > Arthropoda > Insecta > Coleoptera > Chrysomelidae > Agelastica > Agelastica alni. The sequence continues at coordinate 41,988,865 of OX467708.1, read as the reverse complement.
TTCCATCGCCTCATCCACTTCGTCTCTCCATGATCGCCTTGGTCGACCTCTCTTTCGTCTGCCTAATGGACTCCACTCAGTTACCCGGTGTATCCAGCGATCCTCCGGAGTTCTTCTAACATGTCCGTACCACGTTAGTTTCTTTTCCTCTATGTGTTCTAGTATGTCTCTTTTTACTTTCATTCTTCTCCTGATCTCCTCATTTCTTATTCGATCTAATCTGTTCACTCCACAACTTCTTCTCCAAAAGTCCATTTCTGTGGCTACAATCTTCCCTTTGTTTTTTTGTTGATCACCCACATTTCAGATCCATAAGTCGTTATGCTGCGAACTATTGAATTGAATATTCTCGTTTTATTAGTCTTGGTTATGTGGCGGTCCCATAATATTGGGTTTAATTGATTAATACATGCCCTAGTTTGACCTAGTCTATTTTTTATTTCTTCCTCTGTTGTTCCACTTTTTGATATTATAAACCCTGGGTACTTAAATTTATCTGTTCCTGAGATCTGTCGGTTATCATCTATTTCTAGGTGATATATCCTGTCGAAATTTAAATACCTCTAAAAAAATAATCATCAAATTTTTGTTTTGTAATACATAATTTAAATGAGACAAAAGTGTCGAAAACTTTCCTTCTGCATATCTTTTTTCCAAGCAGCATGTACCCAAAATCTACATTTTTCTCTGTCCTTCATGAATAATCTCCGATTTTCTTCATTTTCTTTTTCCAATAAAAGTGCCACCATGACTAAATCGCAGTTGTTAAAATTGTTAAACATTCTACAAACAGGACCTTCCGCGAGAATGTTTGAATAGAGATTGGCGAGTGTATCGAGCTGAATTCGAAAATCGGAAAGGAGCCGGAAGCGTGTATGACATGTGTGCTCACCCCTTTCCTATCCCGCACCGATCCGATTTTTATGGCACAATCGCATCAGAAGGGTGCATGATAGGTGTGTCCCGGCCATTAGACGTAGAATTTTAATTATTCTTGATCAGTCTTTTAACAACTTTGGACTTATACCAATTGACATACATTAATTAATTTAATTATTTATTTGAAGTTAACGATTAAGTTTTTTCTTAGGTTTTATAGACACTATATTCATTTCAACTTTTTTAACATCGAATATATTTCAATTTAAAAAGTTGCTCTGCTACTATAAAACACACTGTATAAATCTCCTCAAATTCACGTACCTTCCGGAGCAACCAGAATAAATTATTAAAATTCACTCAGAGTGAGAATCACCGTAAAGGGACCCTCACGTCGTTTGCAAAAAATGCATTAAATGTCACGAACATCTCATAATTTTCAAAGCAAAGCAGCTCCTTGCATTATAAATTACACGTTATGGAAAGTTGCTTTTTCGATTCAATTTTCTGTGCTGAAGAGAAGGTAAGAGAGGGTCATTTTAAAACTTTTTTTATAGGAAAAATATACGAAATTTTTACTCTTTACTGAAAAATATTGCAATACAAAATTTTTCTTTTTAAAAACCATATTTATGTGAAACATATTTAAATAAACGATTGCTCTTCCGAATAGTATTATTATAAAAAAAATATTGGAAAAAAACTGCTTGCATGCGAATGGTTAGGTAAAAACAGTTATGAGGCGCGCTGGTTATCATTAAAGCGTCTCGTATTCATCGTAATACTGGCATTGTATCCCTAACTACCAAATTATTGTTATTACCATTATCATTGTCAGCTAGATATATTTGCATAATAATTCTAGACACTGCGCTTAAAAGTCTCTTTACTAAAGACCAATTTGCCGTATTCTGTGTCTAATTAATTAATAAAGAACCAAATACTTAACCTGATCCACGACCTGTCTGCGTTTATCGGTAAGTAACCCGTCTGAATAAAAAACTTACTGCGGACAAAAGAAACCTAATGCAGAGAAGAAGGGAAGTAAAAGAAAAACACACAACGAACATAACAGAGCTAAGAAGTATAAACAAAGACATTTCAAAGGCCATTAAAAGAGACATACGGAACTTTAACACTAAAGAAATAAACAATACCATAGAACAAAACAAAAGCCTAAAAGTTTCAAAACGAAGGTTGAGGACAGGAACGAGAAACATTTACAAGCTAAAAAATAAACAAGGACACAGCATTTACAAACAACAAGAGATCCTGAAAATCATCGAAAAATACTACTATATAGTCGGGATGATTCCATTCAAGAGGTACAAATCCCAGTAATACAGAATCAAGAATCTGAGGAACTTCCAGATATAACCGAAGAGGAAATTGAGTTAGCCATAAAAGCCCTAAAAACTCTCTATAATGCATGCCTCTTCGGAGAAAATACACCAAAACAATGGAATAATGCCGTTATGACAATATTGCATAAAAAAGGAGACATAACAGAAATTGAAAACTACCGACCTATCAGCTTGTTATCTCACTTATATAAGCTCTTCATAAGAATTATTACTAATAGACTGCAACCTAAGCTAGATTTTTACCAACCACCGGAGCAAGCCGGTTTTAAAAGTGGCTTTGGAACGAATGACCACCTACAAGTAATAAAGTCCCTAATATTTGTAGACTTTTAGAAAGCATTTGACTCAGTACAGCATAATTCCATGTTACACGACCCTTCTTCAAAATAAATATATATATATATATATATATAATAAGGCAATAGCTGCAGTCAGAATGTATTATGGCGACACATAACCTTGGAAAGGTATTAGACAAGGAGACGCTATCTCTCCAAAACTATTCACCGCCCTGCTGCAGAGCGCCACAAAAAACAACAGTTGGGGAAATATCGGAGTCAACATAGATGTGGAGTATCTGAAAAATTAAGGTTTGATGATGACATAGTCCTTATTGCAAAACGGGTAGATCATGCATTTCAACTTATTCAGGACCTTCAAAGATCTTGTGCACGAGTTGGCCTAAAAATTAACTGACCAATCAAAAACATTTTAACGTATGGCTCGCAAATAGAACTAGTGTATGCCTATAAATATTTGGGACACGAGATTAAGTTGGGAAGAGGCAACCAGAATGCAGAATTAAACAGGAGAATAGGACTGACATAAGCAGCTTACGGAAAACTGAAGAATGTCTTTAAATCAGATATTCCCATATGTCTGAAGAGGAAGGTCTTTGATCAGTGTATGCTCCCGGTTCTAACATATGGAGCAGAAACTGACCCTTACCAGAAAGGTAATAAACAAAATTCAAGTAGAACAGAGAGCAATGGAGAGTTCAATATTTAATTTATCCCTCAGAGACAGAGCTACAAATCATATAATTAGGGAAAGAACCGCTATTACGGACGCAGTGAAACGGATTACAACGCTAAAATAAAACTGGGCGGGCCATGTTGCCAGAGTCAGATATGTAAAATGGACAAAGTAAATCCTAGAAAGGACACCTAGATACGAGGCATGTCGAAACCAAAGACGTTTCCCAACGAGATGGTCGGACGACATCAAGCGCATCCAGCACAACTGGATGCAAAGTGCTCAAGACCGGAAGCAATGGAATAATTTATGGGAGGCCTATGTCCAGCAGTGGACTCAAAACGGCTATTAATGATGATAAACCCTTCAGTAGAAATCGGGGTTTATAATTTTTCTTTTTCTACACGAGAGAAATGATTACCGAACTTCGATATAAGCGGACTGGAAATAATCACAAATTGGCTGGTTTTTTTTAACGTTTTTAATTAACACAAAGATATAAACGCTACTTCTGTCTTCAACGAACACAATGTATTTGTCCCAAACAGTCAACTATGCACTTATTGCACTTAATTATAATTAGTTGCAATCCTTAGAAAATGAAAGGAAAACTACATGACTCGCCACTATCGACAATCGGAGGAATATTTATTGCAAGGTACAAGCGACAATAAATCGCCATGGTTGGAACTTGCTGTCGACTGTCTTAGGCCCCTTGTCCACGGAGTAACTAGTATCTGATTATTTTAATACTTTCTTCACTTGCCAGGAAGTGAAAAAATTTCCTTGTTAGTACAATTATTAATTACCACAAAACTCCAAAAAATACATAACAGAATCTACAGTTTACATTTCTCTCTAAGTGGGGATGAACCCAAAATCGCCTTTTTCTGCGTCTATATCTCCGATTGTAAAAGTACAAAATAGCCATCTTGTCCAAATCATCCATAATTTATCACAACACACAGCCAAAAAGTAAAAGTACTTCGCATTTTATAATAAACTATCGGATACTGAAATTTTTCTAATAACGTTTGTTTCGCTATGTGTACGAGAAATAAGTACCCAACTGGTTGGTACTTCGAATTATACCTGGCGTCGTAAAGGATTAAAATTAGAATAAATGAAATTTAAAAACGAAGTGTTGCGATTACAACACCGTCTATTTGTCAGCGTTATTCCTGAGATACGGAGTAGAATTAATGGCAGTATCAGCAATTCCAAATCGGCTAGTACCCCAGTAAAATTACCCCTTGGGGTGAAAAAAATTAGGGGCAAGCTGAATAACATATGTTTTAAAGGGTATTAAAACAATCATTTCCTAAAAAGTCCCCAATAATCCGAGCGGCGAAACCTGTTCAAAATGGCGCCTGAAGTAGCAGTGAAGGATTATTTCTAAAAACGCTATAACTTTGTTGCTATTGGTCATAAAGACGTGAAAATACTTTTTTTCAAAGCATAAATAAAATATCTTCAACTATTATCTGAACAATTTTTACATACAAAAGCTCACTTGGTCCTAAAACGAAAAAAACCGACAAACAAAATCTTTCATGTATTTTAAATCGAGATTTTGATTAAAAAAATATTAGTTTATCGCAAAATACCTTTGGATAAATGTTTTAATGAAGTTTTTATTTTACTTGTTATTTTTAAATAAGCTCCCAAATTTCGCGTACAAATCGGGATTCAAAGATTACGCAGGCAAATCCACGCGGTCTAAGCCAACGCACATCTGATCGTTTCAATTAATATCTTCTTATTTATTTATATATAAACACAGTCGCTATGCCATTTACACTAGTCTGATAAATGCGGTTGAATTAACCAAAAAACATAATCAACAAACATCCTTAATAACATTTGACGAACCTTTGTGTGCAAATCTTGATCTATTAGTAATTAAATAGATGTGAATCTTTTAACTGCCCTTTTTTCGGGACGATTCTTTTAAACTGGTCGGTAAAAAAATGTTAGAATCAGGATTTGCATAGTGAAGTAACAAAACGAGCAATTCAGTGACTTCTACAGTCTTCTACAGCTGTAATCACTATTAAACGATCGGTGTCGTCTTCTGTTTAGAGGGATAAAATTTTAAATTTGTCTTGCAAGTAAGTAATTAACAACTGCAAAAAAGCCCTTTTGTTCAATTTCTGTCTCAAAAACTCTTGCTGGGGAACAACTGAATAGTTATCAAGTTGGACGCTTTCTTTGTCCAAAATACCAGTGTTTCCTCTTCGCATTTGTTCCACATCTTTCGTGCTAGCACTGTCGTAGCCGTCAAAAACTATTGTAACTCTGTTTTCATATATATCTGAGAAATTTGTTTACACATGTTGTCAAAAATTAACAACTTCCTCCAAACAACTCTGAAAAAGATAACCACTATCGAATACAAATTCAGGTTCATTAAAAATCCTTGTAAATTTATTCAAAGGAGAAACTATGATGTCAAAGTAATTCATCAACATGGATTTGTCTGTTTTCCGGAATAATTCATCTTCATTGAAAAGGGATAGAGGCAAGGTAGAAAGTTCGAAGACAGTTTTTTAACCAATATTCTTATGAAAAGATGATTGATTACAATAATCTACATTTAGATTAAGCCAATCATACATAATGCGCTGAAGAGCTAAGGACGTAAGCAAATGCGATTAAAAACTGCGTTAATACTGTTCTCATTTAACCATATGTGGTGTCGACGCGACGGCAAGCAACAGGAAGCAGTATAGAAGAAGTAAGATAAAGAAGTGAAGATGAAGTAAGTTCCTGCCTCTATATTAGCTTATTGGTGCTTATGCCTAGTTATTTCAAGGCAAATGTGTCTAATACATTGTCATTTTCATTTATCAACACCTAAAACAAGGTGGTGCAACTTTTTAAAAAAACACCTGGTCCTTCATTCCTCACATTACTCTCAATTCTTATTTTTTATTTCCTTTTTTTTTGTTTTGTTTTGCTGGTTGCTGGCCAGTATGTTAAAAATTCCGTTATTTTCAACTTTAGAATGTTTCATCAATCCATTCCTTGATTTAAAAACCTCATTATTACAGCCGATAGACGCATGCTATAGGCAACTAATTATTCACTTAATTCCCCAGATAGGCGAGTGCTATAGGCAATCAATTATACATAAAAGTCACAAGCAAACCAATAGAAAAGCTGACATCAGCGCGGCTATTACTAAAACTAACTATTGACCACTTTCGTTTGAGGACTTCGTTCTTCGTCTTTGTCGAGAGTTCAAGCAAGCTTCGCTTAAAAAACCCACGTGGTATCATGTATAAGTAATTTTTGAGTTTTAACAAAAATGTATTTTCTTACTGCAGTAATCAAATAAAATGTGAATCCTATTATGAAAAAAATACAGTTAATGTCAACAGCCAGTGACAAAATTCTACAGGATAAAAGAGACATGAATTTGTAAATTGATTGTGTTTTAAATAGACGACAAAATGGCGTCCAGCATGTATAGCATTTATACAGCGTGATTCATTAAGAATGGGCAATCTCTGAACTGGAGATACTACACTACAAAATATGGCGATTGAGCTTAACATGTCTTATACAAATGTTGCAGGTTTACGAGATACATGGTATTTAAAGTTGAAATTTAAATTTGAAATTTCTTAATAATTTTGTGATTATTGAGAGCATCGCCTTGAAAATTGGCATTTTTATGTTTTTTGGCATGAAAATTACGAATTTTATGCTAAATTTAGCACTATTTATACAGGGCATTAGTTATACCCTGTTATTTAGGTTAGGTTACCAATTTTTAAGACGATGCTGCTTAAAATCACAAAATTATTAAAAAATTTCAAATTAAAATTCCAACTTTAAATACCCCGTATCTCGTTAACCTGCAACATTTATATAAGACATGTTAAGCTCAATCGCCATATTTTGTAGTGTAGTATCTCCAGTTCAGAGATTGCCCATTCTTAATGAATTACCCTGTATAGTTTTAATTTCCTTAAAAAACAAACCAACGTGTATTGGACAAGATGACCATGCTATAACCCACAATTCAGCAACGTATAGTAAAGCAGGACAAATAGTACAGCGACGAACCCAAGCTATTGAAGATTCAACATCTTATCGAGGCACGGCGAGATTTTACCAAGGCAGGAACTTACTTCATTTTCAACAACTTTAATTCTTCATTAACTTCTTAACTTCTTGCCGTCGCGTCGACATGTAAAATACAGTTTTTGGCATAAATCTGGCCCCATAAATCTTCTAAACTACTACCACACATAAAATATCCAATTGCTCCCAAATAGGACATTAGTAGATGAAAGCTACCAAGAATAACTACGACTTTACTGAGATCGCTCGATGGGTAAGCTGAAGTTATAATATCCAGAGCTTTTGCATACAACGGTTGATCAAATGTTATTTAGGATGTTTGTTGATTATGTTTTTTGGTTAATTTAATTGCATTAATCAGACTAGTGTAAATGGCATTTAAATCTGTAGCGACTGCGTTTATGAAGGGTTGTGGATTAATTTCAGTGAAGGAATACGAACTTTCACGTTTTTTTGTAGTAATTTTTTCCATAAAACCTTGCCAAGATGATATTCTGGTACACCAATTTTCATATTGTGCACATAGGAAGAGAACGCCCAAGGATCTAATTTATTGCAATGATTCCGGTTCTGCAATTTTCAAAAAAGAAAACGATTTCATCAGAATTAGGTTTAATCCCTAAATTTCTAGCTTAAAAGTCTTTAGAGATATGAGCCCCAGTTAGTCTTTTGAGTTGGAACTAGGAATTTTAGGTTTGTTGTCTTCTATGTGCACTCCGGATTTTGGAGTGACACACATAATCCTTCCCATAGTGTGAAAAGTGCCTTCCCCGTTGATGGTTTTAATACTGAAATCGGCGTTTTAGCGATTTAAACAAAACAAGAATCATCCAGTCGTACAGCGTTGAGAGAAGTTGCAGCTACTTCTTCGAATTTGAGCACTCCACTGTAAGAAATTGATCATTCAAAATGGTCGATTAAGAAAGCATTGATGCCAACCATAATAAACTTTTAATTTAATTTTTAATTCGTTTAGAATATAAATGATATTACACCTTCTACAAGGGTTGTAAACATTTTGCTAGAAATAAATTATGGTAACATATGGCAATAGAATAAATGGGAAAATATTAATTGAAACGATCAGATGTGCGTTAGTTGGGACTGCGTGGATTTGCTGGCGTAATCTTTGAATCCCGATTTGTACGCAAAATTTGGAATTTTATTCAAAAACAACCAGTGAAATATAATCTTCAATAACAGGGCTAAAATATTTATTTAAAGGTATTTTGCGATAAACTAATAACTTCCCACTCAAAATCCCAAATTAAAATACATGAAAAATTTTGTTTGCTGGTTTTTTTCGTTTTGTGACAAAGAACAACAAAGTTATAGCATTTTTAGGAATTATCCCCCACCGCTACATTAGGCGCCATTTTGAACAGGTTCCGCCACTCGGATTTTTGAAAACTTTTTAGGAAATGATTGTTTTAATATCTTTTAAAACATATGTGGAATACAGTTTGCCTCTAATTTTTTCCAGCTTTTCCGCCATCTTGGAGCTATTTTACTGGGGTATAGCGAGAGCCTTAACTCAACTGAAATACAGTAAAGCTGAGGACCAGCACGCGTAATATCTGTTCGTTGCCTGGAATGCAACACCAGTGGACATTCCAGAAGACGCTGTCTTATTAGTCAAGAAAACATAGGAAAGTTTACAAACCTGGATCAGACGTCTTTATATTATCTTAGTTTAGTTACCTACTCTTAAGTGAGTATCTGAGATCTGGGTAATTCGTAACTAGACCCGAATAGTACGTCCAATTATACTCATAATTATTAGGATTCATTAAGGCACTCATTATTTACAGATTTGCCTAGTAAAACAGTAAAAGTCCAATACAAACTGGACCTTTAAAAATGAAAGGTAATGAGAAGAAGAAAAAATCCATAATCCATAGGTTCCAATAACAAATGACCATTACAATTTTCAAGTCCAACATATTTTAGAGCTTCTTGAGCTCTTATTGGCACTTTTGGAAAAGTGATTTCAAAAGACAGGTTTTCGGCTCATAGTTCTATAAATTCTGTATTAAAAAAAGTTGATTTACCACCTGATTATTTTGAAATTATTCAAGAATAAGTAGTTGCTCATTAAAGAGCTTTGGTCATATGTGACAGAGCTGCTTTCGGTTTAAAAACTTAAAGTTTACTTGTCAACTACATAACAGTGAATTAGATTGTCTGCTAATAAAATGCTGCAAAGATGACAAAAGTTAAAAAGTTAGATAAAGAAAAATGGTCATTTAATAACAAAACGATAGTAATTTACCAAATATTGCAGAAAATATTGGGAGGTTTTAAAAAAAAAGCTTTTATGCTTTTAACTGTTTTTCTTTCACCCGTATACCTTCCTTAAACTGAGATTAAAATTTCCCCAGTGTTTGGGACAATAATAACAAAATAACCCGTCGACATGAATAATGCGTCATTGTAATTCCATCCTAACCCTTTTTTCGTAAAAAAAGTTCTCACTAAAATGCTTGTCTCGTTAATGCCAGAAGCCGTAACAGCCATCAATAACCACTTTCAAGAAACAAAGATAAATAGCTAATAATGATAATGCAGGGTGAAGATTACTTAACAATAAATGCGGTGTTACTTTTAAGTCTAATTAAGAAGAATAATTGGGTAAAGGAATATTGCCGGAAGCAATCAAACAGGCTGTTGTCAGGAAATTACTTAAATCAATTGTTAAATCATCCATTTTATAATTTGACAAAAAAAAAATCATAATTAAAGGCCCCTTTATACGGTGCTTGATTTCGTGCTTGCACGCTTGCTCCGTGTCTTGAAAGCAGCTTTAGACGCTACGCTTATGACGTCACTGTTGGCTTTGCTGCTTGCTCCGTTGCAATATTTCATGATGTAGCTCTGCCTGCTAGTTTGAGAATTTGACCACTCTCAGAACCGTATTTTATTACGTCTGTCATTTGTTTGCACGTGGTATTGTTAAAAAAAGATTCAAATGAAACCAAAATGTTTTTTTTAGTGTTTAGTAAAAAGGGGTCGGGCTTAAAGCTGCAGCCCACAGTGTAGCTTTAAGCTTATTGTGTTCCGCTTCTACCACCTTTTAGCCTAGTTGGCCGTTAGCAAATAGTCTTCTGGCTAATCTTGATGGATTTTAATCTTTGAACTTAAATATTAAAGGCCTCGTATCATATTTTTAGCTGCATCAGTCTGATGCGTATCGTCCCCATACTGGGTATGCCACCTAGTGAGGGCGTCACAGTAAAATATAACGTGGAATCCTATTTCCTATCCATCCTTACATAGCCTGCATATTGGGTTCTCTAAAAATATCCTCTTGCTATGCAGATAATTCCCCAGACAACAGTGCCCTGTAAAGAGCCCTGTTAAGAGCCTGAGCTTTTTCCTGGCCAGCTCTAAGGCCTGAGTAACAAGTGCAAGGTATGATTTTGCTTTTCATAGCACCTGTTATGCAGAGACAGGCCAGTTTTTGCACCGTAAGTGTATTATTACATTTAAGAGTGAAGAATTCCATTCGGAAGTTATGAATAGTCTGACACATACTGTATTAAGTTTTTGCAATAAAAAAACAAAAAATAAGAAAAGACAAAACAGCTCATTAAAAGTGTTCTTGTCCATTCGAGTAAAGTTTGTGACTGATACAGGATCTTCTCGTCTAATGAAAAAAATGAGAAAAAAGAAATATTTAGATCAAGGAAAATAACATCAATTAATATTACTGAAAGAGACCTATACAAGTTCATTAAAAGGCATAGTTAAAGTGCTGACACTGTTATTTCTTCGCATTAACCACTTGTCACTTCAAAGTTTTCGCTTTGATTTTTCTCTTCTTTTTTTTTCGAAACATTTTAACCATTATTAAAGTCACTGTGGAAATTTATCTACGACGATTTTTTTAATATTACTATCAAGCTAGTCAAACAATAAGCAAGCAAATAAGTTTCGTTTGTGGTAAAACTAGCAGCGCTCCCTAATAACTTTAAAGCAACTTACTATTAACTGCAGCCTGCAACCAAATCTACAAGCAATCAAGCTCGAAATCCAGCACCGCGCAAAAGAGCCTTTTATAAATTGGAAACATCCCCAACGTACCAATCGCTGTAATCCTATTTTGATCAAAACTACCTGTAAAAGCAGGTATACTGCAAGTAAAAACTGCATAAAGAAGAGTTATTTGGTCCCACTTCATTAGAGACAGGCATTATTAATCCTAGACTTACTTCTACTGATATTTCTTTTCGCTTAATTCTTTTCCTGTATACTTCTTTCTTTATTTTACTAGTTAAATATTATTGATTTTCGCGAAGGATGCTCCATCTGAATGGTACTACACCAATAGGAAAATATTGTGAATGTGATATTATTATTTACTATTATTTTTTTAATAATTTTTTTTTATATTTTTGGATTTAAATTGGTAAAATAAACCAATATCATTATTTCTGATAATTTTTGATAGTAACTTTGGTAGGAAATATTGTTTAGTTCCTGGCGGCAATATTTACAATACTAAAGATTTGTTTTAGCAGTCTACTTTTGTTATCGATGATATTAAGTAACGTCACCTGAAGTTTAACCATTTTTAAAAGAGACCATGTATTCAAACAAAATAGTTTTAAATTTTCAGTGATTTTTTATCTATAGGGTGTGTTAGAAGTTCTTGTATTCGTTACAGAACAGCCAGAGGTAATAATACTACCTCTCAACTGGAAAAATCAGAAACCAAGATGGTAGTATGGTAAAAGAAATGGAATGCTTATTAAAGAGATGGAAGGAATACTTTAAAAGTTTATTTGAGAAAGAAGATACACAAGTACAGGCCCCATTCGGAGATAAGAGTGAAAGTTGCAATGAAAGTGAAATTAGTACGACAGAAATTGTGAAAGCGTTGAATAGTATGAAATTGGATAAAGCTGTGGGGTACGACAGGATAACAGTTAAAATGCTGAAGGCTGGACAAAGCGTGGTAACAAGTCTGCTGTACCGCTTTTTTAACCTTTGTTGGAGGAGTGGTAGCGTACCAGACGACTGGTGCAAGGCCGTTATCGTGCCGCTGTACAAGGAAAAAGGTTCGCAGCAGGACTGTAAGAACTTCCAAGGTATTGGTTTACTCAGCATAGTAGAAAAACTGTATGCAAAGATATTAATTAAAAGAGTGACGAATGAAACTGAGAAAATAAAATGGGATGTGCAAGCAGGATTTAGAAGAGGAAGGAGATGTATGGATCAGGTCTTTTCATTACAAGGTATAGTCGAAAAATTCTTGGCTAGAAGTCAGAAGGTCTATTGCGCTTTTATATACTTGGAAAAGGCCTATAACAGAGTGGTAATGAGTTAGTTATGGTCGACATTGTATGGGGTGAACGGTAGTTTAATACGAGCACTGAAATCACTTTACGAGAATTCTACTGCTTGTGTCAGGATAAACGGAGCTTCCACGGAATGGTTAAACATCAAAAAGGGTGTAAGACAGGGATGTGTGGCTTCGCCATGACTGTTTAACTTATACATAGACGATTGTTTAAAAGATTTGAAAGATGGCGATGGTTAATGTTATGCATGATGCCCTGAAAATCAAAGGGATGAAAATAAATGTAAGCAAAACGAAAGTAATGGTTTATGAAATAGAAGATAACATGACAAACTGTAAAGTTCTGATTAAGGAAGAAAGAGTGGAACAAGTAAATGAATTTGTGTACTTGGGTTTAAAGTTTACGAGAGATGGAAAGTATGACAGTGACATTAATCGAAGGGTTTTGGTATGAAAACAAATGAAAGGGGCACTGAAAGCTTTATGAGCAGTCAGAAAGTGTCAAAAAAGGCACGTCTGGCTGTGCATAGAGGTGTGTTCGTTCCTACACTTATGTATGATAGTGAAGAAGCATAAAAATAGAATTATTATATATATATATATATATATATATATATATATATATATATATATATATATATATATATATGTATTCGTGATTATAATAGTTAAGAAAAAATCATTTTCTTTTTATAATCCCTCTCCCGTCCGCAGCCCACGCGATAGGTCTACCCTTTTGCGACTATTTTCAGTAAAAAAAAAATAAATTATAAAAGCAAAATAATTTATAAATATGCAGGGTAATCTATAGCTTTAAACTTAAACAAATATACCTATTTACTATTTTATATTTGTACTTGGTTTGTTTAAATGACTCTTCAGATATGATTGCTTGCAGTACACCTAACATTTAAAAGTTATGGTCACTTTTAAAGGTTAAAATCGTCATTAATTTAGGACCCTTTATCTTTTTAAATGTTTTATAAGTATTTTCTATATATTGTAATGATAAAGATTATTTTTTGTAAGTGAGCGAAGTTTAACAGGTCAATTATGTTTCGCAATTATTGTACTCTGTGTACACGTTAAGTTAAAATGCGAATTTGTAGTTTTCTCGGCTAAATTAAATAGAACACCCCATAATTTTAATATTCTCTGGAAAGCCACTTAATAACAATTTTATTGTCAAAAACAATTTTTTATACGGTTTGCTTCAACGATTTCTAAAATATATGTATTTTTTTTATAAACAAAATCCAGTGTTATTGATTTTTAAATTTAGTTAGATTAGGTACAGTGCAACAGAAGTAGCTTGGCAGGCGACTAGCCTCTAAAATAAAAAATATTCGGCTGAATATACTTCACATTCACAGATTTTGTGATCTCTCGCCCGCCAAGCTACTTCTGTAGTTATGACTTAACCAAAAAATTTTACAATTTATTTTAGTAAAAATCAAAAAAAATTATTTTTACCAGTTTTATTAAAAATTAAAACTGTTATTATTCATAAAATGGTTATTAAGTGGTTTTTCACAGAGCATTAAAAATATAGGGTGTTCTATTCAAGTTAGATGAAAAACACTAAATATTTACGTTTTGACTCACCCTGTACACAGAATACAATATTTGCAAAACATAATTAAACTTGGTAAACATTGCTTACCTATAAAAAATAATGTTTACCATAAAATACAAAAAGTTGATTACATTTGAAAATATTCAGGGTCTAAAATATTGTAGAATTCACCTTAATGCCGATGACACCCAAGTCTATTACAGCTTTTTCCTTTAATATGTAGAAAACGCATAGACCTATTATCAAAGGTAAAGGAACTATTTACTATTAAATACGATCATACATCCCCACTTTCTGGTCGATTATATCGTCTTGATACGGCCGACTGAAATGTGTTGTGCTGTGATGTTGCCTGCTCTCCAGTTATGGCAAGAGATTTGTGATTGTTATTGAATCGTCCACAGTATTTGTTGATTATATTTAAAACAATATTGTGACCAATAATAACAACGTGGAATGTTGAACCAATAAACTATTTCATTCCGTTAGATCATAGAAATAAGTTGCTCAATATGCGACAACGCCGCACGGCTTGTCTGAATGGTTCCACGTGCGTAATACGAAATCTGACAGTTTCGGCTATTATTTGTAGCGCTTTCCTTGTTTTTCAGCAACACTTATTCATTGGTATTATCCCTTTTTCGTTGTTATTTAAAGAACTATATACCTTCCTGATCCATTTTATAGTAGTAGGTATTTCATAAGAAATCTATACATCCCCTCAAATTTAATCCAATCGAAAAATCAAGGAGTCACGGAACCCTGAGTATAATATTTTAATCTTTTACTTAGATGTTAATAAATAGTTTAAACATTAAAATAAAAATTTTAAACACATTACATTTTATTTGTACAATTAATATTAATGATAATTATTTAAGTTTTTTTTTCATTTCAGACAGGTAAAATTATTTAAAAAATATTTTTCAGTACTTTAATTTGATAAAATAATTTAGTTTAACAAGTATTAGTAAAAGTGTTCGCTACACAATTAGCAGCCATTAAGTTAAAATAATTTAGGTTCATAAAAGCTTTAGAAAGGAAACTTTAACGTAAAACAAAATTGTCGCCCAACATTTGGGAAATTAGTAAGTTTTTAAAGTTACACAAAATTGGCACCTCACTTTTGTAACTTTAGAAAAACAGTTTAATTAGGGTAACACAATATGGCGCCCAACTTTTGTGGTTTAGAAAAATACTTTTAGTAGGCTACAACACTTTAATTTGATAAAAAACAGAGTATCACCCATTCAAAAATATATTCTTATAAAAAACTAAATATTACCCGATAGATATATTCTTATGTTGAACAAACTAATTACAAGCGTGGTCATAACTCCACAATAATGTTACAGCGTTGCCAGCACGAGAACGGGACAAAGAGAATCGATTGGTATTCTTTGTCATACTCATGGCCACTCTCGTGTAATCATTGTGACAAAACAGAGTTTTATGAATGGAAAGTTGCGTCTCCTGTGGATAATAGGTCTATTAGAAAACGCATACCCACTTATAAATAATGATTTTAATACTATCGTTAACTCAGCAAGAGATCATTGTTATTAAATGCCACTAAGACGAACATCATCCTTTTTAGGTAGAAAATTAATCGTCAGTAAGTAAGTAAATCTCTTATGATTACGGTTAATAATGTTATTTCACAAAGGAATCAAGAAGTTTGAAAGTTATAATCGATTTCGACTTGCGATTTTAGAAACATTTAAACAAGCAAATGCAATTATTATATTCTTTGTTAAAACTTATACAGTGTGTACATAAAGTAACTTAACTTACTAATATTTCGATTTCAATTGGTTTCCAAAAAAAATGTTAAATAATTTTTTTTTTATTAAAATAATTCAAGTCCTCTGCCCAAGTCGATTTATACAAATAAGCCGTTACTAAAAAATAACTAATCGACATAATTTTTTAAATGATACACCCTGTGTATATTTTCAGTTTTGCATAATCTATTAAATTACAAATACAACCGTCAAAACCGTATAATTCTACCTTTAATAGTTCCAAAGTTACAGTGGTTTGAAACTAAAATTATAAAAAAATTGTTTATGCGAAAAAAGTAATAAGTTTTTCTGCCATTAATTGTTTTTAAATGTCATGAATTATTTCTCGTTGTCATTAGTAAAAGGTGTAATTGTAATTAGTTACTTTAAAAATTTAAGTATGTGTGCCAAAAGAATAATGATTCTTATGTTGAGAGATTACGGTAATCGTAAAAGAACTTGGGATACTTATTTAATGTATTTAAAAACGCAACCAAATTACCAAAACTGCAGTTTGGAGAATTGTGAAACTTTTTAAAGAAGTGGGCTTAACTTAAAATCGCCCTAAAATTGGCTGACCACAGATCGTAACTAATGATGAAAAATCCCTGGATATTATACAAAGTTTTGTAGCAAACCCTTTGACATCCATTCGAAAAACTGCATTATAACATGATGTAAGTGTGGGATCCGTCTGTAACAATATTAAGAAGAATAAGTTTCATCCTTATAAAGTAACGCTTTTGTAAGAATTATCTAATAATGATCATGACCGTTGAAAGAAATTTTGTGAAATTAGAATGCAAAAGGTAAATGCAGACCCCCATTTTACAAGTAAGATTGTCTTTTTAGATGAAGCAACGTTTATGTTAAATGGTACAGTTAATCACCACAACTGTAGATATTGGAGCGATACTAATCCTAAATGGATGCGAATTATGAACCACAAAGGCCTTTAAAATTTAATGTTTGGGCAGGTATTATCGGCACTACTGCTATTGGACCATTCTTTGTAGAAGGCAATTTGAACGGACCAAATTATTTAAATTTGTTAAAAAATCAAATAGTTTCTGCAGTAAGAAATGTAGTTGGTAACAATTTTAATGACATTTGGTTTCAGCAGGATGGTGTATCATCACACCATAATGTTGCTGTTTGAACTTACGTAAATAAAGTTTTTCAAGACAGGTGGATTAAGAGAAGGGGCACAATTGAGTGGCCAGCTAGATCTCCCGATTTATCGCCTTTAGAGCATTTTTATTGGGGATATGGAATTGTGAAATACCATGGCAGAACTGAGCATACAGAAAAAGTTGATCAGTCTCACAAAAGCTTGTGTAGAGGGATCTACAAGTGCAGTAAGACTTGAAGGAAAATTGTCAACCTTCTTTCCAATCAACGGTGGTCTTAAACAAGGAGATGCGTTCGTTACCCCCACTCCTCTTTAACATCGCCTTGGAAGGCATCGTACGAAGAGAAAACATAAAAACGCTCCTATTTGAAAATCAGGGTCCAAGCATTATAGTAGCTTTCGCTGACGATTTAGATACAGTAGAAAATACAACTGTCAACGTTAAGAAAGAGTTCATTAAACTGGGAAATGCTGCAAAGAAGGTTGGCCTACAAATAAACAAAGATAAAACAAAATACACGACTACAACAAGAACAGAACGAAGAGACAGGATAGGACAAAATGTGACAATGGACCACTATAATTTTAAAAGGATCCATGAGTTTAAATATTTGGGAGCTACAATCACCTCAAATAACAATATAACACAAAAGATTAATAACAGAATTCAGGAAGCCAATCGCTGCTGTTTTGCACTACAAAAAATAACGAAATCAAAAAATGTAACCCGCCGTACGAAAGTAACAATTTATCATGAAATTATAAGATCTATAATGACATAAGCATGTGAAACATGGACGATGACAACACAAAATGAGAACCGACTAAAAATCGCAGAACGAAGAATTCTTAGAGGGATATATGGACCAATCAAGGACAACGCCACACAACAATACAGAATTAGAACTAACAGGGAAGTGCAAAAACTATATAACCAACCAGATAAAGTAAAAATAATAAAGGCAAAAAGATTAAATTGGGCCGGACATGTGAAGAGACAAGACCAACGTGTCGTAAAACTGGTGTGAGAAGAGAACACGGTAGGAAAGCGGCCGCTGGGAACGCCAAGGATGCGGTGAAAAGATAATACTGCAGCGGACTTACGGACCCTAAATATCCAACGACCAGAAGAACTTATGATGGACCGCAGCAAGTGGAGGCAAATTGTAATGTTAGCGAAGACCCACCCCGGGTTGTAAGCTACAGAGAGAAAGAGAAAGATATCTAAAAACATTTTGTACAAGACAAAACCTGATAATCAGTATGAACTGAGAAATAGAATACTAAAAACAGCCTGTCAAATAACAAATCAGCAATTGTGTAATACCATATCAGCTTTTTATAATAGACTTGGTTACAGTCAAATAGAAAAAAAAAGTCAATTTGAACATTCAATTAAATGAGATTAATAAGCTATTTATTCCTGTTAATTTTTTTTTAATGAAAATAGTCTCAAAAAGGGTAGACCTATCGTGTGGGCCGCGGACGGCCCGCACTGCGACTATTAGAAGGGGAAGGGATTATAGAAAGGAAATGATTGTGGACACGCTTTTTGAAAAATTGCAGGTCATAGTTCTCTGGAAAAACTGATTTTGGAAGCTTATTCCCTTCCGTAGCAGCCCTGTAAAAGAAGGATTCTTGATGAAGATTGGTCCTTGTAGTATCAATCTTGAGAGTAAATGGGTGAGACTAATCAGCGTGCCGAGTTCTTTGGCCGAATGTGGCCAATGGTGATACAAGAGTTTTTATTTCTCTGGAGCATCTGCCATGGAAATATTTGTAGAGTAATGACTGGTCTAACTCTTCTTCTATGTTCTGAATTATTTGAAAAAACTTTTATTCAACATTTTTTTGCAAACCTAACAGAAATCGAAATATTTGCAAGTTACGTTACTTTGTGTACACATTGTATATGGAAACAAACATGTACTCTTAAAACAGACACAAACAGCTCTCTGTAATACACTGGTTTTATTGCGATTAAATTATTCGGTCACCTTATACAGTGTGAAACAGCCAAATGGAATAAATTTTATAATGAAAAAATGAGAGCGCGTTGCGAAAAACGCTTGGACACGTCGATTTGTATTTTTAGATACGCATTTTTTTCAAAAAAAAATTGTATAGGGTGTCATGTGACAGTGGCCGATACCAACTTTCTTATTTTAAATACAACCCCCTGTATATTATTTATTTTTTTGATTCTTCAGAAAATTCTAGACATAATTTATGTACAATGTCCCATACCTATCTTCAACTGTTTCCGAAATATTAAGTGTTTTCAGATGTATTACAAAAATTAACATTAAAAAAAGAAAATTATTTTATTTCACAAATTCGCTACATTACACTCAATACTTATTCCCCATTTAGCTCTTACTATTGAGAAAATAAGCAAAAATTGTCGTCTGAATTTCGTTAACTGTACGTAATAATATCAGAAAAATGGTTCATTTAAAAGAAATGCACAAAATAACCATTCTACAAATGATTGGTTATGGAGATAACACACAGACACAAATGGAAGTTTCTCGCTTATTTCACGAAATTTTTTCAAATTTGCCGCCTTTATCGCAAGGAACAATTAGCAAAATAAAAAAACAGTTTCGCGGTCATGTAAGACAGACAAAAAAAGTAGTTGCTAATGAACTAAGCGATGATGCGAAATTGGATGTTATGCTTGAGTTTTAAGAAAACCCACATAATTCTGGTCGAAAAGCAACCTCACTGTTCAACATTAGCCACACATCAATTTTTAGAATATTAAAGGAAAGTAAAATGCATCCCTATAAAATGATGCCAACTCAGAAGCTCATGGAAGACGATTTCGACAGGAGAACGTATTTTTGTGAACAAATGATGAAAATGTTAGATAACAATGTGATCCAATAAGATGTTTTGTTTTCTGGTGAGAGCACATTTACACTTCACGGTCATGTTAATCGTTAAAATTGCCGCTATTGGTCTAATGAGATTTCTCACTGGATGAGAGAGGAACAAACGCAATATCCTGAAAAAGTTAATGTTTGGGCAGGAATTGTTGGAAATCATATCGTAGGTCCCTTTTTCATTGATGGCAACTTGAATGGAGATAAATATTTAGAACTGCTCCAAAATAATTTCGTGCCAACTTTGACAAACTTATATCCTGATCCAGCAAACCCACAAGTTCCTGCCAATATACTATGGTTTCAGCAAGATGGAGTACCGCCCCATTACCAAATCAATGTCCAGCAGTACATGAACCAAAATTTTTCAAATCGGTGGATAGGGAGGCGCGGATCGATAGAATGGCCAGCACGATCTACTGATCTGACGCCATTAGACTTCTTTTTGTTGGGATATGTCAAAAGTATTATATACAAAACTAAACCACTCAACTTACATGACTTAAAAGACGAATCACGCTTACGATTAGATCAATCACGCCTGAGATGTTGAGTAACGTTAGAAAACATTTCTATACCGGATTAGCATGTTGCCAAGACGTTCGCGGCGAACATTTCGAACATCTCTTACATTGAAATTGATGTTTTTTTTTGTTTTTTTACATTATTTGTGAAATAAAATAATTTTCTTTTTTAATGTTAATTTTTGTAATATATCTGAAAACACTTAATATTTCCGAAATAGTTGAAGATAGATATGGGACATTGAACATGAACGGTGAGAATTTAACGATCGTAAACTTTGTTGAAATTAATCTTTTGTTATTAATTACATGAATTTTGTATAAAACTTGAAAAGTTGCGAATAAAAAAAATAGCATTCATGTAATAAATATTTACTCGTCCTGTTGTTTCTATCGTATAACGCGAGATAGATACAAATTCTTTTACAAGTTGAGTAGGGCTGAAACTTCCAGAAAACCTAAGTAAATAAAATAACAGAAAGCTTTCGGAGTTTCTGATTACTTTTCAGGGAAAACTATGTAATCGCGAAGTCAAAAGCTGGGAGTTCGGTTCCTTCTTAATTCAGGATCGTAGCAAACAATTTTACGTTCAACATTTTAACAGCAAACTACACACTCTTTTTTTTCTTTTACACCGTCGGTGAGCTTGTAGTATCGCATTTGGGAAAAAATAGCGCAGTCGACAATTCGAACAATGTTTACAGTTTAATTGTATACAGTTTGAAAGGATTAACTACGTAACAACACGTCAGTAACAAAGTTATTATGAATAAAATTTAATTTGGATTTGACTTGACTGATTTTCATTTTATACACGATATGTTAAAAGATAATATTAAAAGACACAAACAAAATTTAATATTAAATTTTTAAATTGTTTTTAAAAAATGTGAAGATCAAAATTTCCGTTTTTGGTTGCTTGAACGTTGGGATATTCATTTAGAGTCAGAAAATACTTCTTGCCCATCCACCAACACGTTTCATAGTTCAAATTAGACAAGCTTGGAATATCGCTTTCGTATTTAAGAACAAAGCTATTCTCCTAGATTATAGACACAGATTATTTTTTAATAAATTTTCCTAATTCCCTGTAGCTCCAGCCTTTCAGCTGAATGGGTCATTTTTAAATAGCCCCTATTTGCTCCCAATATTCCACTTGAAACCGATTATATTAAGACCAAGCATGGAATACTGCTTTGGTGTTTGTGGTGGTGTAATTTCATCCTTTGTTAGATCCTCAAATATATAGCTATTTGCCTAGTTTACGACTTGGATCTAAAACTTCTCAACTGAAAAGGTCATTTATGAATACCCCCTATTCGCTTCCAATTTTGAAACCGATAATAATATTAAGACCGAGCTTTAAATACTGCTTTCATGTTTGTAGCGTTGCAATCCTAGATACGCGGTAGCGTTTCAAGCCAAGTTTAAGCTAACAGAATGGCGAGCGGTACCGTGTGTAATATTACACGAACCATTTGGAGCCACTTTTAACCCCCTCATAACTCAAAAACTATGTCACATAAACATCTCAAATTTGGCTCATATATTATGACTTGAGAGATACATATGTGCTTCAAATTTCATAAACCCACCTCAAACAGTTATTTAGATATTTACGTCCAAAAATCGTCATTTTTATCACTGACTGACCTATAGATCAAAACTCTATCCCAGTTTCAGATAACCTCATTATCATCACGTAGCGCTACAACCCCGGGTGGGTCTTGGCTGACTGTACAACTTTTTTCCAATTTGTTCGGTCTTCCATCAACCTAGGGTCAAATGGCATGTTCATTTTCCGGAGATCTGCTTGGATGTTATCTCTCCATCGCATTCTGGGACGTCCGAGCGGTCTCTTGCCTGTGGGAATCTCCTCCCATACCAGTTTTACAAGTCTTTCGTTATGCAGTCTGTGCACGTGGCCTGCCCATCTTAGTCGCTGTGATTTAATTTCTTGGACAATATCGGTGTCGTTGTAGAGTGCTTTTAATTCGATATTGGTTCTGATCTTATACTGGTTTGTGGTGATGTCATGGTGAGATCCGAAAATTTTTCCAAGTATTTTTCGTTCAAAGCGTCTGAGCTTTTCTTCGTTTGCTTTGGTCATGGTCCACGTTTCGCATCCGTATGTTATTACAGGTCTGACGATGGATTTATAGATTTTGATCTTTGAACTTCTTGTGAGATTTTTTGATTTTATGAGCTTATTCAGTGCAAATAGACAGCGGTTTGCAGACTGGATTCTGTCTTTTATCTCTTCGGTAACATCGTTGTCCGCTGTGATTACGGCCCCCAGATACATAAAACGTTGTACTCTTTCGAAATTAAAGGTGTTGATCGTCATATTTTGTCCTGTTCTGTCTCTTCGTGTCGTTCTATTTATACACATGTATTTCGTCTTCTCTTCATTAATCTTCAGCCCTACTTCACTTGTTGCTCCTTCCACCTTGTTGAAAATGTCTTTCGTGGATAGAATGGAGTCTCCAACGAGATCTATGTCATCTGCATATGCGAGTAACAGCTTGGGACCTTGAACCGATAGTAATTCTGTTTTTATTTCGGCCGACCTCATGGCTTTCTCTAATACAAGGTTAAATAGTAGTGGAGATAACGCATCACCCTGTTTAAGTCCACTGTTGATTTCAAAGCTGCCAGACAGTTTATTATTTACACGTACTTTAGATATTCCACCTTCCATACAGACTTTAGTCATCCGAATGAGTTTCTTTGGTATTGAGAACTCCGCCATGGCATTCCATACTTGGCTTCTTTCTACGCTACCATATGCCTGTCGAAAGTCTATGAAAAGATTGTGTATGGGTCTGTTATACTCCCATCCCTTTTCTAGAAGTTGTCTCAGCGTGAATAGTTGATCTATTGTTGATCTGTTTGCCCTAAACCCGGCTTGATATTCGCCTAGGACATTTTCAGCATAAGGGATTAGTCTACTAAGAATGATGTTTGAGAGGGTTTTATATGCCGTGTTTAGGAGTGAGATTCCTCTATAATTCGCGCATTTTGTTTTGTCCCTTTTTTTGTGGATGGGCACTATGTTTTCCTTCCATCGTGCAGGTATCCTTTCTTCTAACCATATGTGCGTTATTAGCTGGTGGATTTGGCGATGTAGTGCGTCTCCCCCATATTTTAGAAGTTCTGCTGGTATCTCGTCCGTACCCGGCGCTTTGTGATTTTTCAGCTTATTTAAGGCCTTTTGGGTTTCTTCAAAGGAAGGATTTTTGACGGGCATGTCCGCTGTGATATAGATCTCTTCTTTGTGCTGTTCTTCCTGTATGATGTTTAGAAGGTCTCTAAAACCTCAGATAACCTAGGAAGTTCAAATTTGGCGTCCAGATAGGTAGTTGGAAAAATACAAAGGAATAAATCAGAAACTAGTAAATTTTTATTTATTTATTATAATATATCAATTAATTGATTATATTAGGAACACTCACTTATAGTGCCTTTAATGTAAGAATCAGCAATGAAAATTGATAACAGCCTGTCGTTATGTGGGTTTTAAGGTCTTTACGTGAATATATAATGAATGGAATACCACTCTTAATTTTTTTTTATCCAAACATATCAGTTTTAGTACTTGATAACTACTTATAACTAAGAGTATAGTCGAACTTTCGTATTTATTACATTATTAATTGGGATTTGGTATTAATTATTATTTCAATCTTTAGCGCACATCAATAGTGTAAAATCACTACTTATAAATAATTAAATGACATAGG
This sequence comes from Agelastica alni, assembly GCA_950111635.1. NCBI lineage: Eukaryota > Metazoa > Arthropoda > Insecta > Coleoptera > Chrysomelidae > Agelastica > Agelastica alni. The sequence continues at coordinate 41,964,606 of OX467708.1, read as the reverse complement.
TTTTTCGGACCACGGTGCACAATGCGGCGGTCGTGGAGCAGCAGGGTGGGAAGCGGTGCGATATATAGTAAAGGGCAGGCTTACGTTAGACTCTCCAGAATTAAAACCTGAAATGAAGTACATTTTAACAATTAAGATCCAAGTTAAATCAAGGCACAAGAGAGCTCTATTGTAGAGTACAATTGCCTGCGTACGTTATACCGCTCAGACTTATTAAGACAAATTAAGTAACAGAAAACGCATAAAAAAATTCCGGACACTGAATTGGCAATTTACTCGAACATTTCAAAAGTACAAGAAAATATAGAAAATAACACAAAAAAGACAATTATACCCCGTAAACGTAGGAAAATACAGTAGAATAACAAAAACGATTTGGTATTAATTTTATTATAAATAAGTTCCTACTATAATAATTTCTGTACAAAAAGTGATGATATCCCATCAAAAACATAAATGTGAAATAAGATTAAGTTCAATATTATGATAAACGCCTTGGTTGTTGTCTTCAACGACAAAAGAAGTGAGATCTAAATGGGTGCCAAGTTCAATGTTTATAACAACATAAAATATTTTATAACAACTCAAAATATTATTTCTTCTAATAATTTAGGATAATATATTGAAGCCTAAGGTCTTACTTGGCTAGTTCGAATATACGAATTAATATTAAGTACCTACTAAAACAGACATGGAAGAGCCCTATGTTCGATGGCTAGTTTCTACCAGTAAGCCAAATTTTCGAAAAAATAAAATAAGAACTTACAGCTTTAGAACTTGCAAAGGCTTATAATATAATTCATATATTTGAACAAGCCAAGTCAGACTTTTGGCTTCAATATATTATTTTAAGTTATTAGAAGAAATAATATTTTAAGTTTTTGAAAAATATTTTATGTTGTTATAAATAAATTTCAGGACTGAGAACTTGGCATCCATTTATATCTCACTTCTTTTGTCGTTGAAGACAACAACCAAGGCGTATATCATAATATTGAATATTTCAAATTTATATTTTTGATGGGATTAATTTTTTCTTAGATCTTTAAGAATATAGCTATTCACCCAGTGAAGGACACAGATACTTCTTTTATTAACTTTTCATAATACTGCATAGTTCCGGATACCCAAAACGGCCTTATAAGTTAATTATAAAAAACGTCTATTTGCTTCCAATTTACCAATTACAACCAAAAAGTAAATGTTTAACGTTTTATTTAGTTTAATTTGTTAGAATCAAACATCCACTGCTATCTAGTGGATAGTACCACGCTTGGATCAGTAGAATTCGATATGACGCATTTTTGCAGAGGTACCCATTTATTCCCCCGCATTTATTAGCATTCCAATCTTCATTCGAGACAATATATCTTCCATTTTGTTTTCGCAGTTCTTACTACGAGTTAATTCACAAGTTTAAGAAATTTGTCTTCCGTTTATACGTTTTGTTTTAAGCAATTAGCTTCTAATTATTTTTCGTTAATGCCGAAAAACAATTTTAAACGTTCATTTTTCTCGCAAAGTGGTGAACTTTTAAAAATAAGATATTTTAGTCAAAATTTTGTAATAATTTGAATAAGCATCGAATTTCAAGCTCGACGTGAGATTAAGAGTGAGAAATCCTTTAAGTTATAAATCCAAACATCCGAATCTACAAGACTCAATCCTTGGGTAAGTCAATTTTCTGTATACAAATTGGTTAAAATAGTTTTAAATTGTTTCCCTATTAATTGCAAACCTCGAGTCATTTCCCAGATAAAATCCAATTTTCAGAGGATTAATAGATACTGAGCAAATTTACGATTTATTTAAATTAATCAATGTAAAACGTTATGGCGCAAATACTAACTCATTCTATTTCTGAATGTTACAAAAAAGTTACCATATTTATATTTGCCAATAATTGCACACATTTCTAGGTATTTTGTCCCTTTAATGTAATGAATCAATTTACGCTCTTCCTAATCCAATGACACTAGGTCAGGTTAGGTCAGAATCAATCCATCAATTATCACACAACGGAAGATTAAATGAGCTATTGCGGGTTTTAAACTGCACAAGTCACCAGGTACGGATGACATAATACCAGCGGAATCACAAGCGGTATTAGATACAGGTCATGTCCAAGCCTAGCATATGTACCACTTGAGTGGAGAAGAGTAAGAGTAGTTTTTATTCCTAAAAGAGGAAAACCCTCACATAGCAATCCAAAAGACACTATAGGCCAATGAGCCTTTTGTCATTCTTGTTAAATACACTGAAAAAGTTACTTGATGTTCTCATCAGAGGCCTCCTGGGTGAAGAAAAAATCTCCCAATCCCAACATGCCTACTGCCAGGGAAGATCAGCGAAGACAGCTCAGAGAAATCTTTACATCTAAGGGACTACTCACTAGTAGCCTTTCTTGATATTGAGGGGGAATTTAATAACTTAATTTTCAGTGCAAATGGACGATCCGACTGTAAAATTCATAAGCCACATGTTATACACTAGAGAAATCAAAGCCGAAATCTCTGGATACTCCACAAAAAGATTCGTCACTAAGGGGGTGGGATGCTTTTGCTCCTACTGTAAACCTTAAATGAGTTTCTCCTACGAATGGAAAAATTTCGACTGCAAGATTGCCTACGCTGAAGACCTAGTAGTACTAGTCCCAGAGAAATTCCCGGAAATCCTATCTTAGCTTATGCAAAATGAACTCAATGAACTGGTTCAGTGAAGCACAGGGTGCTACTACTTTTTACGAGGATAAAATTTCTGTTTTTCACCTTCCAGAACTCGGAAGACAAATTACCAACCTCTCGGAATGAGCTAGGTCCTGATCCTGGATCGAAACCTGTTTTAAAAAAAATATATAAAATAAAGGGTAAGGACAGCTACTGTAGCGATCTACACGTGCAGAAGAGCTCTCGGCAAACAATGGGAGCTGCAACCCCGTGTTGTTCATTGGCTCTACATAACGGTCATAAGACCGATTCTAATGTTTGGATCGTTTCTAATGAAATATCTGTAACTGCGGGTAAAAGTAAAAAGAGTAAAATACCTTGGCAAACCTTGTCTGTAATAGCTAAAGAATGAGCACTTAACGTAAAATAAAGAAAATTACTGATGACAAATGACACTTGTCAAAAACCTTTTTATTTCAAAAATTTTAAATGTTATTGTTTTCGTTTGAAATTGTTAGTCACAAATTTACAATATTTTAGCATTCTTATTTAAAATATTAAAGAAAAAAGCAGTTTGAAAAAAATGTTAGAAAAAATTTATTATGGTTGTTGTGTACATTTCACCTAATAAAAAAAAAGTATAAAAAAAAGTATAAAGTATAAAGAAAATGTAACATATTCATATTGAGTGAAATTAGGCTGTAAGAAAAAGTGTCATTTAGCTTAAGCTTGAGATCCATTTGGCGATAAATTAATTCTCTTGTAAAAGATTAAAAGGATGTTTTGCAAACCTAACCTAACCTTATTGAAATAAAAAAAATACTTTTTTAAATTGCAGTTTTGCCACTAGTAAAGAATATGTCGTTTAAAATGTTTACAAATTTCTAAAAAACAAGCAATAATAGATTTTCTTTGTTTATAGAAAAATGTAGTATAGGCGGCTAACCTATTGCATTAAAAAATAATATTTCAGTAGTTATAAATGATAAAAATATGAAATAACCGCTAGTTCGGTTCTGATTAAACTAAGAGAACTTTAAAACACATTGGAACCAATTTCGATCCATATAAAAGACTGGAAACTATATTGTATTTCATCCCATGTGCAGAACAATGGCCCATTGAAATTTCATCTGCGCTTCTCTTGGGCTGATGCTTACTATGAAATTGATGTGGATTACTTCAAAAGCGTTTATTTAGTTTTCTTGATTTTCTCGACAATTTTTTATCCAAGCAATTATCGATTTATTTTGTTAATTACAAAATTAAAGAGGGGTATTAAGTAATTTAAAAGAACCAATATGAAATAAAATGCTCCAAAAATTTTTACAACAATAAGAGCAAGATAAATACTATATCCAGTTGCAAGTTTATTAGTTTATCATTTTTTATGAATCACTTTGAATTTATCTGCCATAAATAAAGGCCTACCTCTCAAGGGAGGCAACCTGCAGCTTCGGCTACAACTTTAACATCTGCTGCGACCGTGGCATTTACTTCAGACTCAGCCATGGTAAACCCTAGTGTATCGGTAAAACCAGACACGAAGGGTAAAGCCAAGCCAAGAAGAAAGCTTCCGTGCTGGCCTTTAAGGACCGCAATGCGGCCTTCAGAATCCAAAAGCACCTGAAGAAAATTACCAATCGGGAACTTACCGAGAAGGAATGCGCTTCATTGGAATGGGCCAAGGGTGTTTTGGAACAGGCGAAGGAACGACCTGCGACCATTTCCAAGCCGGCAACTAAAAGGCAGCGATCCGATGAGGACGGCGATTGGCTGGTGAAGAAGCCTAATCAGGGGCCATCACCGAAGTCACGTCCTCACAGTGCTGTCGTCCAGGGCCACCTTATAAGAGGCATTGTTGATAGGAGCCATTCTGAAGGCAATATCTCACAGGAGAACTGAAGACGTCTTAAGAATGCTCTGCAATGCGGCTATGCGGATTTCATAAAAGCAATCCCAGGGCCTCCACAAAGTTCTCGGTCGATGACATAATAACTGGGATTATTTCTACATTTTCGCTGTGCCACATCTGTTTAATCTCAATAGCGAGATCCGCGTACCTAGCCAGCTTCTCTTGGTGTTTGTTGAGAACGTTGTGGATGTTCGGTATGGCTACGTCGACGAGAAGGACTGAATTGACTCTTTTATTAACTACCACGATGTCAGGTCTGTTATTCGTCACCTGTCTATCGGTGATAATGGACCTATCATAGTAGAGTCTAGAATTGTCGTTTTCGAGCATCTTCTGCGGCAGGTACTTGTAGTACGGTGTATAGGTGTTGAGAAGACCGTACTTGTCCAATTTTTGGTAAATGATGTTGCACAATTGATTATGCCGGTGAAGATAGTCAGTATTAGCTAACACACTACAAGCAGATGTTATATGTTGAATGGTCCCTGACGTTTGTTGACACTTTCTGCATTTGTCGGCTTGGGTGTTGGTATCCCTAATCACATACTTCTTGTAGTTGTTTGTGTTGATGACCTGGTCTTGGATAGCCATCATAAAGCCTTCCGTTTCTGGGAGAAGGGATCCGCTAGTAAGCCATCTGTTTGAAGCTGCTTTGTCAATGTGCGGCTGGTTGAGGTCGTGATGATGTCGACCGTGCAATGCTTTTTGTGACCATTGTTCCAGCTATTCGGTATCCGATACTAACTTGAAGTCGGCTTCGAGCGAGGCGAGGTTTAGAGGTAAGTAATCTTTATCAGCCTTAGATATAATTTTATGTAGAGGTGAGGTTTCTGCTTTACTGTAAAAGAATTCACGTAATTTTATTACTTGTCGAGAGTGTAGATTGACAAGGTCGGTTAATCCTCTTTCTCCTTCCTTTCGGGGTAGCGTTGTTCTAATAGTGGAACCTCTAAATTTTTTCTAGCTCTGTTTTTGTCCACTTTATGATTCCAAAAGAGTACATCAAAACAGGCGTGGCATAGGTGTTGATTGCCTGCATTTAACTTAGACTTTATAAGTGATTTTACTCTTTTAGTGTATTGCTCCTGGATTCTACCTTTCGCTTGCTTGTGGTCCAGTAACCTGGCCTGTTGAAATCCTAGGTATTTTCCCTTTATCCCCATTGGGTAGTTGCACATCTTCGTCTATAACAATGCCTTTTTCAATATGTAGGGTCTTGCATTTGGACAACCCGAACTCCATATGGATATAATTGGAGAATCGGTGAGTTATATCGGGAAGATGATTGATTTGACGATCATTTGCTGCGTATAACTTGATGTCATCCATGTAAAGAAGATGAGAGATTGTACAGTTGGTGTTTCTGTTAGCTTTAACATTAAAGCCGTACTTTGTATCATTGAGCATTGTGGAGAGGGGATTCATTGCAAGGCAAAACCACAACGGACTTAAGGAGTCTCCCTGGTATATTCCCCTACGGATGGGTATTTCGTCGGTACTAACAGAGTTTGGTCCGATCTGCAGGTGTAGGTTTGTTCGCCATCCTTTCATTGTAGTTGAAAGAAAGCTAACAATAGTTGGGTGGACTTTGAAGATCTGCAAGACTTTGACGAGCCAGGAATGAGGTACACTATCAAACGCTTTCTTGTAATCGACGAAAGCAGTGTGTATATTTCGATGATCTTTTTGGGCTTGTCGAAGTATCACAGAGTCCATAACAAGTTGTTCTTTGCACTCTTGGTGATCTCTTCTGCAGCCTTTTTGTTCCTCCGCTAAGATGTTATTTTCCTCGGCGTGCCTGTTAGTGATACAAGCTGTAAGTATTTTATATAAAGTGGGGAGGCACGTAATAGGTCTGTACTGAGTGGGATCATCCGTCTGGGAGCTCTTTGGGAGCATATGGGTGGAACCCAGAGTTAGAAACGCTGGGCTGTCTTCTGGGTGGTGTAAGAGGTGGGTAAATTGTTTGGCCAATTTTTTGTGCAAGCTTGGGAATTTCTTATACCAAAAGTTTTGGATGTTGTCAACTCCCGGTGCTTTCCAGTTGTTGGTATTTTGGATTACTTCGGTGATTTCCTTCAGCGTTAAGTCATTAAACTCCATTGGCGTAACGTTTAACCGTTCCTCTTCGGCTCTTATCCAGTTGGTGCTTCTTATTTATTATTATTATTATTATTATTATTATTATTATTATTTTTATTATTATTATTATTATTAAAGTAATGTCAATGCAAAAAATGTGAAAAGGGTCACTAGACTCCAAATCACTTTAAAGAAACTAATTTTAATCGCACACTTCTTGAAAAGTTTACAATGCTTTTTGTATGGACTACTCATAATCTTTAAGTTTTATTATTTTGGCTGTTTTAGTTTATTTTTAAGTTTTTATATCTTTTTGTTAAAAATATTTTATTTTTAAAAAAATAACTTTTGATTTAAATACATTTTACCTTTTTTAATTTATCAGCTACAAAACCTCAATTTAGTTGAAATTTTCCAGCTCAGAATGGATATGTCCATATGGGTAGACTATGTTTAAAAAATCAGTTACCTTCCAACTTCATCTTCACTTCTGTGTTTCCGTTTGTTCTGAGATGCAACTCTGTCGTCTCATTTTATACGAGAGACATTTTGATTTAGTAAAAGATCCAAAAGAGGAAGTTCTTGTACTTAATTTATTATAATTATAATTACGTTATTGGTCTCCCAAAAGTACATGGACAAACTGTAGTGGGCTCATAAATACATTTGCTGTCAAATAAAAAGCACGCAACTTCAACAGTAAACGACTGTTTAATTTCAACGCGCAATTCGGCTCTATTGTCAAATATCGTATAGAATAATTTTATTGTGTTTTTTATTCGGTTTCAAATGGGTCTGTTTATAACAGTAGTGCAACAATACACATTTCGGAACTACTAACTATTTTTCTCTATTGTTAAAATGTGAAACATACGTGATTAAATCTATTTAACATTTTCAACAAATTCTGTATTTTCTGGTAATCGTAATTAACAATATTGCATTGCATTTAATTAATACTTTTCAATTCCGAATTGCTGTAAATTTTCTGTACCGTTAATCTAACGCTGTTGTTTGCCTTTCATTAACGAATTTTATTCATGTTAAAACAGTTAAAAATTAAAAATGAAATTGTATTTATTTTTGTTCATTCTGCATTCATCACGAGGGGTTATTCATATACAGGGTGTTTCAAAAAAATGTGACCCCGTCTCTAGGATAGGTAGAAATCTGAAAAATAATTGGGGTTTGCTTTGTAAAAAATTTTCGTAACGCCATCCGTATTCAAGATAAAGGGCGTTAAAAAAATTATACACATTTATTACGATTTTGCTGAAACTACTGGAAACATTGTAATGAAATTTTATACGAATATGTTTTAAGCGCTGATACATCTCATAAATTTGTTTTTATATCTTATTCTTATAGAGGGCGCTAGTTACACGGTTCGTACTAAATAGTATTGAACATAATTTTTTTAAGGTTCGTATCAAATATTATTGAACATAACTTTTTTAAAGTTAAAACTATTAATCAAAATTTTAGGTGAACTTAAACATTATTCAATTTTACACCAAAATAAATAAATATAAATAATAAATATACAAAGTAAAATAACCAGCGCTAAAATGTCTACAGATTTCCATCAAAATATCTTTTAAAAACTGCAGAAGAAGATAAAAAAGAAAGTAGTCATAGAAAGAAATTCCTTTAAAACTTGATAAGATAACACAAGTGAACATTTATTACCCATTGGCGTACTTTCAAAATACTTGGTAAAATACTTTTTTGTTTTTAAAAGTGTGTTTTAATTCAATATTGCACTGTAAGTTAACCAGTTCCACTTGGAGATAATCTGGGGCCGACTCGATTTCAACATAAAAGGGAAATGAATATATTTTAAAAAATTTGTTTTTTAAAGCAACTGTAAGTTTTCTTATTTCCTTTACATATCTGATGTCATTGTTACATTTTGATTTCTTAATTTTTTTTAATAATGGAAAGTGGTGAGAGTTATTACTTTTCAATTGCGATTCAAATAACAATTTCTTCTGAAATGCTTTGATGCGATTAAATGTATCGATTATGAGGTTATCTTTTTCTTGCAATGCATTGGTGTACACTACTTTGGCCATTGGGTATAAAATAAATATATTTTGTAAAAGTGTAATGAATCTCGCGAACTGGAAATATGTTTAAAGCGGGTCGCATGCGGCCCGTGGGTTGGCCACTCCTGCATTATAAAATGGTACATGTGCTATATACTGTTATAAAACTGATTGTTGGTTGAAGATACTTGCATAGAAAAGATTACGATATAGAGTTTAGGTGTTGCTGACTTTAATTTACCGATTTTTGAATTTTTTGTCTGTCTGTTGTTCATATAAATAAAGGATCATTATGGCATTACAGCCCTGGGTGGGCCTTTGCCTGCTGAAGAATTTGTGACCATTACTTTCTGTCAGACGCCTTCCTTCGCCATCCTCTAACTCCAATCACTCTCAAGTCATCCTTAATATTCTCCATTTACGAGTCCTTGGTCGCCGTCGTTTACGTTTTCCTATTGGTTTGTCTGGGAGGGTTTTTCTTGAGAGGTCACTGGCATTCATTCGCATCACATGTCGCAGCCATCGAAGTCTTCGTATTTTTATAGACCTCACGATATCTGGCCCCTGATAAGTTCTGTACAGCTCAAAATTATACCCGAATCTCCACACTCCATTCTCGTTGACGCCTCAAAAGATCCTTCGCAGGACCTTTCGTTCGAAGCATCCCAGTGCGGCTTCGTACTTTTTACATTAGCACTGGTTTGATTAGCGTCTTATAAAGCTTACACTTTGTTGTTCTCGATATATTTTAAAATTTTAGCAGGGGCATTAGTGCGACATAACATCTGTTAGTACTAAGAATTTTCCTACGTATCTCTATGGACGTATTATTGTCTCTGGTTACCAGGGATCCAATATATACAAATTGGTCGACGGATTCTATTACATCGTCGCCAATTCTCAGAAGTTTTTGTCCACATCGGTCTTGCTATGTTGTTGCGAGCATATATTTCGTCTTCTTTATTTTGAGCGACAGTCCCATTCCTTTTGCTGCATTTTTTATTGCTGTGAAGGCTTCTTTAACTCCTATTTCATAACTACTTATTATGTTAATGTCGTCAGCATAAGCAAGAATTTGACACGACTTATTAAAAATTGTACCATTTGTGGTTATATTGAAATGTCTCACAATTTTTTTCAATACTAAATTAAAGAGAATACATGATAATGCATCACCCTGACGTAATCCGTTATACGTCCCAAACTTCTCTTCTCTGTGTGTTCACCTACGTGAACTCTACATTGTACTCTTTGCATTGTCATTTGCACTAGTTCTATTTAGTGGTGTGGTATTTAAAACTCCCGCATGGCTTTGTATAATTCTTTCCTGCTGATAGAGTCGTAGGTGGCCTTAAAATCTATAAATATATGATAAGTATTTTGGAAAATACTTTATATGCAGTGTTTAGCAATGTTATTCCCCTGTAATAAGAGCACTCAAATATAGCCCCTTTCTTATATATTGTGCAGATTACTCCGTCGTTAAACTTATCTGGCATGGTTCTGTGTTTCCAAATTTCTTGTACTAGTCTGTGGATGTTATCAACTAGCGTGCTTTCCCCATTTTTTATTAATTCTGCTGGTATATTGTCACTCTCTGGTGATTTGTTGTTTGCCAGGTTTTGTATAGCTTGTTCCACCTCTGTTCTTCGTTATCTTTCATTGCGTGCTCTTTACTTGCGTTTTCTTGGTCTATCGTTTCCGGATATCTGTTTAGGGGTTGACCAAAGTACTTTACCCATTTTTCCAAGACATCTTTCTTTGTGGATATCAGTTCTCCTTGCTCATTCTTACATTAAGTTGTCCGGGGTTAAAAGCTGCTTCTATTGACAATGACTTTTCTGTAAAATTTTATATACTTCTGTTCTTTGTTCAGTGGTTCTATTTCTCCCAGTTCTTTGCTTATTCATTTTTTTTCTTCTGTCTATGCATTCGTTTTCTGCTCTTCGTTTATTTTGATATTCTTCAATTGAGGCTCAAGTTTTTTGGGCCTGCATTTTTATCCAAACTTTGTTCTTTTCTCGTTTTTCTCTTTCACAGTCTTCATTAAACCACTGGTTTTTTGACCTTGCGCGATCTGTCTCCACTACTTCATCTGCTGTGTTTTTAATGTTTTCTCTAAGTTTCTCTTACAGCGTATTTACTTGTTGCTGTTCATCTTCATTTCTTCCATTTATTTTATCTCTCAGATGATTTTCATATTCACTTCTGGTAGCTGGGTTTTGTAGTTTATCCACTTTTTTCCTTGCCATTGTTTTTTTTTGGAATCTTTGATAATCGCGCTCTTATACTGGTTTTGACTAGGTAATGGTCCGAATCTATGTTTGCACCTCTATAACTTCGGCAGTTCATTACGTCTGATCCGTGTCTTGAGTCTATAAGAACATGGTCGATTTGGTTTTGTGTGTTATTGTCTGGGGATTTTCAGGTGATTTTGTGTATATTCTTGGGTTGGAACGTTGTATTTGCTATCGTCATGTTTAGAGATTAATTAGGCTTTCTCCGTTGTCATTAGAGTATTTATGTAGACTGTGCGTTCCTATGTTGGTTTGGAAGACCTGCTCCCGTCCTTCTCGATATAAATAATAAAAAATTATTATTTTTTAGCTTGGGATAAACTTCCAGTAACAAAAAATATAGTCTGCTGCAAAGAAAAGTAGTCGTAGCGTGGGTAGATAGAATCCGAATAAGTTTATGTAGAAGAAAAAGGAGCGCCATCGTGGGTTGTTAATGTTAAATACACGAATTATTTAAAATATAATATTTTTATTTAATTAATTTTTATGGTTTGTTCATTATTGGTTATTCATGATATTTAAGTTTCTAAATTGAAAATGTTCGTGTCTCTTACCAATTAAACATTTTAATGCTTTAGGAAAATAATGTACAAAAACTAATAACTACAAAAAGTTTTAATTTTTTATTCAGTATTAGATGATATTACAGGTACATCTTAATCATCTGAATCTGATTCATTCGACGATGACCCTGTATTTACAGTAAATTTCGGGTGATCCATGATGTCATCGAGGAGACGGATTTTAAGATTTGCTTTTCATCGTATTTTTTACGTTTGCAAATTTTTTGCCAATACTTACCACGTCTTTACATCTTTGACGTGTTAATTCTTTTATGTTGGATAGCCTTAATGTGACGTTTCTTAAAGCCACCCAGTTCTTTACTAAATCCCAGATTTTTTTGATGAGATTTAGTTCAGGATGAAAGTTTGCCTACATTAGTAATTACTTACTTACCGGTAGTGTTTCACAGGAATTTTTACACCATTCTCAGCTTCTTTTTCTATAAATTTCATCATAATATTAATTTTTGTTTCCAATGGGTTTTCGTTTGCACCAATTTTGTTAGTGGACATTTTAAAAATAAATTATATTAGAGGAAAGAATTGGAAACAGTCAATTCGGTTTTAGAAACGACCTAGGAACCAGAAAGGCGTTATTTGGCGTTAATGTATTAATCCAGAGATGTCGATATGTTAACCATAAAATATTCCTTTGTTCAATCGACATTGAAAAAGCTTTTGACAAAGTACGCCATGACAAAATGCTACAAATTCTAAAAACGACAGGCATAGATGACAAGGAGTGGAATACCGACTATCGGATGAAATTAACATCAAGCGAGGAGTACGACAATGCTGCATTCTGTCGCCCATGCTTTTCAACCTCTATTCAGAAGAAATATTCAATGAGGCTCTTACTGATGCCACTGAGGAAATAAATATTAACGGGGTCAATGCAAATAATATTAGATACGCCGATGATACACTAATTATTATCACTAATAACCTAATGAATAAGATAACCGACACAATATACAATCTGGCTTAAGACTTAATACCAGCAACACAAAATATATTATTATAAGCAAAGAACGTATTATTAGGGATAATAGTAATACGGTCAATGAAATAAAGCTGAAAACAGTTCATAATTTGGTGTACTTCGGTAACAGCATCAACGATCAGTGGGACCCAACTGTGGAGATCAAAACACGAATAGAGAAAGCCCGAGCCGCCTTTATAAAAATATAAAAATTATTAACCAGTCACGACCTAACATTGAAACAAACAAAAATGGTACGCTGCTACGTTTTTCTAGTTCTCTTGTACGGTACGGTTAGTGACAACATAGTTCTTAATCGCATGGCCAAGGATTTGGAAATAAGTAAAACAATCAAGAGTCGCAAATTGAAATATTTTGGTCATATTATAAGGCATCCAGAGATGCATCTTTTTATAGAGGAGAAGATCCTGGGCAAGCGTGGTCCCGGGAGAAGGAGAACATCGTGGCTAAAGAATTTGAGGCAGTGGTACTAGAAATTCACAGCTCCACTCTCCCGAGTAGCTGTCAATAAAACGATAATTATCAGCATGGTGACCAACGATCGTTGAACGGTCATGGTTATAGAAGAAGAAGAAACCCAGTTTTAACAAAAACACATCATACACCCTTTAAGACTAAGTTGAACATTTACGTCTATGTTAAATTTTTACCAAAACCAACCAGCTTTAAGAAAAGCTATGAAACATCAGGTAATAGACCGGAATACAAAGAGTAGAGGAACTTTATCAGCTAGCACAAGACAAAAAGGCAAAGAAAGATAAAAAAAACATCAAGGAATGGACCGGAATCCAAGGAATGGAGGAACTATTTCAGTCAGCCCAAGACAAAAAAAATTATGTATAATCTTTCGTTGCATGGCTACATTTCTTTAAATTTTTGTTTATACCACAAAAGTAAATTCGATCAATCTAAAAAGTGGCCCAGAAGTAGGACAATAGTCTAAATGCAATGTTTAACAAACAAACAGAAATTTTAATAATAAATCAGATATGTTGAAAAAAATTAATCAGCTGATCAATTCTAAAATCTTTCGAATAATAATTGTCACATACTTTTAACATTTTACCCTAGAAACAAAAGGAAGGGCACAATCAATTATGTATATGTAACTGTATACCTACTTTTGGGCCACTTTGTATAGACACAGACTGTATTTTGTAATGGCTTGCATGAGCATCTGGGTTCAATTTTTAAATATTGGGAAAATGTTCTCTAAAAGAATTGAAGGCACTTTGAAGACATTTCTTTGGAGGAAATAAATGTATGTCTCAAATCTCATCAATTACCGAAACCGCTAGGGTAAAATCGGATCTCTTTTCCACTCTACGTTATTCGCAATCTAAATCACTTTAATATTCATAATATTTTTCATTTAATTTTCGTAAAACTTAGAATTTTCGTCTAGAGAGCGCATAAACTCGGTGCATGATAGAGCTGGGCAATAAAATAACTAGTTAGTTGTCCATTACTCCCTATACAAACTAAGTTCTAACTTAACGATACGAAGAGAACCATATAATAATGAAGAATAATACCATCCTTATCTTTTAAGATATAAAAAAATACATACATACATATAGTTACGCCTTTTTCCCGTAGTGGTAGGCAGAGACCACTTCCTTTCACTTGCTACGGTTCTTACACACGTCTTTCGCATTATTTACTTGTCACTTGTTTTAAAAATTACATTTGTCTTGGTGGTTGTCGAATCGGATGAGCTTGGCCAGTACCAATCCTGTGTTGGATCAAGTTGGTTCGTCTTGTTGTTGTTGGTCTCATGATGACATTTTTGGATATGATGAGTCCTCTAACAGCGTTGTTTTCATCCAACGATTGATATCCTTCGGAGTACACATTAACAACTCTTACAGGAATAGTCTGTTTTGTCTTAACTAAGGCTGGTTTTTTATGATACCTTTCTGGGGACTCACTAGATGATCTGGTCTTTGTAGGTAAGTGAGAACGTGGTTGTGTTTTCACAGGTGAGTTTGATCGTAGTTGTGTTTTTGCAGGTGAGTTTGATTGTGGTAGTATTCTTACTCTGCAATCCTTAATAAAATGTCCTGTTTTTTTACACCGGTAACAGATTTATTTTTGCTCGCTGACTTTACTATTTATCATGGTCTTAATCTCTTCCAAAAATTTTCCGAAGGACCCATTGGCTGCGTCGCTTTAATGGTCAGGTTCTTCGATTGACACTGCTTGAACATTCGGCCTCGAAGTATTAAAAGCCGCCACTACTGCCAATGATCGTACCAAAGTTTCACCACTTCTATTGAAGTTCGTCAGTCGAAGAGTCCTCTTGATCTCTGGATCCCTAAGTCTATCAATAAATGGCTGGACGGACAGATGCTCACTGAAGTCTTCCGGTGCCAGTGGGTACGCTAACTGGATCAGCCTTTTTACATCTGCCTCTAACTCTTGCAGACTTTCATCAGATCTCTGCAACCGTGTTTTTATTTGGCTCGGTATAGCTGTTCTCTGTGTTTATCACCATACCTTAATTCCAATGCAGCCACTAGATCTCCATATTTACTTTATTGGTCGACAGGGATTGTCTGCAGCATTTCTAAAATTTGTTATCTTAAGGCCACTATAAGTGTCGTCGTATGATGTATTTCTTGTATTCACCATAAATCATCTATTACAAAAATCCCAACATCTAACACCAATGTTGCGATATTTACACATGGGTTCGATTATTTTAAACACTCAGTACAATAACTAAACAATTTATTCTAATATTTCTTACTTAATAAACTCAGATAATTACAATCTCTATAAATCTCTTTAAAACACTTTATAATTACTTTAAATCTTAACTTCAAAACTAAAACTAAAAACTCAATTAACGACATTTTTTTTTATAGACGAATGAATTATTCTAGATAAAATGATTTCTTTCTAGTAATCGTCTCAAAATTGCTGGACCTATCAAAAATCAAACATTTTTTTTATTGTGGTCGACGCGCTGTCGCTCCACAACTCGTAACAATATCATAATGCTATCTTTTTTTAACGCTTTTGTTAAGATCTTTTCGATTCTTAAACAAGTTATAGTATGTTTTATTTAAAAAAATGAATTTTGTGCTGCTACGACTTTTGGAACACCCTGTTTAATTAAAAACATTTTCAAAATGTTTAGTTAATAAATGTACTAGCTCATCCTCCGATGTCAAAAGTTTGCGCCACCCTGCATAAAGACTGTTTAATAGTTAATGGGAAACCTACTGAAAATGGCGGTATTTTTTTTTTTTTAACTCTTGCTCAGAAAAAAGTTGTGTCATTTATTATCCGTTAGCCCGTTAAATTTTTTGAACAGTGAAAAATAACTTGCTTCAATCACCATTGCCCATCTTTTTTCGTTATCCTTTGGCTTCAGCAAAATTTTAATTTTAAAGTACGCCAGAAAGTATTGAATTCCCTATAGATTTCACCCTAAAAATTTTAATATAAGATGGAATGCCTAGTTAGATCTCGTAGTTCGGTGCTTAATAGACTTAAAAACAAGAAATTTACTTGGATAATCTGATTATTGTCGCTTCTGCTAGTTGCGTCGTTAATGCTAATTAGAAACAAATAATTTTATTAGGAAACTAAACTTAAAATAGTGTAAGATATTTAACGAGTTTACAAACTTAAAAGTTTTGTTATATCTTTTAATTATTGATAACAATATATTTTTTGTAATGCAGGAAAATTATAAGGTAAAATCAAAACGAAAGCTGTATTATTTTAAGACAAGCAGTCGATTTTTCTTTTTTAGTTATTTGTGGCTTATATAGACTAGTTTTCTATTTTATTTACATTAGTAAAAACAAATAATTTCTTTTACGCTCTGTAAAATAAACAACTAATTTTGTTATGTTTAGTTAATTATTTATCTTTTGCACACCCTGTAATATTTTTTTTTTTTGAAAATAATGTGAAGGCGCTTGCTGTCGAGGTCATCTCGTGACTGTCAATGTGAAATAACTGGAGAAATAAACAAGTTGCCAAAAAAGAGTACGAAATTCATATAAAGACGACGAAACATTGGTCCTTCGAGACGATAGAACAAGTTCTTGGAAATATATTGACCTAAACACAATAATTATGGACAAAAATTCATACGGGAATTCAGAAGGAATCAAGACTAGAAGACTCAATGCAGGTATCAACACTAGACTTGATGACTGTTACTTATGGCCACCGGAATTTGGTTTGTCAAGGAAAAAGTCCGTCAGTGTCATGTCAAAAATTTCGGAGGAAAGTCATTCAAAAATGAATATACCGAAAGACACAGGAGAAACAGAAGTGGTTCTTGAAGTAGATGAAGTGAATAATAGACCTGAAAATCATTTGACCCATGACAAAATTCACTCATCTGCAGACGACAAGCAAGAAACTACATCTGTTCGTTCAGTGAGTTCAAAACGATCCAACGCGAGTAGTGTTGAGTTACAAAGACGAAAGCATGCTTTAGAAGTAGCGAAAATGAAACAGGCCATAGAAAAGAAGAAACTTGAACATCAATTGCAGTTGTTAGAGTTAGAACAAGAGACACATGATATAGATGATGAAGAAAGACATTCTGTGAGATCATCAGTGCGCAGTTTCAGAAGTCAAAGACAAACTGTTGCAGACAATACTTCCAGAGACGAAAAGGCTTTCATAGAAGAAACTCCAAGACTGACAAGACATAACAAGGAGCCCGAGTGTACCCCAGAATCACAATCATCCGATATCAATCGATTATGCCAGACTATAAGTGATGCTATAAAATCAGTAGGCATTGCCCCACGACGAGATCGATTCATTGCCCGTCAAGTTGTAGAGAAAGACATTCTTAACTTTGATGGTAACCCTGAAGAGTGGCCGACATTCATCACACAATTTAGAAAAATTGCCTCATTGTGCGATTATTCATCTGAGGAAATGATGATAAAATTACAGAAATGTTTGAAAGGCGAGGCAAAATTAGCAGTATCGGGTATGATGATTTCACCTGAAAATATCGATTCAGTTTTGAAGACTTTAGAAATGAGATTTGGTCGCCCAGATTTGATAATTGATGGACTTATATCAAAGGTTAAAGTTGTAACACCGATCAAAGAACATAATATAGAAAGTTTGATCACATTTTCCAGCCATGTATCTTGTCTAGTTGCAACTATCAAATCTTTGGGTTATAACGAACATCTTCAGAATCCTACATTGGTTCGAGACATCGTACAAAAACTTCGTGATATGATCAAACTTCGCTGGGGAGAGGAAGTTATGAAAAAACATGGTGCTGTGGACCTTAGTGATCTTTCAGTTTGGATTTCAGACATAGCAGCAGCAGCATGTTATGTGAGCAAGCCAAGTTATTCAACAATGAATAAAACTGACCCCAGATCGAAGCCATCCGCATATTCTTCAACAAAACGACAAGAGACCACTTTGATGACAGCTGACACAAATAACACGGGCAAAATTTGTACGTATTGTCGAGATAAAGGACATTCGATCCAAAATTGTACAAAAATTAATCAAGACAATGTGGAGACCAGATGGGAGACTGCCACAAAAAGGAAATTATGTTTTTCATGTCTGAAAAACAATCATCAGACACTGAAATGCAGATCCAAACGTCAATGTGGTATAAATAACTGCAAACGATCCCATCACCAGCTTCTTCATAAAGATCAACCACGACAAGATGTTGAGTACACTCAGTCAACCCACACCGAAGATAAAAAAAATGAAAACTTTCTTGCTGTGGGACAAGGAGCTGCAAATGTTCTTCTGCGGATGATAAAGGTGAAGTTGTATGGAAAAAATAAAGTTCTGGAGACCATTGCACTCTGTGATGAAGCGTCGACCGTTACTCTCATAGACAAATCCATCACCGACCAGCTTGATATCGACGGAAAAATTGAATCACTTTGTATACAATGGACGAACAATATAACATCCTGTTACGAGAATTCTCATTGCCTAGACCTCGATATATCTGGAGTACATGAAAATGACAAGAGATTCACCATAAAAAATGTAAGATCTGTGGAAAACCTATCCTTACCTGTTCAAGTCATTAGAGAAACAGACTGGATGAAATATCCTCACTTATATGGAATTCCATTCGATGAAATCCAGGGACGTCCGATGATTCTTCTAGGACAAGACAATATCCGACTGACAGTGGCAAGAAGAGTCATACAGGGTCCGGAAAATTCGCCGCTTGCAACAAAAACCAATTTAGGTTGGATATTGCATGGAGATTTGAACAATCGTGATAGTAGTACGAGAATATTTCATTCTTTTCACATTTGCCATTGTGAAACCGCTGCTGACGATGAGCTTCACAAAATTGTCAAACATTCATTTAGTACTGAAGCCTTTGGAGTTCAATTAACGATGAAATCCAACAAAAAAGATGACAGAGCTCTCGAAATAATGCAAAAAACTGCAAAACGAATCGGAAATCAATTCGAAATTGGACTACTTTGGAAAGAGGACGGTATTCACTTGCCTGAAAGTAAAACTGTAGCTGCTCGAAGACTTCAGTGCGTCGAAAAACAAATGCAGACAGATGAAAACTTCAAGAGGAGATATTGCGAAAAAATCGAAAGCTATGTAAAAAAAGGATATGCCAGGAAGCTGTCAGTTAAAGAAACGTCAAAAGAAGGTCCTCGTTGCTGGTATCTACCCCATTTTGGGGTAATCAATCCAAATAAACCCGACAAGCTACGGCTTGTATTCGATGCTGCCTCGAAGTCGTGTGAGATGAGCCTGAATGAAAACTTGCTTGCTGGACCAGACCTTTTACAACCATTGATAAAAGTTTTGATAAAAT
Organism: Agelastica alni; assembly: GCA_950111635.1. Lineage (NCBI taxonomy): Eukaryota > Metazoa > Arthropoda > Insecta > Coleoptera > Chrysomelidae > Agelastica > Agelastica alni. The sequence continues at coordinate 41,945,212 of OX467708.1, read as the reverse complement.
TCAGACAAAGAAAGATCGCCTTCTGCAGTGATGTACGGGAGATGTTCCATCAAGTCAAGATAATCCCCTCAGACCAGTCCTCTCAGAGATTCCTCTGGAGAGATGGAAATACCCTAAAACCGCACGATATTTATGAAATGCAAGTTATGACATTTGGTGCTACCTGTTCCCCGACTTGTGCACAATTTGTGAAGAACTTGAATGCCCAGCAACTCACTCAAAGACAAGACATTTTGGACGCCATTGTAAAGAAGCATTATGTCGACGATTATTTAGATTGTACCGACACTGTAGAGAAAGCCATAGAGATAATATTCGAAGTAAAACGTATTCAGAAATCGGGTGGATTCGATTTGGTTGATTGGACATCGAATTCAAAAGACGTAATGGACGCTCTCGCTTTGAACGAAGACATTATCTGCAAGGATCTCGATTTGGACTCTGACACAACTATTCAACGAATTTTAGGCCTTTCTTGGAATTCGAAATTAGATAATTTTTACTTCAAACTGAAATCAGACATTTCCACAAACAAAACCAGTGATGGCATTACAAAAAGACACATTTTGAAATTGGTGATGTCCATTTTCGACCCATTGGGACTGATTGTGAATTTGACAATACGGGGAAGAATCCTCATTCAAGACATATGGAAGTCCAGAATTGGCTGGGATGATTCGATTGATCAGAAACTCTATCAAACTTGGAAATTATGGATTTTGGATCTTCAGAAAATTTCAAATATTTCCATACCTAGGTGTTATTCATCAACCATTCTCAATACTAAAAAAATTGAGCTACACATATTCTGTGACGCAAGCAAAAAGGCGTATGCTTCTGTAGCCTATCTTCGAATAATATCCCAGGAATCTGTCGAAGTATCTTTAATTTTCGCTAGAGCTAGAGTGGCACCGACCAAACCGCTGTCAATTCCGAGACTCGAGCTTCAAGCCGCTCTGATGGGAGCTAGACTCATGAATATGCTCATCAAGACATTGGATATCAAAATTGATGAAACTTACTTATGGACAGATTCGACAACAGTACTCTACTGGATCAAAAACGACGGAAGTAAACTAGGACAATTTGAAGCCCACCGCGTTGGTGAAATTCAAGAACTGACAAACAGTTTTGATTGGCACTGGGTTCCATCTAAGTCAAATGCTGCTGACAATGCCACAAGAACCTACTCGGATGATGGAAACAATCTCGATTTCGAACGATGGTATAGTGGACCAGAATTTCTTCAACTTCTCGATAAAATGACATGGCCAAGCAAGAAAATTGATTATAGAGATACAGAAAAGTCTGAAAATGAAGAAGTTCAAGCAATAGAATTTTTGGCTACTGTTCTTGACAACGATCCTTGTTTACCTGATATACAGCGTTTTTCCAAATGGATGAGAGCCACGTCCTGGGTACTAAGAATTGCAAAATTGATGATTTTTAAACTTCGCAATAAAAATTGTAAAATTTCAAGGGAAATTACCATATCTGACCTACAAGAAGCTGAAATCAAGTGGATCAAGCAGTGTCAACTAGAAAGTTTTCTAGAAGAAATCTCCTTTCTGAAGAAGAATAGAATCTTGAGAAACCAAAGTCGATTGAGACAACTTTCACCAACTATGAACGAAAATGGCGTTTTAGTATTAAGCGGACGGACCGACTTAGCCACTAAAATGGAATTGGAAACCAGAAGACCCATGATATTACCACCCAAACATAGACTGACTAAACTTCTTCTGCACTATTATCACGAACAATGTGCACATCAAGGTATCGAGTTTTGAATACTGCTAGACAAAAATTTTGGATAATTGATGGAAGATCAGCCGTGAAGACCACATTTGCAGAATGCAATAAATGCCGAATCTTGAAAGCAAAGCCTGAAATTCCTCAAATGGGCCAACTTCCTGCATTCAGATTAACTCCACCAGCTCATGCATTCACCTACACCGGAATCGACTATTTTGGACCTATGTATGTAACAGTTGGTCGGCGACGCGAGAAAAGGTGGGGAGTTATTTTCACCTGTTTATCAATGAGAGCTGTGCATCTTGAAGTTGCTCACTCGTTGTCAACGGAGTCATCGATAATGGCTGTAAGACGAATGATAGCAAGAAGAGGACAACCGCTGCAAATTTACTCCGATAACGGAACTAATTTTCGAGGATTCTCTGAAGAACTGAAAAGAGCTGTCAAAGAAATTGATAGAGACAAATTAAAACGAGAAATGTTAGAGAAAAATATTGAATGGAAATTTATTCCAGCTGCTTCTCCCCATATGGGCGGTGCATGGGAGAGACTAGTGCGCTCTGTTAAAACTACATTCCATGTTATTCTCAATAAGCAGACTTTGAAGGACGAGCTTCTCCTCACTTTATTTGCAGAATGCGAAAACAACGTGAATTCCAGACCAATCACGAAAGTATCTGTCGATCATAATGACTTGGAGGCATTAACACTAAACCATTTTCTTTTGGGAGCTACGAATTATGTAACTGCGTTCGAAACTGAAAATGGGAGTTTAAGGAGACATTGGAGACAAGCTCAAGCACTACGAGACTCGTTCTGGAAAAGATGGACGAGAGAATATCTACCAACGTTAACGAAAAGAACGAAGTGGAGGGATGATGGCAGACCCATAAAACTAGATGACGTAGTTATCATCATAGATGATAACGCTCCTAGAAAATCTTGGAGACTTGGATTAGTGGAAAAGGTTTTTCCGGGTCCCGACGAAAAAATTAGAGTTGTTCAAGTAAAAACTGCGAATGGCTCCTATAAACGACCTGTTACGAAGTTATGCAGATTGAATATTGAAGAGAGTGGACAAAGTTGATACTTCTGCCACGGCGGGGAGAAATGTAATGTTTAGTTAATTATTTATCTTTTGCACACCCTGTAATATTTTTTTTTTTGAAAATAATGTGAAGGCGCTTGCTGTCGAGGTCATCTCGTGACTGTCAATGTGAAATAACTGGAGAAATAAACAAGTTGCCAAAAAAGAGTACGAAATTCATATAAAGACGACGAAACAAATTTTCTTTTTGGAAATAAATAGTATTGTTGCGAAATTTAATCTTGATTTCGATGATCTTAAATACTTAAATACTTAAAACAATAAATTCTTACTTGGCAAATCACTTACATATTCACAATTACTATACAATCTTTTTAAAACATTTTAGGTTAGGTTAGGTATCATGTGAAGGGGGCGGGTTTTAAAACACTTTATAATTAAGTTTCTTAATTTACTTCAAACTAAAACTCTTCCGTCAGCTAGCTCATTCAGGGTGGCTCGGCATAGCAGTTGGCTGTCGCAAATAATGGATATCTTACTGAACTTTTGTTCATTGCGATGTATCCAGAGAGCTGTCTCGGTAATGGCTGTTATGTCGGCTTGATACACACTGCAGTAATCAAACAAACGAAACGACACGCTAAGTGAGGGGTCTTCTGAGAAGACAACGCAACCTACTCTCCTCTCTAATTTAAAACCGTCAGTATAAAATACTGCGCCCAGAGGTTTAACTAGATTTTCGGCCCATTCATCTCTGGATGGGATTTCCAGAGATAGGTCGCCTTCGGCCTTCGACTCTCAAGTCTGTTCTGCCTTTACTAAGGTTTCTGCAAGCAGTAAACGGTTGGAGGATTCCTTGCATCGCTGTACTACTCCAACGCAGCACCTATAGCAACTTTCCACTGTGGCACAGACAATCTTTTTACAGACTTTACTATCTACAGCTTTACAGGTTCCATTCTTTTGGCTGGAGTCGTCAAGATAAATTATTTTCCTCCAAATCTTATGGTTCTTTGTTTACCGTCAAATAAGAACCTCTACTCGCTGATTTAATGCATTCCGAGAATGAATTTATCTTCTATATCTGCGACATATACTGTATCTACGATATTACGCAGTCCAAGAGTGAGTGTGACTTCAGCCTCTCTTCTTATTGGTGAATTTTTTCCAAAAACTGTTCAAAGAACAAGGTTGCAGGAGGCAGGTCTCACACATTATGGCCGAAGAATGTCGCTGCGTACCAGGGAAACTGATGCACCGATGTCTATGGTGTATACAATGATTTTTCGGTTCAATTTCCCCCTGATGGTAAGACTATCCATTGTTTTTCTTATTATGTTAACATGAATGACCCTAGGGACTTCGATGGTTGCCCATACCATTTATCATAAACTTAATCTCTACCAAAATGTTTGCGAGGGGCCCAGTAACTGCATTGCTTTGTTGGTTTGGTTCTTCAAACTACACCACTCGAACTTTCGGCCTCAAAGTTTTAAAGAGCGCCTTCACTTTTAGAGATCGCACCAAATCTTTTTCACTTCTATTGAATTTTGTCAGTCAAAGAGTCCTCTGAATCTCTGGATCTTTAGGTTAGTTTAGGTTAGAAACCATGTGAATGGGGCGTAGGTCGCCCCTCCACTGCGACCTTAAGTAAGTCTATTGTAGCTTACCTCTATAGGTTACAGTTTACTGCACAATCCAGCCCTTCCCACAAAGTTGATGGTTGTATGGAGTGAGATTTTCTTAAAATAGGTAGGTTCTAGGTTAGTTTAACCAAATATGTTGGACCTTATTATTTCCAGGCCGGGGCATAAACATATATATTCAGCAGAGTCGACTAGGAGTGACCACATTAGGGGGGAAAGTACCCCACCTTGTGGAATCCCTTCGCCACCCTGAACCTAACCGACTCTCCATGCAGTGATTACATATCTATCCTTTATCCCTAATTATTGATGTATAGAGTGACTGTGGTAGGGCGTAATTAAACGCTACTTCTATATCTAGAAAAGCTGCCAGCGCAATTTTCTCAAGTGAATGGCCGATCTTTCCTACTAGATTGTTTGGTACTTCCTCTTCTTCTTTTTTAAGTGTTATCTCCTATCAGAGGTTAGATATTATCCTGGCTATCATTACTCTGTCTGACCAAGATGACTGTCCATCAAAAGTTGTTGGTTTTATAAAAAATCCCGATGTGGCAATCTCATTTTTGATATTCTTTACTTTACTTTACTGTGACTACTTTCTTCTGAAGAACAATGTCAATCTCTTGCTTGATGTATTATACTTTATCTTGTACTGTGCCTGCTTCCTTTGCAAACTCACCGCCAATCTTCTTGACATTTTCTTTTAATTCGATAATTTATTCTTCTGATTTCGGTAGTAGTTCAAAGAACTTTTCCTGCTGTTCTAGAAGTTTTTGGGTATCTACTTTCTTTTGCTCTTCCTGTTGTTCTAGAAGATTCTTTTGTTCCTCTCTTTGCTTCTTTTGTTCTTCTAAAATTTTCTCGAGGTCTTCTTGTCGTCGTTTTTTTTTATTTTAATTTTTCTTCTTGTCGTCTTTTTTTTCCAAACAGTTTATTCTAATTTTTTTAAAACAATAAATTTTTACTTGACAAATCACTTGGATATTCACAAACTCTATACAATCTTTTTTTAACACTTTATAATCAACTTTCTTAATTTACTTCAAACTAAAACTCTTTCGTCAGCGATCTCTTTTTTATACAGGCAAATTAATTATTCGAGATTATCCGAAATTGGTGGACCTTTTTAGGTATATCGGATGCCTTCAATCACGCCCGCGGCCATAAATCATTTGCTAAATGGGGGCGGTTGATGCCGCAAAAGAAATATCAAGCATTTGTGTGGACAATACACTGCCCAGGACAGGGGCGTATTTATCGAAACAGTATTTTTTAAGGATACTTACTTAAAGTAAAGTATTAAGTATAAAAATAATATGTTACAATTTTTCTTGTAAATATTTACTTAAACTACAAGTCTAATTTCAATGATATTTTATATTTTTCTACATATTAAAAATGAAAATTTTTTTGCAGTTACGTTTAAAGTTTATTTAATTATTTTTTCAAAACATATGCGCAAACATAATTTTATCAAAACTAAAATAAAGTAGTAACAATTGATATAAAAATAATTCTTTCATGTATAGCCCAGTATATAGCGGGCTTTTAGCTTACATTAATTGCGGCAAACGATTTTTTTCTAGGATCGTTTGGTTTGGTGTGGGTATGCCAAATCAAGTTTGCGACGTCGAAAGTGGGAGGGACAACTTTTGTTGGGCGAAAAACCTCGACTTTTTCCAGTTTTTCGGTTAACAAAAATAACAAAAAGATTGATGCTGCGGAGATGAGTAGTCTTAGAAGTATAGCCGAAATGACTCTGATGGACAAAGTAAAGAAAAGTGGGATAAGGGAACGCTGTAATGTAAAAGAGGATGTGGTTACAAATATAGATAAAGAAATGCTTGGATGGTTTAAACATGTAAAAGGGATGGATAAAAAAAAATGGCAAAACAGATTTATAAGGCGAATGTGAATGGGAAAGTCGGTAGAGATAGACCTCGGCGAACATATCTCGATCAGATCAACATTGTTTTGAAAAACGGCTAGGTCAAGAGTACCAACAATCGACGAGCATGTATGAGACCGCTGATGAAAGTGGAAAAAAAAAGGATGAGTGCAAAAACCGTAGCAAGTGCAAAAAAGTGGTCTCTGCCTACCCCTACGAAAAAAGGCGTGACTATATGTTTGTTTGTAAGTACTAAGTACTACTTAAATTAAAAAGCAAATTTTTTCAACTTTGCCAATTTGCTGTAAGTTTTCAACATCAATTTTATTAAAAACCCTTGTTCCCTAAAAGTTGTAGAGTATCAATCCGTAAAATTTGGAAAAGCACACTGTCGGATTTTCGCACTTTTATGTCTACGAGTCCGGGAATCAATTCTGACTTCATTCTGAGGCTAGATTATGCTATCTGAATGCATTTGAAACTAAATTTTTGATGACTTTGACCTGTTCTGATGGTTTTTGTTCCCAAAATTTCAAATCTAAATTTTTCATGAGTTTGACCTGCACAAAGGGTTTCTTGTCACTAGATATATTTTAATGCTTCAAGACCTTTTTGAACGCATTAAGTATTGTATATACGAGTACTTGTATATCCATATTATACCAAAGTTATCGGGAAAGAGACAGTTAAGTAATTAGGTACTGATATAAATCATTTTAAGGACAACTTACAATACAGGAAAAAATTTTTATTTTTTTGTATTTTCAACGTTTCACAAAAGGTTAGGCGGTACATTTATTTAAAGAAATGCTTATATTTATGTAAATACTAAAATTATTTACAATCATGGTCGTGTTAACGGTCCCGGTTAAAACTTTTCTTCCTCATGCTGGTTTGCGTTACTTGCTGCCTTAGGTTGGTCATCATCAGTTTCTTTCTCCGCAGCTTTTAACAACATTATTAAACAAATTATAAACAATTTAGTAAAACAAAAATAAAACCTTACACTGAATTAATCCCACTTAATATTGAATTTAATAAAAATTAGTAAGGAGCTTGGAGTTTTATTACAAGAGCTGATATTCAAAAAAGATATTTTGCAAAAAGAAAAAAATAAATACATACATACATATGGTCACGCCTTTTTCCCATAGGGGTAAGCAGAGACCACTTCCTTCCACTTGCTACGGTTCTTACACACATCTTTTGCTTTCTCTACTTTTATCAGTGCTCTCATACATACTCGTCGGTTGTTGGTACTCTTGACCTAGCCTTTCTTCAAAACAATGTTAATCTGATCGAGATATGTTCGCCGAGGTCGACCTCTACCAACTTGTCCATTCACAGTCACCTTATAAATTTGTTTCGTCAATCTTCCTTCATCAATTCTTTCTACGTGTCCAAACCATCTAAGCATTTCTTTATCTTTTTTTGTAGCCACATCTTCTTTTACACCAAAGCGTTCTCCTATCCCACTATTCTTTACTTTATTCAACCGAGTTAGGTTTTATGTGAGTGGGGCGTGGTCGCCCCTCCACCGCGACCCTTAGTAGGTCTATTGTGGCTTTCAACTGAGTTACTCCGGCTATACTTCTTAGACTACTCATCTTCGCAGCATTAATCCTATGTTCATGCTTTTTTTGCCAAACCCAACATTCACTACCATACATAAGTGTAGGAACCAACTCACCTCTATGCACAGTCAGCCAGCCTTTTTTGCACTTTCTGGCTGTTCATAAAGCTATACAGTGCCCCATTCATCTGTTTTCCTGCCAACACCCTTCGCTCAATGTCACTATCATACTTTCTATTTTTCGTAAACTTTGAACCCAAGTACACAAATTCATTTAGTTGTTCCACTCTTTCTTCTTCTTCATAAATCGAAACTTCTAAGTTTGTCATGCTCTCTTATCTTTCAAAAAGCATTACTTTCGTTTTGCTTACATTTATTTTTATCCCTTTGATTTTTAGGGCATAATGCATAACATTAATCATTACCTGCAACTTCTTTTCAAATGATGCTATTATGACTTGATCCTCGGAAAAAAATATAGCTAAAAATATCAAAGAATCGATTAAAGAAATATATTTGTAGCGGAAAAAATTAAAAGATCGAACTACTTATTTAAAAAAGGAAAAATAGTTTGTCCCTTTGAAATAGACTTTATAAGGAGACTAGGTGAAGTAAATTGTTAAATATCAGACAAAATTCAATTTGAATGATCAACTTTTCTGAGTAAGTAATAAAATCCCATTTTTATTTGTATAAATGATTAGTATTTAAATGATCGATGTACAAGTAGGTACATGGAAAGCGCATTGCGTTAAGACCTTATACAGCCCTTCAATTATTGGGAATATATGTTGGGAACAAAAACCCAGTAGTACAGGTCAAAGTGATGGAAAAAATTTAGATTTTAAAATTTTCATAAAATTCAATAAAGCCAGTTTGAAATGCATACAGATGGCATAATATAGTCTCAAAATGAAGTCAGAATTGATTCTCGGACTCGTAGACATAAAAAAATAGCGAAAACCCAATGTATGTTTGCCCCAATTTCAAATAGAATTTTTTTTTTAAATAGGCCCAATTTGGCAAAATAGGTGCTCTTTGAATGGATTGATGCTTTACAATATTTAAAAAGGGGGGGCATTAATAAAATTTGATTTTAAAAAGTTTCAGCACATTGAAAATAAGTACCCGTGTGGAGTTGTTCATCTCCCATCGGGCGCGTCCACAGGTGGCGGATAGTGGAATGCCCCAACCGGTATGACTCCTTATGCCGGCAGGCAGGTGGGAAATAAAATACCACCCGCGGACCAAAATGAACTAGATCCTCAGCAAGGTTAGCACCCTACTGAGGATGACTACCAAAAATGCTCATAGAACTAAAAAGACGCCTCGGAATAGGACGGATTTAAGGATTACGGCATTAGCGCGAAATAAGGATATGAAAAAAAGAAACTGCAAGGACATAATTAGACTAGCTACGTGGAATGTCGCCTCTTGGATTACAAAAGAACAAGAAATCATACAAGAACTAGAGAAATATAACATAGAAATTTGCCTACTCAGCGAAACTAAAAAAAAATGTAAAGGAACAACTCAAAGAGGACACTACTTACTTGCGTATAGCGGTGTAGAAAAACATGTAAGAGCGCATGCAGGAGTAGGAATACTTATACACAACAAATACATAAACAACATTAGTGACATCCAATATGTCGATGAACGAATAATAAGAATCGCAATCAAACTCGATGAAAACATAACCAATTTAATAGCAGTATATACACCTGACACTGGAAGAGAAAAAACAGAAAGAGAACGTTTCTATGAAAACCTACAAGATCAGCTGAACCTAATACCAAGCAATGAGAGAATAATCATAATGGGAGATCTGAATGGACGTGTAGGAAATGCAATAATACCTGGAATAAAACAACGGTTCAACGAAGATGTAATAAATGAAAGTGGGCAAGACCTAATAGATTTCTGTGCAATGAATGAGTTGCGAATTAACAATACCTTTTTCGATCATCCCATACAACATAAAATCACATGGAGTAATACCAGAGGATATCACTCAATGATAGACTATGTATTAAGTAACAGGGAAATACAACCCAAACAAATAGTAGATGTACGAACGTTATCATCAGCGAATGTTGGCTCGGACCATGGATTAGTACTGTTTAAACTCAACCTTAAGGTGAAGATAAAAAACCGATTCCCAATCTAGTAGAAAAAATCAATATAGAAAAGATAACAGACCCGAGTACAAGAAAACTCTATAGCGATAGATTAAACCAGAAACTAGAAACAAATAAGATAGAAAACCTAAACATAGAACAAATGTGGGAAAATATGAAACGAGCCATGCTGGAAGCGGCAAACGAAGCGTTGGGAAGGAGAAAGGTAAACAAGAATAGAATTCCAACAAAAACACCTTGGTTCAACGATAAAGTAAAAGAACTTTCTGAACAAAAAAAGAAGGCATTCATAAAGTATAAAAACCACAACACGCCTGAAGAATATCAAAGGTACAAAGGAGTAAGAAATGAAGTGAACAGAGAAATAACAAAAATAAACAGACCTATTGGGAAAGATACACCAAAGATTTAGAACACGACTTACACGGAACACAGAAAACAATATGGAGAACATTACAAAACCAAAAGAAACAAATTAACGAAAACGTAAAAATTAACAGCATAACAGAAGAACAATGGGTACGTCATTTCGAAACATTGTATGCAATGGAAGGAGAAAACCTGGAAAGAGAAGAAGAAATAGAAGGGGTGGAACTGGAAGAGATAGCACAAGAGGAGATAGAAGAAGCCATAAAAAGATTGAAAAATCGAAAATCACCTGGACCAGATGAAATATATAACGAACTCATAAAATACGCTGGACACACGCTAAACGCAAGGTTATGCGCACTATTTAATAAAATTCTGGTGACAGGGAAAGTACCAAAGGAATGGAAGAGCAGCTATACCATCCCCATTTTCAAGAAAGGAGATAGGAAAACACCAGACAACTATCGAGGAATTACATTAGTCAATAGAACACTAAAAGTATTAACATCTATTTTAAGAAACCGTATAGAACAACAAATTCCCATACAGGAAGAACAGCAAGGATTTAGAAAAAATAGAAGCACAACGGACGCAATATTTATAATTAGACAATTGAGCGAAAAAGCAATAGAATATGACAATCCAATGTATCTGTGCTTTGTAGACCTAACCAAAGCATTTGATAAAATTAGAAAAACGGATATACTAAAAATAATGACAAATAATAAAATCCCCTCACAAATAATAAATGTATTCAACGACATAAACACCAACAATACTACCAGAATAATAACGGATAAAGGAACCACAAAATCAATAAACATCAAAGCCAGTATAAGACAAGGAGATTCGCTTAGCCCTCTACTGTTTAATCTGACAATGGATCAGATAATTGTAACCATAAGAAGAAGGGAAGGTTACAAAATGGGAAATAAAAACATTAATATAATCTGCTACGCCGATGATGCAATTCTAATCGCCAACAATGAAGAAAATTTACAAAAATTATTACACCACTTTAACATAACTGCAAAGAAATTTAACATGGAAATCTCCACCAATAAAACGAAAAGCATGGTAATAGCAAGGGAACCAACAAGATGCAAGCTGGAAATAAAAGGAAAGATCATTGAACAAATAATAAGCTTCAACTATCTAGGAGTAAACATATCTAGTAACCGGGATCTAAAAATGGAAACACAAACACAGACCACAAAAGCAGTACAGGTGGCGGGAGCATTGAGAACAATGGTTTGGAGAAACAGATTCATGAACATCGAAAATAAAACAAGAATTTATAAGGCAATGATAAGACCGATATTAACCTATGCAAATGAAACGCAAACTGAAACCAAAGCCACCAAACACAAAATGCGAGTAACAGAGATGAGAATATTGCGGTCAATTGCAGGAGTAACACTACGAGACAGAAAGAGAAACGCAGAAATCAGAAAAAAATGTAAGATCGAAGACGTAGTAAAATGGATGAAGAAGAGAAAGAAAGGATGGCATGACCATGTTCAACGAATGGACGAGAATAGGCTAGCCAAAATATGTAAGAATGAAAGACCAGCTGGAAAGCGACCACGAGGGAGACCACCAAAAAGGTGGTTTGAAAGTTGGAAATCGTCCTCCATGGAAGATTAGAACAGGCAACAGGACTAAGTCCTAGTCTATAAAAGGAAGAAGAAGAAGAAGAAGAAGAGAAAATAAGTAAAACACAGTTTTTCGCAAAGTAGGAATTGAAACTACTGGACAATTTTTTTTATCGACGCGAGATATTGTCCTCTTTAATTTACTATGGTGCGGTTATTTACAAAATATAGATCGTTTTCGAGTTATAAGCGAAAAACTGAAAAATTTCGAGGCTTTTTGGCAACCAAAAATTTTCCTTCCCACTTTTGAGGTCGCAAACTAAGATTTCGCATACCAACATCATAGCAAGCGATCCTAGAAAAAAAACTTTTGCCGCAATAGATGTAAGCTGAACCACTTTTTCAATCTTTTATATACTGGGCTAATAAGCAGTAGAACAATTTTAGATCAGATCAACTTTGTTTTGAAGAAAGGCCAGGTCAAAAGAACCAACAACCGACGAGCATGTATAAAAGCACTAATGAAAATGAAATAAAAGTAGAGGAAGCAAAAGATGTGAACCGTAGCATGTGAAAGAAAGTGATCTCTGCTTAACCCTACGGGAAAAAGGCGTGACTATATGTATGTGTGTTTTTTTTTGTTTTTGTTTATTTTTTTGTGTGTTTTTTTTGTTTTTGTTTATTTTTTTACTGAAAATAGTCGCAAAAAGGGTAGATCTATCTGCCATGGAAATATCTGTAAAGGTATGTCTGGTCTGCAACTCTTCTTCTATGTTCTAGTGGGTGAAGGGTATCTGTGAGAGTTGAGCTGTTTATCAACCGAATGGCCCTTTTCTGAATGGAATCTAGAAGACAAAGAGAATGCCTTGGTGCTGAACCACAAATGTGCAAGCAATACTTCAGTAGAGGTCAGATTTGAGCATTGTAAGTCGTAAACAGTTGATCGGGAGTAAAACAATTTCTAGCTTTCTACAAAAAACCTAGCCTCTGGCTTGCTGATTTTGCGATGTTAGCAACATGGTCATGCCAAGACATATTATTAGACACCGTGACTCCCAAAATCGAGATGAAGGGACTTGATTAAAGGGTATTTCCGAACATTGTGATGGAATAATGAAAGGAATTCACTTTTTTGGAAACCGTGACGCTTTGTATTTTCTGGGCGTTGAACTAAACAAGATGGTTGGTTCCCCACTTGTCGATTGCTTCAAGATCTCTTTTGATGGAGTCAACCTGTTCCTGCCTGAGTCTATTTGATTCATTCACCGAAATTGATCGATAGGATGTGAAATTTGAGACAAGTGTGCTGTCGTCTGCGAAACTGTAAATGGGGTTCGTGGTGGTTTTTAAAAGGTCGTTGATGTGTAAAAAAAAAATAGGGTGGGGAACAGGATGGAACCCTGGGGGACCCCAGCATAGGTTTTAAACGCATTAGAAGAAATACCGTCAACTGCCACATGTAAGGAGCGATCATGCATGAAGCTCATGAGCCATTGGCGCAACTTGGTTGGGAGACCGTAGGTAGATAATTTGCTTAGCAATGCCTGGTGCCAAACGCGGTCGAAGGCTTTAAATATTTTCAAGGCTATTGCATGGGATTCACCAAACTTCTTAATAGTGTTTGTCCAGAGCTGAGCGACATAAGCCAGCAATTTTCCAGTAGACCAAAGTTGTCGAAATCCATATTGTCTGTCATAAATTGTCTCAAATTTCTCCAGATATTTGATAAATTCTATGTTAATCGCTTTTTCCATAAATTTAAATATTACTGAGAGCAATGCAATAGGGCAATAATTCGCAGGAATAGTCTTCTTTCCTTTATTCGGGATAGGTTGGACTTTAGCGTTTTTCCACATGGACAGAAATAATCCTTTACTGTGTGATAGCTTAAAGAGTATACAGAGAACTGGGGTGAGCTCTTGAGCACAGGTATTCAGGACAATTGTCGGAACTTCATCTTGTCCTACTGCCTTATTAGTAGTAATAATAACTGGATATTTAGTTGCACCAATACATTTTTAAAAGTAGCAAATTAAATAAAAATATTTTGGCAAAACCTACTGTTTTTACGACAAATTTTGGCGGCAACTGTATTTTTTAAAGAATAAGAGACTAACAAACACAACACTTTTAAAATTTTTAATTTTTAACAAATAACTTCTACCTTAAAAATAATAATTATACCCATTTATATTTTTAAAAACGTGTGTCACATTACCTATAACCTGCAGTAACTAGTGCCTATGAGATCTGAATGTTAATTTAAACTGTTGGATCAACTAGGTTATTTTAAAACCCGAACGATGTAGGCAATTTAAAAAATAACTTAACACATTGTATCCTTTATAAGGTTACGGTCTGGTTTTCGGGACCAGATACACTCGCCTACAAATGAGCGATTTACGGCTCAGGGATCAAAAATATTAATTAAAAATCTCATTATAGACCGTACAAAACTTGACTGTGATTTGACGTAGTCGCAGCAAAAATACAGTTGAAATTTAATATTATAGTAATTGTCTTATAAAACAAAAATTTGCAATTGATTACTATATTTCTTTACTATATTGCCTGAAATAATTTTGTAGAATAACATGCCATAGAGATATGTGTCCAGGAGTGCATCAAAAGAAACACCCGAAGGGCAAAAATCTATATTATATCAGATAGTCAAGCAGAACTTAAAGCTCGATGTCAGAAACTTAGCCTCCAGAAAACTGATAAACTTTGCACGAAGTCTCGTAATCCTGGGCCTTAAATAGATTAAGGGTCATGCACAAAAGATCTGATAGGTCGAGGTGCTTGAGAGGCAGCATAGCCTTCACGACCCCCCCTACAATCTACAATCTACATTTGTCTTATAAAGCAGAAATTTGCAATTGATTACTACATTGCCTGAAATAATCTTGCAGGTATAAAAGAAAATATTTGTTAATGACGTACATTTGCTAAAAGCCTAAAATAATTGTTTTCGTTATTTTTTAGCCATATTAATATTAAAACAAGCCTTCTGGTGTCATTGGATACCCGATAGGAACAAAGTTTCTTACGCTATTCAACAAAAATGTAAGTAAATGTTAAATAACAATAGATAGGTAGGGTGAGGTGAGCCGTGGTACCTATATGATATAATAATCAAATTTTAGTTTTTTTATACACCAAAACCAGTTAACTTATTAATAGTTATGAATATTAGCAAATTAGCCGAGTTTTTTATATAATATTACTTTTTAATTTATTTAAATACCTTAAAATCTGTAACATTTTTTTTAATGCCCAACAATTAATAAAAAAAGGTGAAAAAGATTTGAATCAATATTACTATTTAACAAACTAAAGTTTAAATAAAATTTTATTTGGTTAAGCTACAAGTTAAACAGAAAAACAATTTGCAATGTCAATACATTTCAATAAGAAAAATATATTTACAAATATGTATACTATGATATCTATTATTAATTTTTAGTTTTAATATTTGAAAATATTATAAACTTACCGCACATTGATATACACTTACTCAAATTACTTCTGTAAATCCCAGTCACATTTTAAGACCCATTTAAAAATTCTACTAAACAATGTTTTTAACCATTTACGTTTTGATGACCAATAAACGTCACTGTCAACTTTTATATGTCAAAGGATCAAGAAAACCAACACTATATAATTTCATTTTTTTTAATTACATTATACAAACTAATCACGTAATATAAATTTTCCTCGCCAATTATTTAAATTTAAATGACGTTTTAAGATTTGTTCAGTCGGATTACACTTTCTTTCTCCCTCCCTTTACAGTCAGTAAGTGAGGATACACATTTATGTTACGCACACTTTTTGCAGGCTAGCTCCATTTTCCGCAACATGCGATAAAAAACTTCGTTCCAAAATAAAATATTTATTCGTACAAAAATAAAAACTAAAATGAAATTCTAAACCCAGCCAAAAGTTTACAAAAAGTAAATATATATTAAATATTTAAATGAATTAAAATAATGTTTAAATATTTAACCCTTTTGTACAAAACAGTGGCCAAATATGTCGATCAGACTTCCAGCCATTTTTCTAAAATGATCGTGCTTATTGTTTGTATAAAAGTGGAGAAAATAAAGTGCATCGCCATTTGCATTTAAAAAATAAATTATATTTTAAAAAAAACCTAAAAACCACGCTTTTAGAGTTAATCAAACCAAAAATTAAAAAATAATTCTTAACAGAAGATTAAAATTGCTGACGAGAAAATTATTGTCCCCGTTCAATAAGCGTGGGGTGCTTTGTATGACATTTTTAAATGTTTTTTAGTTTTTTTAAACTATAATTTATATCAGTAGTGTTTTTAAAAAATTAACACTATAATTTTATGTAACATAAAATACAAACTACCATTTGTATTACTGGAAATTGCTAGTGGCACCATCTACTAGATAATAGGCAAACTACTTATTTTAAAAAGTGCAAAGCTGTCGCGTATTTTTAAGCAATTCTGCAACACTATTGGAACTGCGCACATGCGTAGTTCACGCACTAGTTCTATCTCTCTTACTCTCATGCACAGGATCCCTGAAGAAATTTATGAATCAGGATAATCGGATATTTTGATCGAATTATTGCGTTGTAGTCATTATTTGACAGGTGTGCAAAGTTTAAATTAAATCTGATCGCTTAAAGTAGGGCAAACTCGAGACCAAAGAGTCAGTTACTAACATACAGTTGAAACTAATACAAGCGATTTTGCTGTGTGGAAGACGAAACTGCTGAACATATATTATGTTTATGCGCCGGCCTGGGAAGAATAAGGTTCAAATATTTGGTTACACCAACCTAGAACCTACCGATTTCAAAAAAATCTCACCCTATACAACCATGAACTTCGTGAGAAGGGCACTGTAACCTCTAGGGGTGAGCCACAATAGACCTACCAAGGGTCGCGTTGGAGGAGCGACCACGCCCCACTCACATGATACCTAACCTAACCTAACCTAATACAAGCATGTTAAAAATAAGTTTCGACGATGCCACCATGTCATAAACCACACCAAACAATCACTTTTTCTGGATGCAAGGGCTTCCCATGAATCTGTTTAAATTATGTTACCACCAAAAACGACAATTTTGTTTGCTTACAAAGATGTTTAATCAGAAATGAGCTTTTTTTAAACAGTTGGTTTTTTGTGAAAAAAAAAAGATCAAGTTCAAGTTGCTCTAGAGCCCAATCAGCAAACACACGATGCTTATACCTAATGGTCACGTGCAGCTTCAGTTCTTGAGTCAGCACAATCTTATGGGGATCTATAAATTCGAATATTTTCTTAAAATACGCCAAGTTGTCATTCTTAAAAAGCCAAGTTCTTAAAAACGTCTATTAAGCAACCGATTTGTATCTTCTCTTGCACTGGCACTTACAACGTTAATTTTTTCGTGGTTTCTTGCGTTTCGTTGTCTTATTGGTGTTTTGGTAAAATAATTTTTTTTTTAATTTTTTAACGATTCGACGTATAGCAAATACAGGACGTTTATGTGAATCATTATCTTTACGAAGATCACATTAAATTTAAACAAAAGAACGGTTAATTTAAAATTTTTTTGAATAATAACCAAACGTTGTTGACACGTTTATTTTGCATTGATCAATTGTCAAACTATACTAAAACAAATGACAGCTACTGACATTTCTTTCATTTTAAATAGTGCTGCCATAACGTTTTAAAATTAGATTGTCCTTATTGGAAAACCCTTTGTAATATAAACTTTATTGAAATCATTTTTTTGCGATAATAACAGGGTAAAATAAGAAACTAAGTATGAAAAATGTCTAAATTTTATTAAAAAAACACCACCTTTTTTTTAATAAAATGTCCATTTAAAAATTGTATACAACTTTACCACCTAAAATTAATTTTATTTAAGTTAATAAATTGTTCGGTTTAAAGCAGTATAAACATTTCGAAAAAAATTCCTTCACCGCCATTATAACACGTAATTGCAGACTATACTTTATTCTGAATACGAGATCCATTCTTTAAGAGACGTTCAATCTGTTTTCTTATAAAGTCCAAAGCTATCGATGTAACTTTGAGCTATAGAAACTTTTCCAAAGGTTTATATCTCAACCTTCATTTAGAATGTTGTATTGTGCGACATACATAGTAGAAGTATTACAAAGAAGTCGGGTACATACCGGCAAAGTTTCAACCTTTCCAACAAACTTTGATTTACACGCACACATACGGGCCAACTTTGCAACTTCGCGATCCAACTAAAATTCTGAGACACTGTACATCAAGAACTTCAATAAATGTATGTATGGAATTTTTACTTTACAGATAATGAATCAATTCATATTTATTACTCACATAGCAAATGTTCCGTTTTCATACAAGGGATAATAAGATATTCTTTCAATTTTGGACACGCACTGCGCATATGTAACTCGCTCCTTACATTTTCTAACAAAAATCGTATATATATATATATATATATATATATATATATATATATATATATATATATATATATATATATATATATTTTATATATATATATTTTTCCAAATCTTATAATTTTAGTTTAATTTACATTAATTTTTGGTACCATCTTTTTTTATTACTAATACAATGTCATCTGCATATGCGATTAATTGACTTCCTGTTGTTCTTAAATTTCCCTTTTGTATCTTTCTTAAAACGAATTCTAGAGCCGGATTAAACAATGTATCTGACAGTTTGTATCCTTGTCTTACACCTTTGTTTATTTCGAATTCTTTCGTTTCTCCTTTTTGTGTTAGGATACTTTTAAATGTCTCATTGTCATCTTTATTAAGTTTATTAGTTTTTTACCAACTTCTTGTTCTTCAAGGGCATTTATAATTTCGTTCCTCTTTAGAGAGTCAAAGGCTTGTTCGAAGTCTAAAAATAACATTTTTATTTCATATTGATGTTCGTATGCTTTTTCCATAATTTGCTTAATAATGTGTATTGCATACGTTGTTGATCTGTCTCTTATGAATCTACATAATTATTTTTATTATTTATTTATTCACAGGTAAGCCCTTTTAAATTATGTTAAAAAACAACAGTAAGAGAAATAAACAATGTACACAAATTCAGACATAAAAACTAAAATGAATATACATAGTTTTTAACACAAGATATACAAAAATCATGAAATGGTAAAATATAAATATCTGAACATTCAAGTCACGAATATAGATTTTAAATTTACTAATTGAGATATCAAAAAGTGAATGGTTCTCCAGTGAATTAGCGTGTCTCATAGATAATTATAATAATAATAATAAATGCCTTCATAATTACAAATTATTATATACAAAAATAATAACAAAAACTTTTGGGCGAGGTTCAGTTCATACATTTATCATTAGCGTGATAATTTAGAAAAGTATATTAATTAATGTATGTCTGCTCTTCCACTTAACCCGTTAAACCAAAATATTATTATTTACAATCAAAGAACTACGTATAACACACTTTTGATATCAAAAAGACTAAAATAAGAAATTATTGAACATAAAAAAATAAAAAAATTCTACAACTTACCAAAATATACAGCTTAACAAAACAGAACTAGGAAGGAGATTATGACACTTTAGTGAAATATACTTATGTAATTATTATTGCTTAGAGAAATATTAATCAAACAGAACTTTTTTAAGTTTTTGTATGGAGAAGTAACAAAATTCAAAACGGTTTACCATTTATAACCTTAACAACGCAATAAGAGAATGAGCGTTGAAATAAATATAACTGGTGGTGGGGTAAGGTTAGGGTATTCTTGTGTCTTAAGTTCAGTGTATGTATATCCGTTCTAAATCTGCTGTTTTGATATAGATATGGAGGAGAATTTTCTTTCAACAACTTTACATAAAATAAGACCGAATGCATATGTCGACGATTTTTTATATTGAGCCATTTAATATTTTGAAATGTGTGACTGATAGACCGAAACTTGCGTATACCAAAAATAAGTCTTAAGCATAAATTTTGTAATTTTTGTATGCGGTTAGTATCGAAAGTATTTAAACAAAAATGATATTAGATGTCACAATAATTTAACTTGGACAGTACTAAACTATCGCAAAGCAATGATTTAGTAAGTCTGTCTAAACTATGCCGAGCTCGAAAAATAAGTTTCAAGGCTGCATATGCCTTTTGCAAACATATGCTAACGTGATGAGAAAATCTTAAGTCTTCATCAATCCATACACCCAAATTTTTAATTTTACAGCTAAACTGAATAGTGTGGCCATCAATTGCGATCATTGGTGAATAATTCTGCTTAAAAATGTTTGTTTGTGTTTTATTTCCAAAAATAATTGCACTCGTTTTAGATGTATTTAACTGAAGACAATAATTCTTAAAGAATTCATGAAGATTGTGTAAATCGTAGTTGATTGCTGTTACTGCTTGATTAGCTTCATTTAAAAAAAAAATGAAATATATAACTGAGTATCATCCGCGTAGTAATGTTGTGAACACGATACAAAGATTTCTGTAAAATTTGACACCTATACAGAAAAAAGTATAGAGCCCAGAATCGAGCCTTGTGGCACTCCCGTGCTCACAGGTAAAAAACTAGATACATTCTCTTTACATTTTACAACTTGTAATCTATTTAAAAGGTATGACTTAAATAAATTTATAGATGTAATCTCCAAACCTGCAAATAATTTTTTTTTTTTATGAAAATAGTCGCAAAAAGGGTAGACCTATCGTGTGGGCCGCGGACGGCCCGCACTGCGACTATTAGAAGGGGAAGGGATTATAGAAAGGAAATTATTGTGGACACGCTTTTTAAAAAGTTGTAGGTCATGGTTCTCTGGAAAAACTGATTTTGGAAGCTTATTTCATTCCGTAGCAACCCTGTAAAAGAAGGATTCTTGATAAAGATTGGTTTTTGTAGTGTCAATCTTGAGAGTAAATGGGTGAGGCTGATCAGCGTGCCGAGTTCTTCGGCCGAATGTGGCCAATGGTGGTACAAAAGTTTTTATTTTTCTGGAGCATCTGCCATGGAAATATCTGCAATAACTGGTCTGCAACTCTTCTTCTATGTTCTAGAGGGTGAAGGGTATCTGTGAGAGTTGAGCTGTTTATCAAGCGAATGGTTTTTTTCTGAATGGAATCTAGAAGACGAAGAGAATGCCGTGGTGCTGAACCCCAAATGTGCGAGAAATACTCCAGTAGAGGTCGGATTTGAGCCTTGTACGTCGTCAACAGTTGATCAGGAGTAAAAAACTTTCTGGCTTTCCACAGAAAACCTAGCCTCTGGCTTGCTGACTTTGCGATGTTAGCAACATGGTCATGCCAAGACATATTATTGGACACCGTGACTCCCAAAATCGAGATGGAGGGACATTGTCATGGGATGATTTGAGGAATTCACTTTCTTGGAAAACGTGGCACTTTGTGTTTTTGGGGCGTTGAACTGAACAAGATTGTTGGTTCCCCACTCGACGATTGCTTTAAGATCTCTATTGATGGAATCAACCTGAAATCAAACTGAAAAAAGCAAATCGTGATTAATAGTATCAAAGGCTTTGGAGAAATCCAATAAAAGTAGAACCGTTAACTTACCCTGATCTACAGCATTCACAATATCATCAGTAATCTTCAGTAATGCCGATGTGCATCTATGACCCGGCTTAAATCCAGATTGCAGTGTAGGTACAACAGAATTTTTAGTTAAATGTTCTTGGAGCTGAATTATAATAGCTTTCTCTAAAATTTTGGATAAAAATGGTAAAATACTTACCGGTGTTAAATCATTTAATGTTTCTGGGTTGGTTTTTTTGGGAAGAGGTTTTACAAATGATTTTTTCCAGCTATTGGAAAATACAGAATGTAGTAAACAGAAGTTAATTACATGGGTAATGTATGGTAATAAAAAAGGTAAACATAAATTTAACGTAAGAATATTTATTCCATTATGGCCAACAGCTTTACTTTTAATAGTTTTTATTGTATTAAGAATATCAATTTCTGACACTGACCTAAACTTTAAAGTGGTATGGATAGTTTTTAATATTATGATTATAAAAGTACTTAGTGTTATAATTGGGAGTTAGTTTAGGGACCGCACTTAATAAATATTGAATAACTTCGTTTACATTCCATTTATTCGACATGACGTCATCATGTCCATCATTTTTATATCCTTCAAGATCTAGGAAGAAATGTGCAGAATGCATAATTATATCTATGGATAGAAATGTAAAATGTTAGACTCTGCCTTGTAGTCCACGTTGGAACAAAAAAAATAATTTTAGTTAACAGTTAAGGACAGTTACATGTATTATCTATAATTTTAAAAAGTAATGTAAGATCACTCTGTTTCCTACGGTTCTCAAGAGAGGAGATTTATTTGCAGCCACACAGCATAGTCTTGATAGACATGTAAAAAGTTATTTTAAATGTGCTTTAGTTTTCTTATGTAAACTAAGTAATGAGGTGACCATACAAAAAAACAGTAATCAAGGTGTGACCTAACCAATGAAAATGAAAATTTAATTAAACCAACACTAAAAGTAAAATCACGAGTAGTTCTCTTAACGAAACCCAACATTTTCGTGGACTTTTGTATAACAGTAGTGATGTGAGTAGTGAAGGTGAGTGATCTGTCAAGAATTACTCCTAAATCACTTATCTGATTGACTGTACCTAGCAATTGACCATTTATGTTGTAATTGAGTGTGATTGGGTGTAGGGTATGACAAAAGCGAATTATGTGACATTAATATTTATGCCGTTAAGAGTGCACCATTCTGTCCAATTCTGATTGCAATACTCCAACATCCTCATGACCTTTAATAATTTTAAAACACTTTAAATCATCTGCAAATAAAAAAGCATTAGTATGACGAAAATAACTAACAATATCATATATCATATCATTGATAAAGAGATTAAATAGTAATGGACCTAAATGCGAACCCTGGGAAACACCCGATGTCATTGAAAATTTATAGGAATAGAAATGGTATATCCGAACCTGTTAAGCCCTATTGGTTAAGTAACTGTAAAGACAACGCCAGACTGAACCACCAATGCCAAGAAAATCAAGCTTCTGAAGCAGAAGACCATGATTCACCTTGGTAAAAGCCTTGGAAAAATCAGTATACACGAAATCAACCTGCAGTCCCCTCTCAAGTGACTCAGAGAGAAAGTCAACATATATTAATAAAGTTTTAACAAATTGCCTGAAAAAAAACCAAATTACTGAGAGTTTAATACACCAAAAGAATCACAGCTAAGATAATCTGCAATAATGCTCTCAAATAGTTTAGGTATGGTACTTAGAATTAATATAGTGCCCAAGTGCAAAGATTTATTAAAAATATGAAATAGGGGTCGAGAAAGAATGAAACTGAATTCTCTCGGAAAAATGGGTGGAAAACCATCAGGTTGCAGTCCTTTATTAATGTTCAATGTTGAAATTTTCTTATAAATTCGGGAAATAGGAATGTAGTATTTTGATATACACAACATAGGTAGGATCTGGTTACCACTATGACTAAAAATTTGATTAGTATACACAGATGAAAAGTGATCAATATCTTTTACTTCCTCTAATGTAAAGCTAGTTCGCGTCCGTAGTAGAATACTACACGTGCACCCTGGGTAACGCTAAATGAACTAGCACAATCCAGCAGCCAGACTATTATTTTCTTTTTGATCTCCTGGCTACAAGACATCACAATGGCTAACCCTAGAAAAACTCACGGTTCTTCTCAGAACCTAAAGACTAGAAATATTGGACCCTCATTCCGTATTTGCCAGTTGAATATTGAGGGCATAAGCAGTGCTAAATGCCAATACCTGTCCAAACTTTTACATGATAACGATATTGACCTGGTCAATGAGAGGTATGATACCGGGCTATTAAACAACTTATGACCGAGCATACGGTATTGCCACCTATATACGTAACACAATTGAGAATGCGGTACTGATAGATAAATCCTCCACCAATAATATCCACGTGATCACTACCCAGATGGGAGAGATAACAGTCACAAATGTTTACAAACCCCCAAATACTCTATGGCCTCAAGACGTACTTCACCAACGCAACCACCCAGCGGTCTACATTGGCGACTTTAATAGCTATCATCAGGAGTGGAAGTATCAAAGCAACGACAAGAATGGTGAGCTCCTAACCAACTGGGCCGAAGACCTTAACTTACATTTAGTATTCGACGCGAAAGATCGAGGAACCTTTAAATCTGCTGCTTGGCAAAGGGAGTACAACCCCGACCTCTGCTTTGTTTCGAAAGACAAAAATAATCTCCCACTAGTGACTTCCCGGAAAGTGCTTCCTGACTTTCCACATAGCCAGCACCGACCCGTCCTCATCGAGGTTGGTACTCAAGTCCCCCTAGTGTCATCTATTCCCCGGCCACGATGGAACTTCAATAAAGCAAACTGGCCCGCTTTCACCACTAACCTTGAAAAATGCCTCAGATTCATCCCACCAACGAGCGCAAACTACGAGCGATTTGTCGACTTAGTAATAAGCACAGCCAAAAAGACCATCCCTAGGGGCTACCGAAAGGATTACATCCCTGGCTGGAGTAATTCAAGTGAAATCCTATACCAAGAGTTCCTTGAGAGTGGTGAACAGGATATAGCGGATGAGCTCTTACATAGCCTAGACGCTGCACGTAGACAGAAGTGGATAGAAACTGTTGAGGCTATGGACTTCAAACAATCCAGCAGGAAGGCGTGGACCCTTCTACGAAAATTTGGAAGTGGAAACGTGCCGATCCGTGACAATCCTGCCGTAACACCAAGTGCTGTTGCCTCACATATCGTCTCCACTTCAAGGGCACCCGGAGACCGAGAGCACTCCACCCAAATTAAGAGGGAGCCTAAAAGCCGCTGCCGAAACACATTCAACATACTCTCGGACCTTCACCCTTGAGGATATTACGAAGGCACTAGAGGGTGTCAAGTCAGGTAAAGCTCCAGGTTTCGATGGTATACACCCGGAATTCCTAATAAATCTAGGAAAAAGTGCCCGCAACTGGTTGGCAAAATTCTACACTAATATTTTAAACACACGAATTATCCCACGCTCACTGAAACAAACAAAGATAATAGCGATCCTAAAACCAGGAAAGCCAAATGACAACTCAGAGAGCTATCGCCCAATCGCGCTTTTAAGTGCCAGTTATAAACTATTAGAACGCCTTTTATACAATAGAATAAGCGTGAAGATCCTAGAAAGCATACCAGTCGAGCAAGCTGGATTCAGGCCAAAGCGAAGCTGTACCGACCAAGTCTTGGCACTTACGACTTATATAGAGGCCGGATACCAGAAGCAGCTCAAAACATCCGTCGCATTCATAGACCTGACTGCAGCATATGACACAGTCTGGAAACAAGGACTGCTCTATAAACTCCTACGTCAAATACCCTGTAAAACAACTGTGGGTTTAATCGATAATATGCTGAGCAATAGATTATTTCGCGTTGTCATGGGAAACTCACTGAGCGATTGGAAGAAACTCAATAACGGCCTACCTCAAGGCTCAGTATTAGCTCCTCTCCTGTTCAGCTGTTACATTGCGGATATGCCCACAACAAGATCTAGAAAATTTGGCTATGCTGATGATTGGGCAATAGCAACCAGAAGCAAATCGATTGAAGAGACAAAAGAAGTGCTAACAGATGACTTGAAAACCCTAGAGAAATACTGGAGACTCCAACCTAGTGCAAGCAAGACGGAGGTTGCTTGTTTTCACCTAAACAACCGCATGGCCAATAGAGAACTCAATGTGAGCTTTGGTAACAGGCTGCTGCACCACAACCGGTATCCTAAATACCTGGGAGTTACTCTCGATAGAACTTTATCCTTCAAACAACACCAAACTAAGACTGCCTCAAAACTCAAAACAAGGAATAACATCATACAAAAACTCTGTGGCACTTTATGGGGATCCTCCGCAACGACGCTTCGATGTTCCGCGTTAGGGCTGGTCTACTCTACGGCGGAATATTGTGCTCCGGTCTGGCTAAACAGCCCTCATGTCAAAATGGTCGACGTTCAATTGAATCACACGATGCGTTTAATCTCGGGCACAATTAAATCTACACCGAGTTATTGGCTACCAGTTCTAAGCCATATCCCTCCTCCATCGATACGGAGATCCACTGCACTTGTCAGAGAGTACAACAAGGTTATTCAAAACCCACACCTACCAATAAACAGAGACATCGAGGACATAGACAGGAATAGGTTGCGTTCAAGAAAACCCCCCATCAAAACGGCTCTAAACTTGGAGGCCGTTGACTTCAACCCAATAAATGAGTGGAGGCAGAAATGGACCGAAGCAGCCCAACCGGAATTTCTCAACATGCCGTGCATAACAACTCCCCCAGCCGGCTTTGAACTACCACGCAAGACATGGGTAGCACTTAACCAGATTAGGACCAACCACGGCAGGTGTGCCGATGCCTTCTACAAGTGGAACATAATACCCTCCCCACAGTGTGACTGCGGCGCTGAAAGGCAGACGATCCGCCACATCACGGAAGATTGCAACCTGAGGGCATATGGAGGTCAGCCAAATGAGTTCCTGACAGCGACACCAGAATCAATTGATTATATTAACAACTTAGACATTCAACTGTAATTATGCTATATTTTTGTGTTTTTATACTTTACATTTTTACACTGTTTGTACATTGTGCTATATGTTGTCCTGTTAACTTGTACAATATTTTATGTGATGTATGCCATACGATAAATAAATAAAATAACTTCCTCTAATGATGGTTCTTGTGAAATAATTTTTTCTTCTGCTTCTTATTCTATTTTATCTTCTTTCACTGGTTCATTTAGTAATTCCTTAAAGTATGTTATCCATATTTCTTTGTATTGTTTTTCCTCTTTCACAATTTTTCCTTGTTTGTTTTTTATTTCTTTTAAGTCCCGTTATTTTCTTCAATTTTTTTATAATTTTTTTTTTCCTGCTCCATTTGTTGTTCTCTATTTTCTGTATCCTTAGTTCCATTCATTGCCTCTTTTTTCCTGATTTGTTTGTTCTTATACATTTTAATCTAGCTTTCGCTTTTCTTTCAACTATTTTTTGGCATTCGGAATTGTACCATTCTTTTTTGTTCTCTTTCTTCTTTTTACCTATTACTTTTTTCGCTGCTTTTTGTATGCCATTTTTTATATTATCCCATTCTTCTCTCGCATCATTACGTTCTTGCTTCTCTTTTTTTTGTTAAATATTTTCAAGCTGTTCTACATATTTCCTATTTACCCGGTCATCTTTTAATTTTTCAGTGTCCCATTTTATTAGGTTATTTTTGAATTTGTGACTTCTTGTTTTTTGTTTTACTTTTGCCATAACCATAAAGTAGGTGATCTGAGCCTGCGCAAGCTCCTTTATAAGATCTTAGATCCTTATCTAAGGATTGTCTTCTTTTGTTTATTAGTATGTGGTCTATATGAGATTTTATTTTCTGATCTGGTAATATCCATGTTATGTTATGCTTGTCGGGATGTGAAAACTTTGTGCTGCTTGTGGTCATATATGTTTATGTTGCTAGGTTGCATAATCGCTGTCCGTTGTCATTGGTCCTTTGGTGTATTGTATATTTTCCTGCGACTATTTCGACATATTGTTCTTTTTTTATTTTGGCATTGAAATCTTCTATTACCATAATCGTGTTTTCCTTAAGAATATTTTCTATTTCTTCTTTTAAATCTTCATACCATGTCTTTTTCTTCTTTGCTAGCAGTTTTCGTCAGTGCATATACGTTTGGTTGGACGGTTTTGCTTCTATCTTCAAGTATGCTTATTGGTCGAAATTCCAAGATATTTTGCTTTACATCACCGAATATCAAAACGGCTACTCCATATTGTCCTTGTCTCTCCCTTCCTAAATATTTAAAACTGAAATTTTTGTTTTCTATTTTCCCTTTTCCCTTCCATTCAGTCTCTTGTATGGCAGCTA
Organism: Agelastica alni; assembly: GCA_950111635.1. NCBI lineage: Eukaryota > Metazoa > Arthropoda > Insecta > Coleoptera > Chrysomelidae > Agelastica > Agelastica alni. Next base: position 41,917,214 of record OX467708.1, on the reverse strand, counting down.
TGTTTATCCCGTATCTTCCCAATCTTCCTATCTCTTGCATTTTTCCTGCAGTTAACATAGTTCTAATGTCTCGTGTGCTTATTTTCATTGTTTTATATTTCGAGGTCTGTTTTATTTTTTGTTTCTTTTCTTTGTTTTGTGATATTCTTTTGCTTTTATTTTAGTTAATACTTTTTCACATACTTTTTCATGTTCTTGTTCGAGCCTAGTTATTGTTTTCTTTCTTTCGTTTCATCTTTGTTTACTAGTTTTTTGGGTCAGGTTTCTTTATTTCGCTTTCTGTGTTGTCCCATATCTATTCCTCTCCATTTATGATTATCTTGTTATATCCAATTTTACTATGTTTCCTTTTTGTTTTTCATCTCTTGCTATGTCCCTCATTCTCTTCTGCTTCTACCTTTCGTTTTTCGTTAAATCGTTGTTGATGTATACTCTTTCATCTTTGTTTTCCTTTAGCTTATTTTTGTTCTGTATTACTTGCACTTTGTCTTTGTATGTTGTATCAAGCAAGTTCTGGGTTCTAGTTTTATAGCTGTTTTCACTCTAACGTTAACATTCAAATTTTGCCTAGCAAAATTCTCTACTGCAACTGTTAATATTGCAAGATCATCCTTATCTATTGGTAGTCCACTCATCACCAAGTTGTTTTTTATCTTTCTCTATCTATTTAAGTGTTTTTTTAATTAATTTCATTCAAATCTTTTTTAATTTTCTTATTTTTCTGCTTTATTAGCTCATTTTTTTTATTTCACTTTTCCCTTACTATTTTAATTATCTCGTCTCCAAACCCTTGTTGATTGTCCCTGATTTGATGTCTTTCTTTCCTAATTTTTTTATCGTATTTTATTCTTTTAAGTCCAGTATTTATTGTTTGTAATTCTCACTTCTTTCGTAAATTCCTGTAATATTTATCTTAATTCATCCATTTCTCAGTGTTTTTCTGGTTTATCTGATAAGTATTCTGTTGTTTTACTTTTTCTAAATTTTCTTTCTTTCTCCAGTGACTTGTCGTGTTCCGGTTTATTTATTTTTTCGCTGATTCTATCTATTTCGTATTTCGTACGTAGCTTGGTAAAGTGTAAACCTACTTCGTTTAGCCTCCACCCTACTCTACGAACTGACCAATTCCGTCTTTCGCTTACAGTTACTCACAGTTATTATTTTGCACTTACTTACACCACTTTTTAGATTATTTAATTAGGTATTTCCCTAGAAATCCAACTTTTTATCGGATCGATATTAAAACCACGTCTTACTTTTACAAGCACAGGTCAGGAGAAGTTGTTAATTAAGTTTTTAAAAACTTACATTTCACACGCTTTCTAGTTTAGTAATTACAATGGATGTTTAAATTAATGTTAGTATTAGTTTGTTATCCAAATGCTGAATATGCTAATATGAAAAAAATCCCAGTTTACCAATGACCACTTTAGTTATAAAGTCCTTAGTGTCTAAAGCTGCTGTAGTTTGCGTTTACTTTGTTGAAAAGTCTTTCATTAATAATATCACACGTTCCAAAATTACTTTACAGTCAGTGAGCAGGAAATGCTCATTGCTTTCCGTTACTGACCATCAACGTACAATATTCACTGATATTAATAGTAATTGACAGTTAACAGACCATATTAACATTTATTAGCTGCAAATATTCTCTGTTTAATGGCGTACGAAACATTTTTAGTGGGGTTTACCAGTCGAACGGATGTGCCAAGGTACATAAGCTGTGCAATTTAACTGTAACATCGGAAATGGTCGTAAAACTGCTGGAATTACTACGACTTTTAAAATTTGAAGTTTTTGTGTCAAGATAATTAAATTCAAAGACGGATAATATCTTTTTAGAGTTATGATTTATCTCGTTTTATGGTTCCTTCATTTAGAATTTCCTACTTCACTAAGTGAGTAGTTTACCAATCAATAAATAACAATATTTAAAAAATATGTAATTAGCAATGCGTACGTAAAAAATTCGATGTAGGACCAACTTCTATGCCATTTTAACCACGAACAAATAAACATGAACGTTTAATTAAACAAAGGCAGCATAAAAACTCCTAAATTGGAACTTGCTTGAGGCGCTATATACAGAATGAAACAGGACTTTGTTAAAATCAAAACAAAAAAGTCAACAATTAAAAAATTAAACCCACACTTAGACTACTAAATACCAAAAAAAGGATAGTAGTGTGTGTAGTAGTGTTTTTTAAATACAAAAAATTATTATTTTAATAATTGAATAGAGAAATGATTTAATTTCAATTAACCTATGCCACAGATTGTTTCGTATTCTCTACGTCTTCTAGATTCCATTCAAAAAAGGGCCATTCGGTTGATAAACAGCTCAACTCTCACAGATACCCTTCACCCTCTAGAACATAGAAGAAGAGTTGCAGACCAGTCATTACTCTACAGATATTTCCATGGCAGATGCTCCAGAGAAATAAAAACTCTTGTACCACCATTGGCCACATTCGGCCGAAGAACTCGACACGCTGATCAGTCTCACCCATTTACTCTCAATATTGACACTACAAGGACCAATCTCCATCAAGAATCCTTCTTTTACAGGGCTGCTACGGAATAAATAACAATATTTAAAAAATATGTAATTAGCCATGCGTACGTAAAAAATTCGATGTAGGACCAACGTCTATGCCATTTCAACCACGAACAAATAAACATGAACGTTTTATTAAACAAAGGCAGCATAAAAACTCCTAAATTGGAACTTGCTTGGGGCGCTATATACAGAATGAAAAAGAACTTTGTTAAAATCAAAACAAAGAAGTCAACAATTAAAATATTAAACCTACACCAAAATTACTGATTACCAAAAAAAGGATAGATTGTTTTGTAAGTTTTATTGAGTATTTATAATTAACAATTAAATCGTTCTAATGGACATAAATGCACACGTAAAAATAATCTGAGGATATTCTATTTTAAACTGAAAATGTTTTTAAACTTGATATTATTGGAATAAATTCAAGAGGCATTTAAATATACCAAGTTTTTAAACAAATTGACTTTCTTAGATATTAACAATTATTCTAATTTAAACAAAAATATTAAAATAAAAATAAACAATAATTAGAATGTTCCAAATATTTTTTCTATAAATAAATAAAATAATGAAAATAGTGGAGGTCACTTTTAATTTCTCTCCAGATTTTTAACTTTAACCAACTTAAATATTGAGCTAGTAGGTACACTGATAAATAAATATATATATATATATATATATATATATATATATATATATATATATATATATATATATATATATATATATATATATATATACCACAAAACCACAACATCTCAACACAATCGACATAATACCAAACGAAATTTCGGAGGGGGCGAAACCAATGCCATTTAATGAGCGCCGTTACAATCTTCGGCGCAAACCTATAAATATTACCTGATTTGACGACAGAAACTCTCAGTTTTGAGCCGACCATCGAAGACTACGCATTAAAAATGCCAAGTGAGATCTTGGCGAAATGTCTGCAAAAATCCAATCGGATTCTAACTAACGAACGGATGCAATCCCGGATCGATATTTTATCACATATCACCATCCGTGAATCAGTACGCTCATATATATATATATATATATATATATATATAGGTAAATATATTATGTCAATAAGTTATTTTTTAGAAACCATGCATCCTGTACACTTCGAATTATGCAGATGGCCTGAATTATTTGAAAAAACTTTTATTTAACAGTTTTTTTTGTAAACCTAACAGAAATCGAAATATTAGTAAGTTACGTTACTGTGTACACACTGTATATATATATATATATATATTTATATATATATATATATATATATATATATATATATATATATTTATATATATATATATATATATATATATTTGAGAGTACAGTTTTGTCAAAAATGTTAAAAAATAAACCGAAATACAGGAAATACGATTGAAAACTACTTTTACATTCAGTCCAGCTTTTGCTGGTCGCTGTTTAATTTGATTCCCGGTTTAGAACTTTTTCAGAATGGTAAATATTCTGATATTCCGAATGCATTTTAAAATGGCAAACTCATTTGAATTCCTGATACCTTTTAATGCAAAGAACGTTATTGGCAGCTGGGATTTTTTTGAATAATAAAAAAACGCGCTGAATATATTACACGACTTACACTGATGGTAATGAAGATCATTTTCTTTGTGAAGTAAAATTTGAGAATTTAATTTTTGCCGAAGGGAAAGCGATTGCACGAAAATTGGGAGTATTATAAAAGGAAGTGAGTTTCTTAACAAATTGGATTTTAAAAATGGTTATTGTGTCATCAAAATTCAACTTATATATTTTTTATTAAAAATTCTTTAAATTTATTGCGTAGGCGTATAGACAATTCTTTAAGATTTGAAAAAAGTGCATATTGATTAAGAATAAATGATTTAATCGTCAAATGCTTTCTTTACGCTGATGATCAGGTCATTTTAGTATCATCTAAAGAGTGGGTGCAGGCGATGGTTATTACAGTTAAATCTCCTTATTTACGGTTACATGCGGATGCAGTCGGTATCTTGAAAGGATTTGGATTCGGACAACTTGTCAGTGTTTTGGCGTGCAAATAAGATAGCGTTTTTTTGACTGGTTCCAAAATTGTTTTGTTCCTGGTGTTTAGAATTATTTAAAAAAAATAGTTAAGACTTAAGGCCGTTCTAGATTTGTATAATGCTTCAAGTCATCCTCGCGAGCTTGAAACTATACATCCAAATATAAAGGTGATATTTTTACCTCCTAACACAACTGCTTTACTTCAACCCATGGACCAAGGAATAATCCAGGTGTTTAAGCTCTCTTACATCGGACGAACCTTTAAAATAATACTAAACATCATGAATGTGATGCAATGCTGAAAAAATTTTAACATTGCAAGATGCATTGTTATCATAAATGAATCATTGGAAGAACTTAAACCATACACATTAAAATCATGTTGGAAAAAACTATGGCCCTGTTTGACTGTCGGAAATGATTAAGATTCTGTGCAAATTCAAAATTTAACAGCAATCATTGCTCAAGTTGCCAATGAAATAGGACGGGAGGGTATCGAGCAAATAGAATTTAGCAACATTCAAAAGTTGCTTGAATCGCAAGGTGAAGATTTGACTGAAACCGAATTGGAGGAAATGTTGAATCCGCATTAAAGAAAGGGCTTCAAAGAGCTCTGAAAAGGTGAGTTTTAATATATATATTAAAACCCACCTTTTCAGAGCTCTTAGAAGCCCTTTTTTTAATATATATATATATATATATATATATATATATATATATATATATATATATATATATATATATATATATATATGTATATATATATATATATATATATTGTTAAAAACTTTAATTCAATTTATTTTATTTTTTTCATTTTGGAACCTTGAAACGTTTTTTTTATAATCCCATCCAAATTACCATTCCATATACACGGTTTCTATATTCGTGAAATATTTACAGAATAAGGAGCTTTTACTGAATTATGCATGATGCCCTAAAAATTAAAAGGATAAAAGTAAATGTAATCAAGACAAAAATAATGGTTATTAAGAGGAACGACAGCATAACAGACTACAAGGTGCTGATTGAAGGAAAAAGAGCGGAACAAGTGAATGAGTTTGTATACTTGGGTTCAAAGTAAACGAGAGACGAAAGATATGACTGTATTGTACTTTATGAGCAGCGAGAACGTGTCAAAAATGGCACGATTGACTGTACATAAAAGAGTGCTGTTACTTAAACTCATAGTAGTAAATGGCAGAACAAGCATGAAAGTAGAATCAACGCTTCTAAGATGAGTAGTCTAAGAAGTATAGCTGGAGTGACTCTGATGGATAAAGTGAGAAATAATGAGATAAGAAAATGCTGCAGTGTAAAAGAAGATGTGTCAACAATGAAAGATAAAGAAATGCCTAGATGCTTTGGATACGTAAAGAGGATAGATAAAAGAAGAGTAACGAAACATATTTATTTTGCAACGACAAGTTTGTAGAGGTCGACCTAGCAAACGTATCTCGATCAAATCAAAATTATTTTAAAGAATAGCCAGGTCAAGAGTAATAACAACCGACGAGCAAGTATGAAAGTCCTGATAAAGGTATAAAGAAGCGAAAGACGTGTGTAAGAACTGTAGTAAGTAAAAGAAAGTGGTCTTTGCCTACCCCTCCGGGAAATGGCGTAACTATATCTATATATGTATGTAGGTATTTTTGCTCTTAAAAATATTTAATTTTATTGAGTTTTTAAATTAATCAAGACCAGCCGAATGTCTTTAAAGTGCTTCAAAACAAGCGCCGAATTTATTGAAAAATACAGGTCCTAATGGCATTTTTAAATGACTACAAAATTAAGATTAAAAAGTAAATTAAATGCTAAAGGATGCTTTGTAAGTAGCACTTATCTGCTAAATGTGGATAAATTTATCCGTGTGCACAACAAGCAGTTTTAAATATTTATATATTTTCTGATGCAACACAATTTATTAGTGATTCTCAGATGGTTGCAAAGGTTACATCGCTTAGCACGCTGATCAGGTTCTTATCTTATTCTAAAGTTCGACGTAAGTTTTATATTAACCAACCGCTTTTATCGTGCAAGTTTCAGGCTAATGAGGTAACTTCGATATTTTTGATTGATGAATTGAACTTTTTTTCTTTCTTCGATATTATTTGCATTAGAAAAAATCTTGTTACCAATAATTAATTCAGAAAATGTTTTGACTCTATAGTTTTTATAAAAAATGAACTAATACTTAAACAAAATTATTACAAAAACAATTATAATAATTTTGCTACGAATCACGAACAAAATCTTAAAGGCCGGACCTGTCCAGTGCATCCTTTTGGCGCATTCACCAAAATCATTCATTCTAGATTCGTGTGTTCTGGAGATATGTAGAATTTTCGATGACGATGTATAAGAACATGTATTGGCCGCTAAGAGTCAGTTGAATTAGTGACAGTTAATTGATGAATAGTAGTTGATAAATAGTGTTATGTATAGTGGTATTTTATACAAATTTTGAAGAAAGAAAAAACGAAACGTAAGTTGGACATGCACTTACCAAAATATGGTGGCAACATGTTTTCTTCTTATAATCCAATTGTCTTGTAGCTAAATAAGCAATTTGAGAATTTGCGTATTTGTGTGCAAATCATTTCGTATTTCTAAAATGAATGAATGCTTCGTCCCTCTGCTGCGTGAGGGTGCGATAGTAGTGTGTAGTTCATTTTGAATTAATGCGAATATTTGAATATGTGACATTTGAGTGATTACCTATTAAAAAAAGTAAATAAGTTTCATAATTAGAGTATTTGATAAAAACAATCAAATTATAATAACAAACAAAAAATTTTAGTGAACAAAAACTGACCAAATAGTACATTGAAAATAAAGAGAAATAGTTATTAGTGGAAAAAAAGTGAAATTTTTTTTTTACCAAAAATAGTCGCAAAAAGGGTAGGCCTATCGTGTGGGACGCGGATGGCCCGCACTGCGACTATAAGAAGAGGGAGGGATTATAGAAAGGAGATGATTGTGGACCCGCTTCTTGAAAAGTTCCAGGTCATAGTTTTCTGGAAAAACTGATTTTAAAAGCCTGTTCCATTCCGTAGCACCCCTTAGAAGGACTCTTGATGGAGATTGGTCCTTGAAGTGCCAATCTTGAGAGTAAATGGGTGAGACTGATCAGCGTGCCGAGTTCTTCGTCCGAATGTGGCCAGTGGTGGTATACGAGTTTTTATTTCTCTGGAGCATCTGCCATGGAAATATTTGTAAAGTAATATCTGGCTTGCAACTCTTTTTCTATGTTTTAGTGGGTAAAGGGTATCTGTGAGATTTGAGCTGTTTATCAACCAAATGGCCCTTTTTTAAATGAAATCTTGAAGACGAAGAGAATGCCTTGGTGCTGAAACCCAAATGTGCGATCAATACTCCAGTAGAGGTCGGATTTGAGTCTTGTACGTCGTCAACAGTTGATCAGCAACATTGTCATGCCAAGACATATTATTAGACGCCGTGACTCTCAAAATCGAGATGAAAGGACTTCATTTAAGAGTATTTCCGGACATTATGATGGAATGATTTGAGGAATACACTTTCTTGGAAAATGTGGCAAACAATATTGTTGGTTCTCCAATCGACGATTGCTTCAAGATCTCTATTGATGGAGTCAAACTGTTCCTGTTCCTAGTCTATTTGTATCATTCACCGAAAGTGATCGATAGAATGTGAAAGTTAAGACAAGTGTGCTGTCGTCTGCGAAACTGTTAATGGGGTTCGTGGTCGTTTTCAAGAGGTCGTTGATGTGTAAAAGACATAGGGTGGAGAACAGGATGGAACCCTGGGGGACCCCGGCATTTGTTTTTAACGCATCAGAAGAAACACCGTCATCTGTCACATGTAAGGAGCGATATCGCATAAAGCTCATGAGTCATTGGCGCAACGAATCCTCTAGCCCTTCGTCCTTCTGTGTTTCCTAAAACTATGAGCCTCTCCAGGTTGTTTTTTCGCGCGATGTGACCGAAAAATCCCAATATGCTCGCAAGGCAAGTGGAAGAGAGTCTACTGCGGATGTTCAGTATTCTAAGAATTGACTCGTTTGACTTGTGCGCCGTCCACGGAATTCGAAGCATGCGCCTCCAGCACCACATCTCGAACTCATCAATCCTTTTCCTGTCTGCTGCTTTAATTGACCATGTTTTAGCCCCATATCGGAAAATAGAGAAAATCAATGATTGGAAAAGTTTCATTTTAGTGTGTATAGTGATAGATCTGTCTTTCCAGATCTTGGGCAGTCGACTCAATGCACTTTTAGCCAGTCCTATTTTCCTTCGGATGTCACTCTTACTGGAACCCGTGTTACTAATACATGAGCCCAGCTACATGATGTGGTCATCGACTTGAAATCTTTTTTTGTCAGTTGCAGAGTGTTTCCACGATCGACTATCATAATTTCAGTTTTCTCCTCGTAAATGATAAGGCCACATTTACTGCTCTCTGTCTCAACTTGATTTAGAAGATCCAACATTTCTTCTTCTGATGCAGCTATTACTGTTGTATCTTCTGCATATCTCAGATAGGCAATCTTTTTGCCCACAACCGTGATTCCTCCATGCCATTTGTCTAATGCCTTTCTCATTATGTATTCTCCATAGATGTTGAAAAGATCTGGAGATAGGATGCATTCCTGCTTAACTTGTGATAAATCAAGAGAAACTCGTGCCCCATGGGTTTTTAGGCCACCCGTCACGAATTTAATATCGGCAACCCACCCCGGAGGATATGGTGCACCGGACGACCTGACTAGTAACGCCATCCCCTAGAGTTTTAATAGAACAACTTACCGAATCGTTGGATACTCGCCGTCCGGGGGTTTTCCGGGTCACTCTTCACGAATTTGTATTAACACCCGTTAAATATTTTTTATGAATACCATAGATTAATTTGGTTTAACTCAGATATGGGGTAACATTTTTTGAAGGAATATTTAAAATTATGACGAAAGAATTAAAAAAACCAGGGGATTACGTTACAAGCCAAGTCATCCGGTAAACCAGGTCCTCCGGAACAGGTCAACGATGTCAAATTCGTGACGAGCGACCCGAAAAACTTCCGGACAACGAGTTTCCAACGATTCGGTAAGTTGTTGCATTAAATCTCCAGGAGATGACGTTACTAGTCAGGTCTTCCGGTGCACCAGATCGTCCGGTGCACCAGGTCCTCCGGGGCGGGTCGTTGATGTAAAATTCGTGACGGGCGGCCCAAAAAACCCTCGGGCCACGAGTTTCTCTTGATTTATCACAAGTTAAACAGGAACTCCAGGGGATGACGTTTCTAATGCTGTCCTGACCTGCAGGTGAACAGGGGGTTAATGTAGACATGGTATTTAGATTCCGCGACCTAAGAAAGTCCCGAGTGCAAAATTTCGTACAGTTCGTGTGTTTTTTGTGGCAGATATGAATTTTTTCCTATCACTTGAAATAATGCAGTTGAAAGAATGCACTTTTTGATGCATGTGTATTAAGAGCGCAAAGTGATATATTGACACTTTGAGCTCAAAATACACACAAATGCAGTTTTTAAACAGAAAAAAAACACTAAATACTTTATTCAAAATAAGTAAGTACATAATATTACTTGTATTTTAATTATAACATTTTATAATATTCTTGAAAATAATTAGTTCAGATTATCGTTCACTGTATTAAAATTGAATGTGCAATTATGACAATCTTTGATATTTATTCCCGAACCTGATGGTCCATCAGGATATTTCTCCAATATAAATTCTTCCGAAGATTAAAAATCTATAGAACGAGATGTGGATACAAGCGGTTTTAAAAATATTTTTTTGGTGGTTTTAATCTTAGTTTTAATTGATTCGTCTATATAATCTTCTGCGACATTACTACTTTTCCGTCCACGATGTTTCTTTGGTTGTATTAGATCTCCTCCGCCATTCACCAATAAAGTAGCAGATGTTCGTCGAAAACAGTATCCTGTATAAAAAGTATGCTCAGGTAATTTCAAATATTTAGCAATTTTACTGGGAATTTTCCCGATCGTATTCATACCCACAACTTGTTTCGTACATCTACCTTGTTGATATCGTAAAAATAGGCGTTGTTATTTTGACAAAGTTGTCTGATTGCAATGTATTTTTTACAAATTGATAGATAATCAACTGAATTTTATTTATTATGACTAACAATCGTAAAAACACGGCTAATTCTCGTTTTTGAATCTGGAATTAGGACTATTAAAATAGAATATTTATCTTCTATGTCACCGATTTTCATTTTCACCAATTCATCGCGTCTGCAGGCACCAGCAATACCCATAATTAGAATTACCTATAAAAAAATTAACAGTCAATAGCTATCCAAAATGTATAAGCTATTCAAATTGCTTTCAATCCATTAATTCATATTTCTAACGAAATAGAAGAAAAAAAAACTCGTAAATTAAAAAAAAATTGGCCCTGGCCGGAATTGAATCCAATCGAACAGTATAAAATGCCTGCGCTTCAGATCACTAGGCTAATATAACTGCTCAAGTAATCAAGAGTTTCATGGTATTATTAAACCAAGAAAATATTCTTACTGCTTATCAAACTACAGAGAGTGTAAGGTATAATTAAAATTTACCTTTTTCAGTAGATATTCTTTATCGGTAGCTTCTCGTAGAAATTTGTGAATATCTTCAGTGGTAAATGTTTTGGATTTTTTCGCTTTGTAACCAACGGATTATTTTTTAAAAAATGCGATGAGTTTAGGATACTTATTAATTTCGATGTTATTTTTAACATTCAAGCATGTTCATATCATCGAATATATGGACGAGAATTGATGACTTTGAAGTCTTTAATTTTTCTCCAAAATAAGTCAGTAACAAATTTTATAAATACTTATTGACCTTCTTCGATTGACACCAGGTTATAAATCTATTGTATTGAAATTCATATTTTGCTCTTGATTTCTCTGGTAAGAGATTTAAAGTTACATTTTTTGCACTTTCTGCTACATCAAGAGGTGTGTTCGATAATTCACTATCACTATTTTCCATGATAAAAGAATGAGTAAGAGATGCAAGCGTTTTTAAAATATTTCCGTGCTAGAGCGGCAAAGCTGTCACGTTTGTCGGAAAACGTCAACTTTGCGTTGAAATTTGAAAGCGTCAAAGGGTACTTTGCTAAGCAGTTGTAGAAAAATGCATTTTTTATGAAATCTGGAAAACAAAGTTTCTAAATAAGCAAACGATTCGAACGCAAAAAACCGCATCTCGGTCCGTTTGTCTGCGCAAATTTCCTGGGTTTTGGTGATTTCAATGTCAAATTTCCTCGCAAATATTAGAATAAATGGGATATATTATTTCTCAATCTGTTCCATTTCACGGAATATTCGAAGCAAACATAAATATTGCTTTCATTTTATTCTTATTAACAAAATCAAATAAATGGATTCATAAAAAAAATAACATAATTATGATCAGAGTCAAAGGCAAACACAATCGATTCTTTATATCAAAATTCAAGAAAACATGCAAATCTTCGTATTGCTGTTTACCATAAATTTGAAATATCTTTCGGCAGAAAGCGGTGATTTTTTTTGAAAGATTTACTCCAATGGGTGGCTGTTGCGCTTTAATGCAACATTGTATTTGTTGTTAGTGTTAAAAATATTGAATATAGTGTTGCGATATTTACTATTGGGTCCGGTGATTTTTAAACACTCAGTACAATAACTAAACAATTTATTCTATAAATTCTCGCAATCACTTATATTATTACAATCTCTATACAATATCTAAATAACTGACTTCAAAAAAACTTAACTTTAAACTAAAACTTAAAACTTCCGCAACCGCTGTCTTTTTATATACCTACAAATTATTATTACGGAAAGAGCCAGAATTCCCTTTAGTTATTTTCCACATTGTGTAGCAATTTCTGAACCTTTCAAGGATCGTCGGAAGCTTTCAATCGTGCCGCGGCCATAAATCATTCCCTAGATGGGGGCGTTTTTTTTGGTGCCGCAAAGAAATAGGTAAGCATCTTGTGTTGACAATACCGCCTTGGCCAAATAAAAGAACAGGGACGTCTTTATTTTAACAATGGTTTAGTTCCCTCTTTCGTTCCGACGGTGTAATTTAAATAAAGTCGATATAGTATTTGATGTTTTAAAAATTAATATACTAATTATCATATCAAACTATAGTAACGATAACAAATACCGTAATGTACTTTTCGTGTCGAAACTGTCTCTCAGAGAACGAAAATAAAGTTTTACGAAGTCAATTTTTATGCTGTTTTTATAAGTAATAGCCCAAGGACATTGATAAATGTTCGAAAAAATTTTATAACAGATTTCGAAAGCTTGTTGCTTGCCTTTATAAGCAACAAGCTTGTTATAAAATTTTTGAGCATTTATTATTAATGTTCGAGGGTTATTCGGATAGAAATTTTTTTGCTAATTATGAAAAAAATACAGAGCATAAACAATTCTTTTAAATATGCAATTAATAAAAGAACAATTAGAAAAATTAAATGAAGATCCACACGTGTTAGTTTGTATAACTGATGAAGATGTATTCCTACTACGTATGCTGTTAATAATTTTATTATGATGTTCTTTGTCAATATTCAAGTGGGGTTTTATTGAGTTGGAATTGTAAAGCCCCGTTATTTACACACCACTTTTTACCAACCGACTGACCGCGGTCGATCTATTGGAGTGATTAGTAATTTTTTTTCTTGGTTTTCAAGCCAATCGCCTTGGCAGACGTTTTCGTCCAATTTTGAATCATATTTGTTTCAATGGGCATATTATCATACCAATGACCATACCAATATTTGCGCCCCTTTTTAATAACAATTTTTTAATTAATCTGACAGGAAATACGTTGCTGTCGTTGTTTTCTACTAAAAATTTGTTGTCAGTACACATTCTTGAACGACCTTGGCAAGTCTTGCTGAATACAGGGTTATATTTAACTCGATTTGGTACAGAACCATCGTTTTTTGTTTCAATACTAAAAAAAGTCAATCAAACAAGCAGCAGCTTCCCCACCTCGCCAAACTAATTCTACGGCAGCTATGTGATAGAATTTCCGTTGCAGCCCTTCAAAGGTGTTTTCATCCCACAAATTTATTATTTTTGCTATTTCTACTGCACTTAATGCCAGTAAACTTTGTTTTCTTTTACAGGGATCTAATTGTAGTTTTCGTCGTATAGAATAGCGGGCAGCTCGCGCTTGTTGAAATGGGTCAATATTAACTTTCATTTTCTTTTATTTTTCTTGTGGAAGCTTACTGATAAGTTTTCACATGGTTTTAACAATAGCTTCTTTAAACTCTGTACCATCTTTTCTTCTCATGTTCACAGCGCAATATTTTAAATTCGACACCAATTCCTCCACCGTCTGATTTCCATCTTATTCATACTTTCTACATACATACACACATAAAGTCAGGCCTTTTTCCCATAGGGGTAGGCAAAGACCACTTCCTTCCACTTGCTACGGTTCTTACACACATCTTTTGCTTCCTCTACTTTCATCAGTGCTCTCATACATGCTCGTCGGTTGTTGGTAAACTTGACCTGGCCTTTCTTCAAAACAATGTTGATCTGATCGAGATCTCCGAGTTCGACCTCTACCGACTTGTCGATTCACACTCACCTTATAAATTTGTTTCGTCAATCTTTCTTCATCCATCCTTTCTACGTGTCCAAACCATGTAAGCATTTCTTTATCTATCTTTGTAACCACATCTTCTTTTACACCACAGCGTTCTTCTATCTCAGTATTCTTTACTTTATCCAACCGAGTCACTCCGGCTATACTTTTCAGACTAATCATCTCCGCAGCATTAATCCTATTTTCATGCTTCTTCTGCCAAACCCAACATTCACTACCATTCATAAGTGCAGGAACCAATACACCTCTATGCACCGCCAGACGTGCCTTTTTTGACACTTTCTGGCTATTCATAAAGCTATGCAGTGCCCCAGTGACTATCATACTTTCCATCTCTAGTAAACTTTGAATCCAAGTACACAATTCATTTACTTGTTCCACTCTTTCTCCCTCAATCGAAACTCCACAGATTGTCATGGTTTTTTCTCTTTCAAAAACCATTAGTTTTGTTTTGCTTACATTAATTTTCATCCCTTTGATTTTCAGGGCATCATGCATAACATTAACCATCGCCTGCAACTCCTCTTCAGATAACGCTAATATGACTTGATCATCGGCGTAAAGAAGGCATTAGACGATCAAATCATTTATTTTTATTCCATACGCACTCTTTTTCAGACCTTTTTAACAATTGTTTATGTATAAGTTAAACAGCCATGGCGAAGCCACACATCCCTGTCCCACACCTTTTTCGATGTTAAACCAGTCCCTACAAGCTCCGGTTATCCTGACACAAGCAGTGGAATCCTCGTAAAGGGATTCCAGTGCTCGTATTAAACTACTGCTCACCCCATACTTAGATAATGTCGACCACAATTTACTCCCCACCACTCTGTCATAGACATGTTACAAGTCTATAAACATTGCAAAAGTCCATAGACGCTTTCGATACAAATTTTTTACTGTAAACAGTATTCTTTGGTATGTTTGATTCAATAATTTTATTAATATTCTCAAAGTATTACAAACCAATAGTGACATTTTAAAATATTGAATATTTGAAATATCAAAATCGAATTAAAACAAAATGTTGGTATCCATAGCAACATGATTGAGTGAAAACAGCCAAGGGATCTGTTTTCAGTACAATGTTGCTTTGATTGGTTGTGTTTAATCAGATGACTACAAATTAACTGATTTCATTGGATCTCTACTTGACCAAAAAATTTTCAGAATAATAAGATGTAGACATACTAGGTGTTTTAAAAAGGTGTTGTTAAACTTAAAGGGATTAAAAAAAAGCATTTCAATAAAAAAAACTTTTACACCTAAACCTCCATTTGAAAATGAGCCGTTTTAGCAATGGGGCAATTATTGCTCATTCGCTGTGAGAACAGTGCCACTGAGAGAAAATCGTCAATAAACGATACAAGAAATAAGTAAACAAATTAGGGGGGGGGATAAACAAAAGTTTTTTTCTAGAATTTTTGAATAAAACGAAAAAATGTGACAAAATGGGGACAGCTTCAAAGTTTGCAAAAATTTGCAAAAAAAACAAAAAATCTTTAATTTAATCTAATAATAAAAATTTTGTACGTCAAAAAAATTTCTACGTAATTGATTTAACATAAAATAAATAAAAATGAAATCAAGGAACTAGAGGAACACTTGAAGGACCACATTGGTAAATGCGGCTTGTTCATCGACAAGTGAATTAATTTCATCGATGCAAGTGATGCAAGTGATGGCATCATCGAAGGAGACAATAAAGCGTTCGTAGAAGTTAAGTGTCCTTATTCTGCTAGGAATGTAACAACTAAAGAAGAAATTGCAAATGAACAGATAAAATACTAGAAAACAATGGGCTAATCATTGAAAACAATAACTGGTACTTCCAAGTACACGTGACTGGCTTCAAACTTTGTTATATCATGGTTTGAACGTACAATATTTCGCAATGATATATTTTGGAAACTAAAATTAAACCCAAATTAATAGACCTTTGCATGAAATGCTATCTTAACAAGATGCATCATATGGATAAAATTTAAATATTATTTCTAATTTTATTCTTGTCACGTTTGGTGCTTCATAGAAGACACAATTGGGTTCCATGTTCCATGTTGTTTAATATTTGTATCAATTACTTGGAAATTATTTATAAAAGTTGCAATTTCCTTCCTTTTGCCGATGATTTAAAATTATAAACAGATCCCAAATGTGGTTGTTTGCAGCAAATTAAAAGAATCTTTGCTTATATGATCCAAAAAAATAAAATAATTTTACATACATTCATACATATAGTCACGCCTTTTCCTCGTAGGGGAAGGCAGAGACCACTTCCTTCCACTTGCTACGGTTCTTACACACATATTTTGCTTTCTCTACTTTTATCAGTGCTCCCATACATGCTCGTTGTTGTTGGTACTCTTGACCTGGCCTTTCTTCAAAACAATGTTGATCTGATCGAGATATGTTCACCGAGGTCGACCTTTATCAACTTGTTCATTCACACTCGCCTTATAAATTTTTTCGTCAATCTTCCTTTATCCATCCTTTTTACGTGCCCAAACCATCTAAGCATTCGTTTATCTATCCTTGTAACCACATTTTCTTTTAAACTACATCGTTCTCTTATCTCACTTTTCTTTACTTTATCCAACCGAGTCACTCCGGCTATACTTCCCAGGCTACTTACTACACAGCATTAATCCTATTTTCATGCTTCTTCTGCCAAACCCAACATTCACTATTATACATAAGTGCAGAACCAACACACTTTCTGGGTGTTTATAAAGCTATGCAGTGCCCTATTCGTTTGTTTTCCTGCCAACACCCTTCGCTCAATGTCACTGTCATACTTTTTATGTCTCGTAAACTTTGAACCCAGGTATACAAACTCATTTACTTGTTCCACTCTTTCTCCCTCAATCGAAACTCCACAGTTTGTCATGGTTTCTTCTCTTTTTAAAACCATTACTTTCGTTTTGCTTACTTATTTTTTCATCTCTTTGATTTACAGGGCATCATGTATAACATTAACCATCGCCTGTAACTCCTCTTCAGATGACGCTAATATGACTTGATCTACGGCGTAAAGAAGGCATTTGACGATTAAATCATTCATTTTCAAACCATACGCACTCTATTTCAAATCTTTTAAACAATCGTCTATGTATAACAGCCATGGCGAAGCCATACATCCCTGTCTCACACCTTTTTCAATGTTAAAAAAGTCCGTGTAAGCTCCGTTTATCGTGACACAAGCAGTGGAATCCTCGTAAAGGGATTCCAGTGCTCGTATTAAACTACCGCTCACCTCATACTTAGATAATGTCGACCACAATTTACTCCCCACCACTCTGTCATAGGCCTTTTCCAAGTCTATAAAAGCGCTTTAGACCTTCTGAGTTCTAGCCAAGAATTTTTCGACTACACCTCGTTATGAAAAGACTCGATCCATACATCTTCTTTTTCTAAATCCTGCTTACACATTCCATATTATCTTCTTAGTTTCATTCGCCACTCTTTTAAATAAATATCTTTGCTTACAGTTTGCCGACTATGCTAAGTAAACTAATACCTCGGTAGTTCTTACAGTCCTGATGCGAACCTTTTCCTTTGTAAATTGGCACGATAACAGCATTGCACCAGTTGTTTACCATTCTTCAAACAAAGGCTAAAAAGGCGGCACAGCAGACTAGTTACCACGCTTTATCCACCTTCAGCATTTCAACTGTTATCCTGTCGTATCCTTCAGCTTTACCCAATTTCATACTATTCAACACTCCCACAATTTCTGTCGTACTAATTTTACTTTCATTACAACTTTCAGTCATGTCTTCAAATGGGGCCTGTACTTGTATATCCTCTTTCTTAAATAAATACCAAATTAATACTTTAAATAGAATAATGATTATAATTTACGCTGAGTATTGTATTAATAATAAGATCATTAAAGAATATCAGTTTTAAAGTATCTTGGAGTTTTATTTGATGAAAAACTTTTATTCGTTTAGTGTATAAGTTTAATTAACAATATTTCTCGAAAATGGAAATACTCATTTGTTTTCGTCCCCAGTATGACTCTTCTCTTTGAAGTCCACATTATCAAATTCACATTCATCATCTGGAGAATATCCAAAACAAGTTACTAAGATTTGTTGATGTATGTTTATATGTTATGATACACACAATGGGGAAGACCACTAAGTAATGAAATCCTTCCAAACATCTTTTAATCGATGAATAATGATATTGGTTTAGTGTACATACAATATCATGGATGAAAATCAAAGCAAATAGATTTTACAGCGTTTTGAAATCAGCATTTTTATTTAAAATTAAAAAACGCTAGAAATAAGTGGGCGGTGAGCCTATGACGTACTACACCCTAAATATCTGTCTGTTTCCATTAAATATCCTTTGCTCACACCATTGTAGTGTTCTCAAATGAACTTCTCGATGACTCTTTATGTCTTTGCTATATTTTTTTAAAAACGTATCGATTAGTGATAACTCTATCATTTCATAATAATTTGTGGAAAAAATATTATTTCCATTTTATTCATTTCCATCAATTATTTCAAAAATGAGTGGTTGTATTTTGGTGCGGCAACACTGCTATTGATAAAATATGACATATGTTCACAGAAGCACAAAGAGAATACTACAGCGTAATGTGAAAAAAATTTCATGCATTGTCTGTGTATCGTGATCGTGTATATGGTGAGATTATATCATTTATGATCTGTTTTTTGAGGTTATTTGAGTTGTAATTTATTTTGTCTATTAAGAGCAAAAAAATATCTTCCCCGGATGTCTTTATTGCTTGAAAGTTAAATAAACAGTTTATTTTCAGAGTTTGCGCTAGTGTTCGAACACGTTGAAACAAAGCACTTTTTGAAAGGCATTTTCTAAGGGTTACTAAAACCGGAATTAAAAGTATTGCTCAGGATAAATAAAACTGAAAAAATATAAAACAACAATGAAGATAGGTTTTTTACCTAACCCCAACTTCTGTAGACCTTGTCAGACACGGAACGACAGTGCCACGGATGTACATCATGGAACAATTAATTATCTATCGATGGGCGTGAAGGGTTTAGTACGTTACACTGCGTTACACCAATAAGAGCAACTATTAAAAATGGAGCGTAAAATTGTCTGTTTGAAATCAAATCTGTGTATTTTATTATTTTATTTATATAATAGAACAAATAAAAAAAAATAAATGGTACTTTTTGGACATACAGAACACGTTTATGCTGTTTTAAAAAATTAGTGGTCTCCCCCATTATTCTCAGATTTTAGAGCATCTAACGTTGTGTACACTAGAAACTAGCCGTATTAAAGCTTATTTAATTTTATTATGCAAGGTCATTTCTGGGGTAACAACATGCCCAGAATTGTTGGCACATATCAATTTTGGATTTCCTAGAATACTAACTAGAAATTTTAGACTTTTTAATATTTCATTTCACAATACCAACTATGGCTACAATAGCAGCATATATCGTATAAGACTAGAAAATTTAGCTAATACTAACTAGTTTACATAAATGGTATAATAGACCGGGAGTCGGTGACACTAAAAGTGCACTTATATGGATTCTGAAATTTAGCATAGGAATTAATAGTATTTAATTATGGGTAAAACATGGGCCCGGTGTGCCAGAGTTTACCCTGGCAGAAATATTTTATAAATTTTTATTTTTCTAATAATCATAAGTAATTTGCACTTTTACGGAAATTAATTTCTTACAAATCATTTTTTAGCAAATCTTATGTATATTCAAAAAAATTTGATGTGACAACTCCTATCGTGGCAGAAAAGTCTGTCATACCGACTTTTAATATCTAAATTTCATATAATGTTTCCCTTATCGCGAAATTATTTTTTTTTTCAGTCTCTAAAAATAAGGAGGAAGATTCAGAATCTCAAAGAAATAGATGTGATGATATAGATGATCCTGAGTAAATTTTTGTCTAATTATAATAATATATGATGTTTGTATATAGCTTAATCGTTTTTATTTCTCTTGTTTCTACATTTATTAAATAACTAATGTATAGAAATTAACAAAATTATGAATAAATGAAATTATGAATTATATAAATAAATATTTTCCAGCCATACATTTGTATCAATTAAATGACCTTTACTTTCCTTCCTGGAAAATTGACAAGATATTTTGTCTTGTTTCAAACATTAAACCTATTCTTTTAAACCTATCCTTTTTAGTGAACATTGCATTCGGTCCGGATGCAATTTAACTTTTGTAAATATTTTAAAAATGTAATTCGTAGATATGATGTTGCAAATTGGCTATTTTTTATTTGCCCAAGTGACAAAACTAGCAATCTTAGTCGCGTTAAGTACAAAGTTATCAATATTTAGAGGAGTTGAAAACTTTCTAGCCATGTTTTCAGATAACTCCGTAATGGCGAAAGTTTCCTGTTTCCTGAAAATAAACGGGGTCAACTTTAGCGGAAGTGGACCTCTGCTATCTACAGGACCTTTGTAAAATAGTGGGTCCATATTTCCATAAACGAATGCGTTTACTTGCTTAAATTAACTAAAAGATTAAGATTACAGCGAACGAGTAAGTTGTTTACCAGTTACATCTAAATACAGTTCCTAAAATATGTATAAACATTTAACATACCGAAAAAGAAACTTCAGTAGTTAAAAAATTTAAAATGGGGACAGATACCCAACCATTACGGGGAGTACTATTAATTATTTTTATTAATTGGTTGGTAATCGTAATAATGTATCTTTTATATTAATTTAATGTACTCGTAATTATTTTAATTTAAAAACGATGATCGAATTTTTTAAACAGTGCAACAGAAGTAGCTCGGCGGGTGAAAGATCACAAAATCTGCGCACAAAGAAAACATTCGAATAGCGATCCGATCGGCGACAACGAAATTTTCAGTAATCGTAAGTACAATCGGAGGAAGAAGTTTACGAATGTGAAGTATATTCGGCCGAATATTTGTTATTTTAGAGGCTAGTCGCCCGCCAAGCTGCTTCTGTTGCACTGTAAATGTTGTAATTCTTTAAGGATTGTCACTCGAGTGGCACGGAGCAGTATTATATTTTTTTTATCAAATACTGATGCGCTATTTTTAAAAATATTGTGATATTTTACATCCCTTCTTCTGTTGATGCCCATCCGTTTCGGATGTTGGCAAGTATAATGGCTATACATACATACATACATAAAGTCACGCCTTTTTCCCATAGGGGTAGGCAGAGACCACTTCCTTCCACTTCCGCTACGGTTCGTACACACATCTTTTGCTTCCTCTACTTTCATCAGTGCTCTCATACATGCTCTTCGGTTGTTGGTACTTTTGACCTGGTCTTTCTTCAAAACAATGTTGATCTGATCGAGATATGTTCTCCGAGGTCGACCTCTACCGATTTGCCCATTCACACTCGCATTATAAATTTGTTTCGTTATTCTTTCTTTATCCATCCTTTCTACGTGTCTAAACCATCTAAGCATTCCTTTATCTACCTTTGTGACCACATCTTCTTTTACACCACAGCGTTTTCTTATCTCACTATTCTTAACTTTATCCGGCTATACTTCTCAGACTACTCATCTCCGCAGCAATAATCCTATTTTCATGCTTCTTCTGCCAAACCCAACATTTACTACCATACATAAGTGTAGGAACCAACACACCTCTATGCACCGCTAGACGTGCCTTTTTTGACACTTTCTGGCTATTCATAAAGCTATGCAGTGCCCCATTCATTTGTTTTCCTGCCAACACCCTTCGCTCAATGTCACTGTCATACTTTCCATCTCTAGTAAATTTTGATCCCAAGTACACAAATTCATTAACTTATTCCACTCTTTCTCCCTTAATCGAAACCCCACAGTTTGTCATGCTTTCTTCTCTTTTAAAAACCATTACTTTCGTTTTGCTCACATTTATTTTCATCCCTTTGATTTTCAGGGAATCATGCATAACATTAACCATCGCCTGCAACTCCTCTTTAGATAACGCTGATATGACTTGATCATCGGCGTAAAGAAGGCATTTGACGATAAAATCATTCATTTTTAATCCATACGCACTCTCTTTCAGATCTTTTAAACAATTGTCTATGTATAAGTTAAACAGCCATGGGGAAGCCACACATCCCTGTCTCACACCTTTTTCGATGTTAAACCAGTCCGTGCAAGCTCCGTTTATCCTGACACAAGCAGGGGAATCCTCGTAAAGTGATTTCAGTGCTATACGAACTTTATTCACTGATGCACGGAATAAGCCCACAGTTAATGTATTAAACCACAGCCGTGATATTCTTCTTCTTCCTACAATACTTTTACCTTGTATTTTGCTTTGGAGTATAAGCTGTAAAAGCCGGTTTCTTTCAGGATTTCTCATGATGTGGCCGAGGTATTCAGGTTTGTCAAAAAATAGAAATTTTACTCAGGAGTAAAGTACCTTTATTTTTCACAATACAGAAAAATGTTATGAAGTAAAGTTATTTTGAATTAAAAGTTATATTCAAATATGCAATTACAGCCATTTAGCATTAAAATTCAGGTTAAATGATTATTTACGTTTACAATTATTTGTAGTTATAAATTTCAAAACTGAATTTATAATCTCTCTGTTAATATAATCTCTGTCAATATAATAACCTTTTTATTTGTTAATATTTTCGATCAACTTTACAATTTTAGTAAATAATCACCAAACCTGAATTTTCATGCTCAATGACTGTAATTGCATATTTGAATATAACTTTTAAATCAAAATAGCTTTATTTCATAACATTCTTCTACATTGTAAAAAATAAAGGTACTTTACTCTTGAGTAAAATTTCTATTTTTTGACAAATCTTGTATATGCCTTAAAAAATTGATATCTGATGGTGGCATTTAAAGTTTTGAAATATGCAGAACTTTTTATCAAGTATACATTTTTTTCATAAAACTAATAACAAACAAGTTTTCTATATGGTTCCAACTTAAGTAGACACACTGTAATACATAATAAGAAGCATATTACGCATGACTATAAAAAGTTACGCGCGATCCGCAAAGCGGCGAGTAAGTAATTCTAGAAGTGCGTAATTTTTTTACAACTCGAGTTGTATACTATACTATTTCTACGATCACATTCATTCTCATCAAAACTTAGAATTCCATTGAGTGAAAATATTTTATTTTAATCAATTAAATAACTACAAGGATAATTCAACTATATGAAGTTACTATGTTATTTATTATAGTTTACTTTTGATTGTAATAATTATTAACTGCAATTGTAAAGTTGTTAAAAACAAGGGAGGGCAGTTTGGTTGTCTGATTTTTTGTTTTTTTTTTTAAATAATACCATTGTTTTTTTTATTTTAGCAGTATTATTAATGGTACATGTAATTTTTTATGAGTTAGCAGTCATGTTTTTCACAGAATTACCTCCATAGCTCTCGGCCACTGCTGATGACCGACAACCACCGTGTCTCTTTAATGCTAGTATATCGCCACTTACAAAAAGAGAAGCAAAGTCTGAACATCTTGTCCTGTAGGGCGTAGATTGATGTAGTTTTTACAAATCGGCTAAAAGAACTCGGAAACGACAAAAATGAACATTGCGTTTTGGTTTTTTAATCGGCAATATAAATTATCAGAAATTTTCCCCTATCTCCAACGTATTCAGGCTTTAAGTTACGTAATTCCTGCTTTTTACAAGCACCACTGATACCAAAAATTAAAACTACCTGAAATAAAAAAAGTATCAATACTTGCCTGTTAATTTATATAATTCGTGCATACTTCCGTAAGCAAATATCTGTTATCTGGAGCGTGTTGAAGAAACATATTGTTTTCTTGTGATGTCAACGTTTTCGATTTCGTACTCTTGAAACCATCTTATTTTCTTTTTAGCAAAGCCAACAGGATAAGTCGCAATGGTAATGTTATCATAGTTTATGTTTATTGTTGACCTTAGTATTAAATAAATTGACCAAAGTGGTGATAGTGCCACGTCTTTTAGTTCTCTAAAGAGTACTCTGCCAGCAGTCTCTGTACTGGCAAATTATGCCCAAGCTCAGCCGTAGAGGGTAGAAGAAAAAAAAATAAAAGTGAGCCGCGCCACCGACTTAGACAGTACAAGCCGGAAACCCCTAGGTCTTGTAGGCACTAGCAGAGCCACACGATAAACAACAAATAAATAAATAAATAAATAATAAATAAAAAAATAAAAATAAATAAATAAAAAAATAAATAAATAAAACTATATTTACAATTCCTGCAATATATTAAGTAAAAATGATGTTCTGATTTTTTTTTTTACAACAACAAATTCTGTATTTTTGTAAAGTGGATTAAACGAATTTAATACACTTTTCTTGAAATAATATTTAAATTAATTATAACAATCTTTTAGACAATAATAAAAACCTAATGATGTACAAAAGAGAATTAAAAAAAAATGTTCACAATATTTAAAATTTCAAAAATAATTGGTTTTATATAGAATTCTTGATAGCAAAAGATTAAAAAAAAAAATACAAAATAAATGGACTTGCAACAAAAATAATAATTTGAAACCATCACAATAATTACATAATGTATATTCAGTAATGTATACGTTCCGATTCAACTTGGAGCAGGTACAAATTTAATGAAAATAATTTGTTACTTTTAAACTATTGAAAACACTTAGATCAAGCACATAATAACTGATAAGTTGATAAAATTAAACTCAATACTATGTAACCAATTGAAAACTTCATAGAGACGTCACTGTTACATCGATGATCCAAGAAACAGAAACACCAAGTAGTATTATCATAATAATTTCTGCTAAAAACACCAAGCAAGTCTTTATAACACTGAAATTTATCGTCGATAAGGTAAGATAGAATGGCCCAGTTAAAAATCAAATGATTTTTTTTAAAAATCCAATTAAGATGGCCCAAATACAGCCAGATATGAAGAGAAAACCGTAGAGGTTTTGCACACTTGTTAATATCACACGACGACACCAAAAATTCTCACCACACCCGACTTCGAAGACTGACCCCAAGCGACTCTCCAACTACTCACTCCCAGGCCGGATATTAGAAATGACACGGGACACGCGTCAGCCAACCATCTTCGCAAATCTATGTTCCAAACTCATAATCGCGCTCGTCTGTGTTGATATCCAGCCCATCCACACAGAAAAGCAAACCAAACAATAATGTAGCTGACAACACGCGACAATCGGGGCCAAAAATCAAGGCAAAATCTAATAACAAAAACCCCCCACTCCATCTCCATTGATTAGCAAAAATGTCACAGCCATTAATAATTAAATCCTATCACTACTAGGTATGCAACACTATTTACAACGAATGATATACTTAAGTTAAAACAAAATACGGTATGCAAAACTATTTACGAGCACCAGACTATCAGAGACCCAATTACTAATGGAACGGTAGAAGGAAAAAAAAATAGGCACGTGACAATAGCTTCATTTTTTTAGACAGTTCTTCAAAATTTCTGAAAACGAATAATTTTTCTGTTTCAGCTTTCAGTACATGAATTTTTAATAACCTGTTTCGTATCTTTCACGATATTTTGCTGGTAACAAATTATACGAAGCATTTTTTGCTTTTTTCACTATATCGGGTGGTGTACACATTTCATCTTCGCTACTACTGGACATTTTTTATTTGTTACTAGGGATTTATCTTCAAATGATCTTGGGAAATCCAAAAACTGGTTACAACACAATTATGAATCATCAAAGTGTTATCGGCGACACAGACAGCTTTGTTTCCATCGCAACCACTGATGGCTTTATCTTATTGGTTATACGTCGTGCGATTTACTTTACAGATGCTACCGTGTTGGTTGTTAAGCGTGCTCTCTGTTTACGGTAAAGTAAAATCGTACAGCCTTATGTCGCACAGTGCTTAAATAGACAGTTACATAGTTGACACCACGAGTATCCAATTTTTTCATTCTAACCGTGTAACAGACGATATTTCCTCCACGACCAAAGAATTTAAATAAAAAACGAGCTAGCCTTAGTAATAAACAATTTTAAAATTATATTCCGAAAAAACGGGTATTATTTGAAAGGATTTTTCATAACAAAAATTTAGGTATTAATTTTTGTTATGAAAATTGTATTTTATTAAAGTGACACTAAGAGTGACAGAAGTCAACCTCAAAATTTAAAAAAGCTAAATACTGAAATATTTTATTCGAATAATTATTTATTATTACTTACTTGAATTTTCATTAATGATCTGCAATTTATTGAGACTTATTATCAATAGTATATATTTATTTCTATAGCTTACGCATATAGCAGCAAACTTTATACACAACACTGTTACTTAAGTGCACAGCTGATGGCTGACAGTACACCCCTCGGAAAATTGATTGACGGCTACCTTAAGGCCAACTCTACCAAACAAATAGCGCGTGCTTCAGCAACTTGTCAACTTTCTGTTGCACACTTCCTGTTACATTTCGTGAAATTAATCGCACAAATTGCAAGAAAGCGAGAGGAAAAATGTTACAAATCACTTCCGTCCCATTTCACGAAATCAATCCCACAAATTTTGATAAAGTGAGAGGAGAGATGTTACACATCAAAAAATACTTTTAAAAACCTAAGTTATTTATTGTTACATAGATATGTATTAATATTAATATTTATTGTGTTGGTACAGTTATTAAAATGAAATACCGGTGCATTTGAAATATTTCTGTAAAGTTTTTTGAAACAGATTGATTAGATGAGGAAGATGTAACGTTCGTATAACAGGAAGAATTTGAGGTTAAGGGGATGTTTTCTGGCAAATTAGTTTTACTTATGGAAAAAATTAATTGGTTTGCTAGATTTATTTATTTTGCTTGGACTTTTCTATTTAGCCTTCTGCTACTTGCATTTACTAATGTGGTGGCTGAGGTTCGACGGAAACAGTGCCCAGTATAATCTTGTGGATTAAAATAAAAAATTAAGATATGTGGCAATTTTTTTGGCATATTACCCAGCTTATTTATTCCGATTACTTGTTTTGTACAATAATATGTTTAAAAATTTATAAAAAAATATTAAAAGGGATGTTTAAATGTCTTAAAGCTCAATATTTTTTTATAAAATTAAATTAAATTAAAATAAAATATTTTATTATAAAAATATCCAGCAATTATAACCTCTCTTGATTATTTGTTTTTGTGTTGGGAATATTAATTAATATTGAGGATTCCAAATCTTTAATATCTTAAATTTAAATATTATACAGTTAATTTTTACGGCAAGCCCCCAAAACACCAAGGGCAACCTAAAATTTAAAATATTATCAAAATTGATACCTAATTAAAGATATTTATTGCCTTTGTTGGTAAATATATTTCATCTGGAGCATTTTCTAAGAGATCTTTAAAATTTTGTTTAGTAAAAATATTTGATTTTTTAGGTAGATACTCAGAAGAACGTTTTAACTAAGTTGTTAATTTTATGTTTTTAGAAATATCGATATTTTGTTTTACATTTAAAGTGGTTTTAATAATGGAGTATATTTTCATAGGGTGGATGATTTCCTTTCTTTAATAATTCACAAAAAAATGCAATAAAATCGTTTTTTGAAAACAATTCTGTTTTTTTTTATGTGTAAAATCTTTGTTCTCGCTTTCTTGCAATTTGTGGAAGTGATTTTGTGAAATGGGACGAAAGTGTGTAACAGTGTAACAGTCACGGAAGCGCGCACTATTCCAATTCAGTCAGATAGCCGTCAACCAATTTTCTGTCAGCCATCAGCTGTGCACTTAAGTTACAGTGTTGTGTATAAAGTTTGCTGTTATATGCGTAAACTATATAAATAAATAGTTACCGTTGATAATAAGTCTCAATATACTGCAGATCATTGATTAAAATTCAAGTAAGTAATAATAAATAATTATTCGAATAAAATATTTCAGTATTTAGCTTTTTTTAAATTTTAAAGTTGACTTTTGTCAATAAAAATCAAGTTTCATTAAAAATAATTATTCTTTGTTATGAAAAATCATTTTAAATAATACCTGACCCTTTCTTTTCAGAATATAATTTTAAAATTGCTTATTGCTAAGGTGAGATGTAAAATGTTACACATCATATGCGACTACTGTAAGGCTCGCTCGTTTTTTATTTTTGTTGTTGCCAATCTATTTACATATAATATTTTTCATATTTTTGTTTTGATTTTTGAGCAAGTAGGTTTCCTGCTATGGTATTAGCGTAATTTGTAATCTCAGGAAAAGTATTTTCAAATCCTAAATCTGATTCACTTAAATTCTCGTTAATTTTTATACAAAACTTTTAGAAAGTAACTTAAGAAAGACGAGTCGCCAATTTAATTTGAAACTGACTGATTTACTTCAAAGAGATTATTTGACATCCATGGCAATCGCTATTGTTTAAAATAATTACGGAATATTCATACTGTTAAGACTTTTAGTTTCTCTGTGGGTTCGGCGATTAAAACACTCAATCCAGTAACAAAATAATGTTTATTCCAACACAATAAATTTTACTTTTATTAACCACTTAAATCACTTAAATATACAACTTTCATTTCTTAATACATAAACACTTCTAAAACCGATACTGTCTTTCCATCACAACCACCGTCTTTTTTATACCTGTAAATCATACTTCGACCTTATTCTCGAAGGCGATAGCCCCCTTTTCGAATGGTCGAGGACTTGTGGGACATTCGGTCTCCGCGCCGACAGTCCCAGTTGTGGCCGACGTATTGTCGCGACAGAAAATGGTCAACAGGGACGGGCTCGTAACAATACCGTAACAAGTGATGGAATGAAAATACATGCAAACCCCATCTTTTTTACCAATACTTTTAAAACGCTATTAATTGACTTTAAATATAAAAATATAAACAATTTAGTCCAGCAGCCACCGCCTGTTTTTTGTTCAGTGATTAATAACAGGCTGAATCTTCGTGAGCTTGTTCGGTTCGACGTAACGCCCAAGTTTTTCCTCTGTGGAAATTCTCGAAGAGGTAGCTAATGAAGTGCGCAGGTGTAAAACATGTCGATTTGATAGGCTGTCGAAATTGTCTGACTAACAGAAATTTTTTATTGAAATGTTAAGATAATAGGATAATAAACTTAAAAAAACAATTGTCCTACAAAATGGATGGTTCTCCTCGCCGAATATGTCAAAATAACGAGGTCATGAAAATATTTAATAACCAGCTGATTTTTTGTATGCAGCTTAGTAAATAGTTGTATAATTAAATGGCCACAGAGTCCTACAAATTTAGTGGTACGTTTTCCCAGTCCTACGCTTGGATATTGTCGATTCCACGGTAACATTATTTTATTAATGACAACCTAGGTTTGATTTTGTCTTATCGGTAATAAAGTATAGAACACAATTTCACCACTGTCCTACACAGAAATTGGTATGTAGTTCCAGGAATAGATATATTTTGTCTACATATTACTTTACATTTTAATACAAAGTTAAATGCATAAATAATCCCGAGTAAATCACGTTGTCGTTAGACATTGAAAAAGAAGTCTAAACACAATTCTCTGCTCCATGAAACTGTAGTGTATGTCAAGCGGCCCTGATAAGCATGTACCATTTTCCACCATTATTTGGTCGCGTACGATTGTAGCAGATTGGGGCAGTACTTGGCTCTCACTTTAGAGGTACAGTGTTCGATTTCTTTTAAGTATTAAAGAAATTAAGAACCATTAGTTAATTATTAATTATTTTTCTGACAAGTGCATACCTAACATCTGATTTCAGTCGGTAGAAATTTCGCGCAAAAGGTTTATAGTTTCGCTAGAACAGTTTTGAGGACTAGCCAAGAAATTGTTTATATCTCAGCAATTTTTGCACATGCTAAAAATGAATACTTCCCTCTCTGATCAATACATTTTTTACATTTTTGTACAGATTCGGATATACCTGTAATAATGTTGGCAAATTTCAAAAACTTGAAAAAAAAAACATTTACATAATAGTTGATCTAAGCTCGGGAAAGAAAAAATTGTACCTTGACATCAACGAAATTCATGCCAAGCTTGGCGAACAGTTATCACGGTCGCTTGCTATGTGCCACATTTTTACGGGGAACGACTACAACCCTGCTTTCTACCAGAAAGGAAAGAAGAGGCCTTTTGATATTCCAACGAAATTTCAATAGACTTTTATACATCGAAACAGCGAGCGTGCCGAGTTAACAACATCGAGTGAGGTATTCCCTCTAGCCACGTGGCCTTAAAAACATCTGGCTAGGTTCAGTTCAAGTGAATATACGTACTTATTACAAACGTCTATCATTTAGGTTATTTGTGCTACTTTATAGCTTGAAAAAATGTCCCAGTTTTGCTTTATTTGCAATAAACTTTTAACTGAAGATGAACAGTTGTGGTTGATTGTGGAATGCCAACTTTAATCAAGGCTAGTGTCGCGAGAGGTGATGAGTTTACTGAGTATTTAAGAACTCAAAAATCCGTTACAATACACGTGTATTGCAGAAAATCATGCACCCGGAAAACTTCAATCGCTGCAGTAAAAAGACAACGTGAGGTATAACAGGCTAGTACTTCAAAAGTAAGTCCACCTCGTACTAGAACGAGAGTAAATAAATCAAATTTTTGTTTTAAAAAATACTGTTTATTTTGTGGCAATAAAGCCAATGAAGAAACTGAGAAAAAGAAAGCACAGCATCTTCGAAAAAAATTTATAACGTGACTACACTAAAATTCAAATTCCCACTCCTCCCTACTTCCCTCCCTCCCCTTCCTCTTTCTCTTTCTCTTTCTCTTTCTCTTTCTCTTTCTCTTTCTCTTTCTCTTTCTCTTTCTCTTTCTCTTTCTCTTTCTCTTTCTCTTTCTCTTTCTCTTTCTCTTTCTCTTTCTCTTTCTCTTTCTCTTTCTCTTTCTCTTTCTCTTTCTCTTTCTCTTTCTCTTTCTCTTTCTCTTTCTCTTTCTCTTTCTCTTTCTCTTTCTCTTTCTCTTTCTCTTTCTCTTTCTCTTTCTCTTTCTCTTTCTCTTTCTCTTTCTCTTTCTCTTTCTCTTTCTCTTTCTCTTTCTCTTTCTAGTATTAGAGGGTTGCTGACTTTACAATCTACCTTCCTTCCGGGGTCCATTCCCATATCAACTTAACGATACGTTGATTTTGTCTCTTAACATGGCCGGCCCATCTAAGTCTTTTTAACTTTATTATTTTCACTATATCTGGCTGGTATATAGTTCTTTATAGTTCTATATAGTTCTTATTCTGTATTGCTGTGTGTTGTTGTCCTTAACTGGTCCATATATTCTAAGAATTTTTCTTTCTGCGATTTTTAGACGATTTTCGTTTTGTTTTGTCACCCTCTATATTTCACATGCATATATTATTGTAAGTCTTATCACTGAATGGTTAATTCTTATTTTCGTACGGCGGGATACATTTTTCAATTTCATTATTTTTTGCAGCGCAAAACAGCATCGACTTGCACTGTTGTTAATTTCTTGGGTTATATTGTTGTCAGAGATAATAATAGCTTCCAAATATTTAATCTGATGAACTCTTTTAAAATTGTCACGTTTTGTCCCATTTTATCCCATCGTTCTGTTCTTGTTGTAGCCATATATTTTGTTTTATCTTCGTTAATTCGAAGTCCAACTTCTTTTGCAGCCTTTTCCAGTTTTATGAACTGTTCCTTGATACTGACAGTTGTATTTTCTACTATATCTATATCATCAGCGAAAGCCAGTATAATACGAGGACCCTAATTTCTTAAGAGAAGCGTTTTTGTCCTTGCCTTTCGCACAATGCTCTCCAATTCCTGTTTGAGACCACTGTTAATTGTAAAGAAGATCGACATTTTCCTTTCAAGTCTTACTGCCTTTCCAGATCCGTCTACACAAGCTTTTGTTAGATTAATTAACTTTTTTGGTATGCCCAGCTCTGCCATAACATTCCACAATTCCACTCTTATGATATATCATATGCTTGTTTAAAATCTATAAATAGCTGGTACAATGTTCTGTTGTATTTCCAACACTTCTTCATCAGCTACTCAATAGTAAATATCTGATCCACTGTCGATCGGTTTTTTCTAAACTCACACTGGTAATCTCCTAATTGATACTCTACACAGGCGCTCAATCGTTCCAATAGCATTACGGAGAACACTATATATCCTGTGTTAGTAAGAGATATTTCTTTATAGTTTGAGCAGCACATTTTATCGCCCTATTTTATGTAAGGGTAATATAACACTTTCTTTCCAGGGAGTTGGTAATTTCTCTCCTTTCCAAATTTGGCAAATGAGCTCATAGAAAGCAAGCACTAAAGATTTTTCACTATTTTTCAGACATTCTGCCGGTAGAGCATCGTTTCCTGGGGCTTTGTTGTTTTTTAATTGTTGGATAGCACGTGACACTTCTTCCACTGTAGGTTCTTCCACCAAGGATTCGGCTGTATGATATGTATGTTCTTACCTGGCTTCGTCTGCCACACATTTAATAAACCGTCAAAGTATCTTCTCCAAGCCTTCATCACTTTCGCTTCATTTGCAATAAGGTTACCTTTGAAATATGTTCCCATGCTGTGATAACTGCATTTTTAAATTTCCTAGTTGCAGGTATTTGCTCGATCAGATTTAGATCCGGGCTTTATGGAGACTACTGCATAACTAGTACACAAACTCGATTAAGATAATCAAGTACCTTCTCAGCTCTACCTCTTGTTCAGTTGAATTTCCTGTTCGATTAATTTTTTCATTTTTTTTGCGTTAAAAATTAAACATTTTAATATAAAAAACGCATTACTTCAAAAAAAGGAACAATTAATAAGCTTACTTTTAACAAAACTCTAACAAAAGTACTACACAAAATTGTTTATCTTTTAACAAATTTTTTAAAACTGTAAATATAAACGTTTTGTTTGCTGTCATTGACAACGAGACAAAATATGCATAGCCCGCTATTCAAATACTCGATAAACTTAAAAAACGGAAGTAAGGAATAGATAAATTAATTTTTTGGATAATTTCATATTGCTGCATTAATTTTGTCCAGAAGTTTGCTAGTTTAACATTGTATTGCTTCAATAATCATACTTTAAAAAATGAGGTATTGACCTACAGATTAATATTAACAACATCACACTTTAAACAATCCATTTTTTATTTAAAATCACTAAACAACACAATCACAACAAATTACAAGTAAAATAGCATAAGATAAAACTTTAAACTCTGTCTTTGACATTACTTTCAGTCCTCCATATTTATTAATGTCTTGTAATTCCCTCAGCAGTAAATAAAAATGTGAATTCGGGACAATTGTTTAAGTAGTAAAAACAATATAATAATTGATACATTTAACTATTAATTAAAAAAGTTATAGAGTAGTATTATTTAGCATTTTCACAATTTTCTCTTCATTCAAACATTTTAGATTTACAAATTTCAAGAAGTGACAATATTTCTACAAAGGATGTGTGTAAAACTACCATAAAATGTTAGCTAAACGTCCTTCAACAAAAGCGACATATTTTATCATCTAGGCAATGGCTCTGCCAAAAATGAACTTTAAACACGTAACACGAAACATGGAACATTCGATCCAGTAAACCAAGTCGCGTTTTCGCTGACATCGCTCGTCAACTGTCTGTTAAAAGTTGATGATGTAATCTAACATTTGATATGGGAGGCGTAGGTTATCCAATAACATTTGTAAACAGCTTATCTCTTCGATTTTCGACAATATTGACATAACGTGAGAAAATTGAATGGAAAAAAAGGATTCCTGGTGGGGATGCAGGTGCTAACGTTTGATTTAGAGTCGGATTTTAAGTAAACAGCAAATATTTGTAATAGTGTAGGCAACAACGATAAGAACATAATAATTGATTGTCAAGGTTCTATTGAATAAAAAAATGTAAATAAATTTTACGAGGTAAATAAATCTAAAGAGTGTTTTTAAACTCGTTTGTAATACATCTCGAGAGATGCAAACACAAAAATGTGGTGTGGCAAAAAAAAAATAGAAATATCTAGACATCGCCACATTAAAATGACAGTGTAGTGTGTGTTTAATATTAAGATACTTTCAACCCTATTCATATAATATCGCTAATACACTACGAACATGTGGTTAATATTAAGAAAACATGTGATTTATTGGAAGCAATATTTTTTAGAAAAAAGGCAGTTGCCAACAGTTCTAATTTGAATTCAGGCGTAAATGTTTTCTCCCGAAGGTGAAAATTTTAGTCGTTAGTAGAACTCGCTCTAAACCAGTCGTTAATGTTTCACTCTCAAAGGTGAACAGTTTGAAGTCGCGATAAATCCTCTTTTGAAAACAGTCGTTTTATAGGACTTGCTCGAAAGAAGTTGTTGATGCTGTTCGCTCGTAGTAAATGTTAATATTTTACACTCGAAGGTGGATGTTGATCTCGAAACTTAAGAAATAAAGTACATGTTTTAAGTCTCAATATAAAAAACACTATTGTGAAAAAATTAAATTTACAAATCTTATAATCTTAATCAGTTTATTCTCGTTAGTGTTAATAAGTGTTAAAAATAAAAATATCTCTCGCGAATACCCAAAAGTGCTCTTTTTGGACTCAAAATAATAATAATTGACTTAACTCTTTTCTGTTGCTACGTTGTTTTATTTTTGTTACATTAAAAAAAAGTGATAAAAATAAGTTGTTTTTATTAGAACTGTAATCCAGAATATAAAATAAGAAAAGTGCAAAAACTTCACACAGTAAACCAGCTAAACCTATCCAACAAACAGTATCAATTATTTTAAGATATTTTAAAATAAATTTTAAACATTTTTTAAAAAAAATAGCTTTAAAAATAATAAATTAATAATATGATATTTCTTTTAGATATTAAACGCTTCATTTTTATTAACTAAAGACTTTAAAGTAGGTAAATGACTGTTTTAAATAAAAAGTCTCGTGTGTCGTTAAAACAGCAGTATTTTTTTAATTATTGTTATTCCCACATTTTAACCTTTTCGACGCCAGTATTTTAAACTTTTCCCAATAAGAGTATTAAAAAATGTGTGGACATTACAGCAACCTTCTGTTTTTTTATTGGCACCATAAATCATTAAAATATGTTTGAAACGAATTTTAATATTTATCGGTTTCAAAAATTATACTATGTTAACTATAGTCTTACTTAATCATATTTTCGAGAATACAATAAATTACATTTATGATTCACCGCCTAACTTTTATCAGCGACACATAATGGTAAAGGGAACGCGGATCTAATAAGGATAAAAGTAAATGTATTTCTGAGTGACAGAAATAAATCTAGACCATATTTAAAAGTTATTACGATTCTTTTGAGATGCTAATACTGACAGTTACCCTGTGGTTAATTTTAATTTTATAAAAATGTTGGATATACTTCTGATTTATTTATTTTAGCCGTTGTTTTGAACTAGGTACTGTAAGATATATTTGGATCCACCCTGTATGCAGTAAAAGCTTTTTGGAGCACATCTGGAGGTCAGGAATCTAAAAAAAAAGGACAAGAAGGGGCTGGCGGCAGTCTTTATGAAGGGATAAGTAGACGCATTTTTGTTATCAAGAGATAGTTTGAATACCTACGCTTTACGATAAATATAGTTTTTAAGTACAAGCAGCGGTGGGATTGGTAACATTTCATTATTTTTTTTATTTATTATTTAAAAAAAAAAGAGTATTGATAAAAATGGAAAAACGGAAAAGTCGTAATCGTGGACGTGAGGAAAAACGTCGCCGCCGACAAAGTAGTAGTAGTTTGAGTTCAAGTACTACCTCAAGTACTTCGAGATTGGATAGTTGTGGATCATCATCGATAAACTTAAAACGTGAGGTGAAACGTTTAAAAAAAAGAACTAAGTGACATTAAAAACAGAACTGTTTGTGAAGTGCGCGTTGGTGATGAGAGTTTGGTGCCAATTTTTGACCCTTCGCGTGATGATATTACAGCCAAAAAGTGGGTCTAGAAGGTTGAAACTTTGGCTAGTCGATACAAATGGGATGATCACTCTGTTATTCGACTGATTTTAAACTGTTTTGGGGAAATGCATGACGTTTGCATTCAGGTGAAAACCAGTTGGACAGAAATCATGAATAGCGTGCTGGACCAGTTTCGTAAGTGTGTTCCATTTGCTAATTTATTAAAAGACGCAGCTAATTACGAAACAAGGGTAGGTCAGGAATTAGGTGATTACTGCTCATAAAAAAAAATTTTTATTGTGACGTTATTGTATTTTTCAGAATGAAGTTGTTACGCTCACATTCGATTTTATACGAACAGATATTGTCAAAACATTTTAGTATTACGGTATTTTATTTTTTTGTTGTAGTTGTAAATATAGTGGGACAGATGTTGTCAAGCATTTTATTGTAACGTTATTGTATTTTTCAGAATGAAGTTGTTGCGCCCACACTTGATTTCTTATGGACAGATATTGTCACAATGGAGTTGTTACGCTCACATTCGATTTTTACGGACAGATATTGTCACAATGGAGTTGTTACGCTCACATTCGATTTTTACGGACAGATATTGTCACAAGGGAGTTGTTAAGCTCACATTCGATTTTTACGGACATATATTGTCACAATAGAGTTGTTACGCTCATATTCGATTTTTTTACGGACAAATATTGTCACAATGGAGTTGTTACGCTCATACTCGATTTCTTACGGACAGGTATTGTCACATATAGTAATTATTATTTAAGACTGGAATGTAAAATGAAGATGTTGCAATTACATTCGATTTCTTACAGATAGGTGTTGTCACATATGGTGGTTATTGTTTGGGACTCTAAAGTGAAATGAAGTTGTTACGCTCACACTCGATATCTTACATACAAGTACTGTCACATATAGTAATTATTATTTAAGACTGTAATGCAAAAGGGAGTTGTTACGCTCACATTCGATTTATTACGGATAGATATTGTGCCACGTCTTATTCGTTCTCTATAGAGTACTCTGCTAGCGGTCTCTCTACTGGCAAATTATGCCCGAGCTCAGCCGTAGAGGGTAGAAGAAAAAAAAATATAAAAGTGAGCCGCGCCACCGACTTGGACGGTTCAAGCCGGAAACCCCTAGGTCTTATAGGCACTAGCAGAGCCACACGATAAACAACTGAGATTATGGTGAACCAAATAAATGAAATTATAGCCAAAATATATTGGATACTTTACTCCTACAATAAATCAAAGTACACAGCTCAATAACAAAATTATAACAAATATAGTCAAAATCAACAGCTAACAATAAATCAAAGTAAACAGCTCAATAATAAACTTATAACCAATATAGTCAAAATTAACAGCTAACAATAAATCAAAGTACACAGTTCAATAATAAACTTATAACAAATATAATCAAAATTAACAGCTAACAATAAATCAAAGTACTCAGTTCAATAATAAACTTATAACAAATATAGTCAAAATCAACAGCTAACAATAAATCAAAGTACTCAGTTCAATAATAACATTATAACAAAAATAGTCAAAATTAGCAGCTAACAATAAATCAAAGTACTCAGTTCAATAATAAACTTATAACAAATATAGTCAAAATCAACAGCCAACAATAAATCAAAGTACTCAGTTCAATAATAACATTATAACAAATATAGTCAAAATTAGCAGCTAACAATAAATCAATATACTCAGTTTTGGCATATTATCTAATGCAATAAATAGTTTTTAATAATGAATTATATTAATAAATTAAAACAAAACTTCATCGTGGTGTCAAAAATAAGTCACGTCGTTAAATATTTAAAAATAAATCACTTGTAACCTTTGGGTATACGAATGCACTACTCCTGGGGCCGGTTTGGTTAAGGAACGGCACCTGCTAATTAATAATGGCTTCCCTCAAATAAATCTCGCATGCGGTTATTTTAACTCGACACCAAAATCCAAAATATCAACAACGAAGGTAAGATAGAATGGTCAAGTTAAAAATTAAATGGTTTTTCTTCAAAATCCAATTAAGATGGCCCAAATACAGCCAGATATGAAAGAAAAACCGTAGAGGCCTTGCACACTTGTTAATATCCCACCGCCCCAAAAACTCTCACCACACCACTCCCAGGACTGACACCACACGACTAGACTCCTTCCCAAGCCGGATATCAAGAAAAATGACACGGAACCGACGTCAACCAACATTATTCGCAAGTCCATGCTCCACACCAAGAATCGCGCTCGTCCGTGTTGATAGCCAGCCCCATCCACACAGAAATGCAAACCAAACAATAATATAACCGACAACACACAACAATCGAGGCCAAAAACCAAAGCAAAATTTAATAACGAAAACACCCCACTCAATCTCCAGCGATCAACAAAAATGCCACAGCCATTAACAATCGAATCCTATCACAATAAGGTATGCAACACTATTTACAACGAATGATATATTTAAGTTACAACAAAATACGGCACGCGACACTATTTACGAGTACCTGAGGAATACAAAACTATCAGAGACACAATTATAATGGAACTGTAGAAGAGAAAAAATAGGCACGTTACAATTGTTATGAGTAAATTATTTCTAGGTATAATATATTTATTTAGGAGCAGATTATTCTATTTTCAGCAGCAATAGGTCTGAGGACAGACCTCTAATGCAGGATGGCCGAGTGTAAGATATATTTGAATCCACCCTGTATGCAGGAAGAGCTTTTTGGATGCACAAGCACATCTGGGGGTCAGGTATCTAAAGAAAAGGACAAGAAGGGACTGGCAGCAGTCTTCATGAAGGGACGACAATAAGTAGACGTATTTTTGTTATCAAGAGATATTTTGAATACGCTTTAAGATAAATATCGTTTTTGAGTAGAATTCGTTTTTATTATTTTTTACAGTACCTAATACTTACAACCATATTTTTAGAAGCATTTGTTGCAAAATAATCGACATTTAAACTTTTTTTAATTTCATATTTATTTTATTTATTTATATAAACATTTAGTAACTTATCTTCGTGCGGGAACGTCCTTAACCCCAACACGGCGCGTCCCAATGGCTGATAGGGAACTTTCTGGCTTACAGAAAGAATGTCTAATGTTACAGAATAAACAACCTTGAATCAACTAAGGACATGATATAAGGCAGCGGCTATATCATTACTACCTTTGAGTAAAAGGAAGCTTCCTTCGTCGTATTTAAACTAGATAGGTGCGGTTGGTTTGTTTTAAGTCAGCGAAGCCTACCACGATTTTCAGGCTTTGCTCAAGGTGTCATGCGACCCGTGCCAAGGGGCGTACCACATGTATGGTATCTGTGCCTGTCCCAAACAGATATCGCTAACGGAGCCTCTGGGATATCAGGCAACCTTCCAGCAGTATTTTTGCCCTGCGGCTGTAATGCAGAGTTATGCCGCTTCTAGCTACTTGTGGGAATACAAATAAGTAATGTAAATAAGACAGACGAAGGTGCAATCTTCTTACAGACGAACAAATGCGAATGGAGGTGTCTACTACAGACCCTCCTAGCAACTAAATCTCGCAGGAACCTGAGATCGAACTTCTAAAATTTCCCGCTCCCAAGAAAACTAACCTGTCAGGGGGCGAGGCAATGGTAGAGGGGGCCAGCATAAACCTGAACTAGAGGATCAAACTTGCCGGCGCGACGAGAAAACGTCTTAGCCGATTGATCAAAAGTGGGGTACCGTATGAAACCGCCTTGAATCAAATCCTAAAAGAGCGGGATAAGAAAAGGAGCTGGGATCAACCCCCCTCCCCCCAGTTTTTACCAGCAAACGAATACGGTCGGAAGGTAGCACTCCAGAGGCGGCGGCGAAAAAGCCACGACCTATGGAACATTCAAACGAGCAAAAACGCTCCTTTGCAGCTGTAGCTCAGGGCATTAAGGTGGGCATAATTCACCTAAAACACCCTAATGATCAGCTGTCAAACGAATAGCTACGGCTGCTACAGCGATCTATCATGGACACTGTAGACAAACTACCGGACGATGGTCCACAAGTGTGATTCCAGAGCTGCACTATTCGACCTGGAATTCTCCTCCTGTCCTGTATGGACGCTGAGATGGTCCAGTAAATAAAGGAAGTGATATGCTTCCTTCAACCTTGAAAAAACACTCAGCTGAAGTTAATACAAAAGGAAGACTTACCGAAACCCCACATCTGCGTGGCTTTCATCCCAGACGATAAGGGACTACCCAGACTGACAAGAGAACAGGTAACTAACCGTCTGCGGAAGATGAACCATACTATGCATACCAAGGAGTAGAATATTCTATACAGGGAAAATGCAGGAGCTGGTCAAATGTGGACGTTCTTAATGGATGAGGTATCCATTAAAGAACTGAAGCGGCTAAATTTCCGCCAATATTTTGGCTTTGGACAGATGCAATTCCGGTCCAAAGAAGCCAAGAAAGATTCGACATCGGTAAAAACGCTGGAGTTTTCATGTTTAAGAGTTAGACCCAAAGAGGTAGGTAAATCAGCGGGACTGAAGAAGCCGGCCAAATTAGCAAGAAAGCCGAAAAAGGAAAAAAAAAACCTCCAAGCTGAGGTAACGACAAAATGGCCCACACCGGGACATAATGTAGGTCTTTGATCATGAAAAAGTGTCTTCAGGTATGATTTCCATCCTGTTTATTGATGATTATTTTTCCATTTGTGTTTGTTATCTTCAGCAGTTGTCGCTTTTTAAAGGTTCCCGTTGCCTCTTTTACCTTTTTATGCACGTTAAAGCTGTCGTCGTTTCTGGCCTGCAACATTTCTTTTTTCGCATATCTCTCTGTTGTTTCATTTTTTTTGGCTTCTCTGATTCTTCTCCTGATCATTGTTTGTATCCTTTTGTAATCTTTTTTATTTCTCGTGAGTGTCCTTCTTTTCTCCATTAGGTTTAAAATGTCTTTGGTCATTCATGTACAAAAGGTACATAATGTCAGTATTCGATACGGGCTAAACATGAATCTCAGCAAAACAAAATTCCTTGTATTCACAAAGACCCGAAACAACAACACACAGCTGATAGTAAACAACCAGATAATAGAACGGGTATATAAATATAAATATTTGGGAACATGGATTAACAGCAACAATGATTATGCTAGCGAACTGAAAGCAAGAATTGAAATTGCACGCAGAGCCTTTATAAATATGAAACAGTTTTTCTGTGACAGAAATTTAAATAACGATCTCAAAATACGTATGCTGAGATGCTACATATTCACCATCTTACTATACGGCATAGAAGCGGCCACATTGACAAAAGTCATGATGAGAAAAATAGAAGCATTCGAGATGTGGCTATACAGGAGAATACTGAGAATATCTTATATGGACAGAATTACAAACGAAGAAGTACTAAAAAGACTCTCAAAAGAAACAGAAATTAATAACGAAATAAAAATCAGAAAATTACAATATCCGGGCCACACTATGAGAGGAGAGAGATACCGAATGCTACAAGTGGTGATGCAGGGAAGCGCAGCGTGGGAAGAAGACGAATGTCGTGGCTCCGCAACCTGAGAGAATGGTTCAACTGTTCATCAAATCATCTTTTCAGATCAGCAGTCAACAAAATGCAAATAATCATGATGATCGCCAACCTTCGACGGAAGACGGCACCATAAGAAGAAGAAGGTCATTCAGGATTTCTTTTTTATATCTTTGTCTGGTTTTAGGAATTATCTCCTTGTTGTTTCTACTATTTTTTTAAACTTGTTCTTCTCTTTTTGTGTGTTATTCTCATCTCTCAATTGGTTGACCTTTTCGTTATTGTATAGCTGTCATACCGTAGTTTAGTCTTCTGTTTTTATTAGTTTTTTTTAGTCTCACTCTCATAACTTTCACTAGAGGATTGTGATCTGATTCAATATCAGCCCCCGGATAGGTTTTAACTAATGTGAAACAGTTTCTGAATCTCCTATTGACTAAAATGTAATTTATCTGGTTTCTGACGAAGTTACCGCGTTTGTCTGCTGGTGATCTCCATGTACCTATAAAGTCTTCTCTTCGGTATTTTGTAAAATGTGTTTAATACTACCAATTCATTGTCTTCTGCAAATGATAACAGGCTGTCACCTATCACGTTTCTCTGTCCCAATCCGAATGGTCCAATAAAGGCTGTTTTCAATCCCGTTCCTAGTTTGGCATTATAATTACCCATTATGACGTTTATTTTGTGTTTGGGGAGTCGCTGTATTATGTCTTCTATGTTTTGATATAGACTTTCGACTACATCGTCGTCCTTATCAGCCATAGGGGAGTATATTTGTATTAGATTTATATTTACTGGGTTAGCTTGTATTTGGAGCAACATTATTCTATCGGACACTGGGACAAAATTAGTCACACACCTGCTTATATTCCTTGTAATTATTATTCCAACTCCATGAGCCTCTGCTGAGCCCGAATAAAATACTTTGTGTTCTTCTTTGTCCATACTTCCTGTTCCTGGCTATCTCATCTTACTTATGCCCATTATATTTATGTTTATTCTCTTTATTTCCTGGAAAGCGTTGTCTATTTTTCCTTCTCTTGCCATTGTTTTGACGTTCCAGGTGCATATTTTTATATCTCTTGGTATTAATAATTTCTTTTGTGTTAAATTGTGACGTTTCCTTTTGGTATCCGGTTTACTATTACTATTCTCACTTATATTTATTATTTGTCACCAAACTTAATTGAAGCTAAATTACTGCAATTCACACGTTGATCAAAGATCAACAAAGAAATAGGAACAATATTTATTACAAACTTCAAAACTATGAGTCTCGACGATAAGTACAGCACATAAAAACATACAATAAAATCTAAACGTAAAAACGCCTTTCCCCGTTAATACAAAAAAATTTCTGCATTACGAAACCCTTGCAGCACGTCTATGAAACTTCCTTAGCGATAAAATCCAAGACAAAAAACACCTGTAAAATGATGCTGTTGCCAATACCGTAGCTTAAATTTGCGACGTCATTCTTGATCTTGTCTATTATCTACTGTTGGAGAAAGATATAATTACAACCATATAGATACCTTTAAGTTGAATAATACACGCTGACAACGTTTCATTTTGCATCGAATCCTTAATTGCTTAGAAGAAATGTGAAAAGTTTAAATATGAAACAGTCAAATAAACGAAAATATTTTAACAAAATAAAACCTGTTCGGAAAGTAAATAATAAACAAATAAATTAGTTATTGAAAAAGAAGAAAGGTATAATACCTTGCAATATTTCTGATCACGCTATAGTTTATTGTAAGTTAAAAGTACTTAAAGAACAGCGGGACCCCAAACTCTGTACATACAGGAGCTTCAAAAACTTTAACCAATATCTTTTTTAGGCAGATCTGTTCAATACTTCTTTTTTCAAGACCAAGAAAATGTTGAGGAGAAAGTTACATACTTGGTAAACTCTCTGAATAATATATTTGATAAACATATACCAATAACTACTTCTAGAGTGACAAAAGCTGCATGGCTTTATAGTATGATAAAAATAATAATTGCTGAACGAGAAAAATCTCTGGTAAAATTTGAAAGAACTAAATTACAAAGGCACTTAGATTTGTATAGACAGATGCGTAATTTAACCAACCAAGCTATTGAAAGGAAAAAAAGAGCCCTTAAATTTTATAACTCTTCACAAAAGGAAATGTGGAAAACTTTTAAGGATAACAAGTTTATATCTGAACAGAAAAATGATATACCAGAAATTTTAAAAAACCCTCAGTAACTGAATAGATATTTTATAGAATCAGTTCCAGATAATGAACCACCACAACATCTATTGAATTTTTATAAAAATAATAAACGGGTTGATGCTAATTTTAATTTTAAAAAAATTAATGATCTGTTGTACACAAAACTATCTGTGGAGAAAAAACAAATGCTAAAGGATGTGATGGGTTGAGTTTCAAGCTGATAAAGCTGTGTTGCCCTCATAACGTATCCTATATTACCCACATTAAAAATTTCTGCTTAACCGAGGATATCTACCCAACTGTCTGGAAGAGAGCCATTGTGAAGGTTTTGTCTAAGAAACAGAGCCCAATGGAATTTAAAGATTTAAGAGGAATAAGTATTTTGCCTCTATTGTATAAAATCCTTGAAAGGGCTATGGAGCTTCAAATTAAAAACAAATGGTTAGTATAGAGGAATGCAGCTCAGATCTTTTATATCTAAAATCAGGAGTACCTCAAGGTTTTGTACTTGGCCCTTTACTATTCTCTATATACACTTTCCACTTTCTACAGGCTCTTCACAATTTTTGCATGTATACGCTGATGATACTCAACTATATAATAGTTTTTCTGCTAAAATGGCAGAAAATGCTTGTGATCTTATAAATGCAGATCTTAATAGATTTGTTGACCTAGCTGCAAGCCATTGTTTATTTATAAACTCCAGTAAATCAAATGTTATTATATTTGGTCCAAAATATCATCGTTCGATAGTGACTAATTCTGTGAATATCTGCAATCACAA
Source organism: Agelastica alni (assembly GCA_950111635.1). Lineage (NCBI taxonomy): Eukaryota > Metazoa > Arthropoda > Insecta > Coleoptera > Chrysomelidae > Agelastica > Agelastica alni. The sequence continues at coordinate 41,872,530 of OX467708.1, read as the reverse complement.
TAAACCACTAGTTATTGTTAGTGAAGCAAAAAATCTTGGTGTTTTGATAAATGTAGAGCTGAGATTTGAAAAGTTCGTAAATAAACTTCTACAACGTGCGTACTCTGCATTGAAAATCATTTTTGGCAACCGACATTTTCTGCCTTATCATGTAAAAAAATTATTCTGTGAATCTTTAGTGATTTCAGTTTTTAACTATGCGGATGTTCTTTATGGCCAATGTTTTAACCACTCAATATAGAAAAAAATTCAAAAAGTTTAGAACTCGTGCCTCAGATTCTCATATAAACTTCAGGAAATTGGATGGTTGAACATGGAAAAAAGAAGGGTATTTCACGTAGTTTGTCTATTCTATTAAATAATTAAAACAAAAAAACCTTCCTATTTACATAGAAAAATTATATCGTACTGACATTCATTATTTGAATATTCGAAATAAAAATATGCTCGCAGTGCCTAAATCTTTTGGATACCAAATTTGTCGAGGGTATAATTCTGTCCCCACCTCACTTAAACAATTAAATTCCATTAAATTCAAAAATAAATATAAAGAATAATTGTTTAACTGTAATAAAAGGAAATGATTAAAATCTTGTTTAAAATAGATAAACTACATTTTTTATGTTAAGTGTTTGTTCGTATTCAAATTATATACAATAATTATGTAACAATTACAGATTTTGTTTTATTTTTTTTTATTTTTTCTTTCAGGGTTAAGTGAAAGAACATTTTCTGTGATGCATAGCATTGCAGACAATAAACTTCGCCCTTTATTTCTCGACAACTTAATGCAAATGTATCAATTATGTTTAAAGTTTATTTTATGAAATAATAAAGTCCATATATTATTATTATTGATTTAATTTATTAAATCCCAGTCACGACTCTGCGGTTCCGATACCTCGCAGAGCCGAGCTGGAGAGAAACCATTGACCACTCCTCACGCCGTGAGGTGAGTGATCACTGGGACCGGATATCGTGTGCCCTGAGCAGACGCAATAATCCCAAGATGACGGCCTTCTGCACAGCCCCAGCTAAAACGTGTGCCTTTTGTCGGCAAGCTGGTATTTTCTGGAGCTCCGAGAGCAGTGTGTGGCGTGAACCACCGAGGGAGCCTATTATCAGGATTACTAGTTCAACATAATGGCCTGGATAAAGTCTGTCCGTTTTTCCTCTTCTTTTAAGGCGATGTTTGGTTCAGCTGGTGCCAAAAATTCAATCACAAACATCGTCTTAGTTAGGTGGTCGAGAAGGATTACGTCAGGCTTATTGGCTTGTATCTGCCCGAGGGTGGGGAATGAGAAGTTCCAATAAATTCGACACCCCTCATTCTCCACAACGGACTTAATATCCCCCGGAGCATAGGGCAGCACTGGAGTTTTATCAATACCGTACGAGTGCCTCAGATGATAGTATAGCACTGGTAATGCCGCATTGTGTCTATGGATATAGGCAGAAACTGCATACACCGTGCATGCTGAAAGCAGGTGCATCAGCGATTCCGGTGCCCTACGGCAGGCCCTGCCCTTACATCAGGGACCTTTATACCCATGACTCGGCTTTGGTAATGTAAGGTATTGAAAACTTCATCCTGAAAAGGTATGAGGGAGACGAAAAGATGGTGTTGAAATGATAGGATTTGATTGAAAGTGATTTTTGAGGGCATTAACTAATAGTGGTAGAATTTCTTGTACTATAGTTTGTGATGAAGTAGCTGGACAAAATGAACTAGTGATGGCTTGAGCTTAAGAAATGTTCGGTTTTGGAGTATTTTTTTAATTACTTTCTTCCTTGCATCATTATACCAGATATTTCTCTTAGTTTTTAAATCCTTGATTATGGCCTCAGAAGTCGATGCCTTAAACGAAGAAAAAAAAAAATATCCCCTTCAAGGAGCTGTGGGACCTTGTAGTGGTGGAGAGGCTCAGTAACCACAATGATTCTGCGAGCAATGCCGGCGGGAGTTTTAAACTTCTGGTAGGGCCACAGTAATTAAACAACAGGAATTCAAGCGCAAAGGAGTGGGGGGAGGAGTGGGCGAACTGGTGGGGGTAGGAGTGGGGGAAGTGGTGATGGAGGAGTGGGGGGAGTAGGGGGGCGAAGTGGGGGAAGTAGCGGGAGAAGGAGTGGGGGGCGAAGTGGGGGGAGTGGCAGGAGAAGGAGTGGGGGAAATGACATATGACATTGTTGACAGTTGACATGACAGGAGTGGAGAAAATGATATATGACATTGTTGACATATAACATTGTTTACATACGGTATTGTCCCCATCGACCCGATTAAGAGGGTTCCGAAACCACGTTGAAAAGTGTTGTGACGTAAGCGTTGAAAAAAACTTGGTTTCTCGGAGATTCGAACCTGAACCTTTGACTTACTAAACAGATAACTATACCATTCAGATAAATCGCATATTAATTTTATCGTGTTAGATTGGATATACAAATATATATTTGTGAAAAATTTTGTTAAAAATAACCTTGAACTGCGCTACCAGATAACTTTGTTATCGTATACTTAAATGAGGTGTAATATTGATTGCGACAGAGATAATAACACACACGCACATAGTCCCAGTTTAAATGTGTAAGATATTGTTGTACATGTACAGGGTATGTCACAAATTAAGAAGTCAAAAGAACCTTAACGAATGTTGGCATGGGAAAATTGTTTTTATGAAAATTCCCATACGCTAATCTTAAGATACACCGTTATAAATATAAAGGGGTTGGAAATTCCCATTAAATTAAATTAAATTTTAAAGTTCGAAAAGCTAAACGAAATTTCAGTTAATGTCTATGCTTTAGAATTGAATGAAACAGAGAAGAGATCATTTTACATAGTTATACCTTTTGTGTTTACTAAAAATAAAATGAAACGTCACGTCAATTTGTTACTAATACAAGATCAGTATTTTCGGAAATTAAATGATTATAAAGCGCCACCTATCCACAATGAAAATGTTGAAATCAAATATCATTATGTTTGGATAAGTACGAGGTATGTCGTAAATTAAGAAGTCAAAAGGACCTTAACGAATGTTGGTATGCGACCCATCAAACGATTCAGCGTTGCTTAAAGTACGTCAAGTGTCACGTTAAACGTCACGTGAGTACGTTAAACGTCACGTGAGTACGTTAAATGTCACGTGAGTACGTCAAGTGTCACGTAAAACGTCACGTGTCACGTTATACGTAACGTGTCACATAAAAAACACAGACACATGTTGGATATTTTTGTTCATGTACAGGAAATGTTACAAATAAAGAAGTCAAATGGTCCTTAACGAATGTTGGCATGTGACCCATCAAACGATTCAACGTTACGCAAAGTATGTCAAGCGTCACGTTAAACGTCACGTACGTTTAAAAATATACACACATGCACAACAACGTGACATGTCACATTAGTAGACATTGTAGCCATTGTCAACATATGACATTGTTGCCGTTGTTTACATACAGCATTGTTGACTGCCATTGTTTACATAGGGCATTGTTGACATATGACATTGTTGCCATTGTTTACATAGGGCATTGTTAAAATATGACATTGTAGCCATTGTTAAAATATGACATTGTAGCCATTGTTAACATATGATATTGTTGCCATTATTTACATGGGGCATTGTTTACATACGACATTGTAGCCATTGATAACATATGACATTTTTACCATTGTTAACATTGTTGTCATTGTTTACATACGACATTGTTGACTGCCATTGTTTACATAGAGCATTGTTGACATTGTTGACATATGAAATTGTAGCCATTGTTGCCATTGGTGACATTGTTGCCATTGTTTACATACGGCATTGTTGACATATGTCTTCAAATTTCCCTTATACTTGAATACTATGAGACTACATATGTTTTTATCTAATGTCATTACGGAATTTTGGAAAATATGGGAAGCAAGATTTTCGATACATAATCTTTATTTCATTCACATAATCATTGTATTTAAATCAATTTTTGGTGATAATGTATTATCGTATCGATCGTCGGTAAAACATCGAAACCATGACAATAAAACCCACAATAATAGTTTTTAAAAATAAAATTACTTAATAAATTCAAAGTTTACGAGAGATGAAAAGTATGACAGTGACATTGAGCGAAGGGTGTTGGCAGGAAGACAAATGAATGGGGCACTGCATAGCTTTATGAATAGCCAGAAAGTGTTAAAAAAGACACGTCTGGCTGTGCATAGAAGTGTGTTGGTTCCTACACTTATGTATGGTAGTGAATGTTGGGTTTGGCAGAAGAAGCATGAAAATAGGATTAATGCTGCGGAGATAAGTAGTCTGAGAAGTATAGCCGGAGTGACTCGGTTGGATAAGGTAAAGAATAGTGAGATAAGAGAACGCTGTGGTGTAAAAGAAGATGTGGTTACAAATATAGATAAAGGAATGCTTAGATGGTTTGGACACGTTGAAAGGATGGATAAAGGAAAATTAACGAAATAAATTTATAAAGCGAGTGTAAATGGACAAGCCGGTCGACCTCGGAGAACATATCTTGATCAGATCAACATTGTTTTGAGGAAAGGCCAGGTCAAGAGTACCAACAACCAACGAGAATGTATGAGAACACTGATGAAAGTGGAGGAAGCAAAAGATGTGTGTAAGAACCGTAGCGGAAGTAGAAGGAAGTGGTCTCTGCCTACCCCCATGGGAAAAAGGCGTGACTTTATGTATGTAATAAAATCTCAAGAGTACCAACGACCAAGAACACTAATGCAAGTAGTTCATTGTATTTAAAACAATTTTCGGTAATAATGTATTATCGTACCGATCGTCGGTAAAACATCGAAACCATGAAAATAAAAACCCCAATAATCTTTATTAAAAATAAAATTACTTAAAATCTCATGAATCAAACAAACAAAAATTAGCTTAAGTCCTCATGATGACATTTACGTTTGACTCCATTACGTTTGACGTACACACGTGACGTTTAAGGTGACGCATGACGTACTCACGTGACGTTTAACGTGACGCTTGGCGTACTCACGTGACGTTTAACATGGCGCTTGGCGTACTCACGTGACGTTTAACGTGACGTTCGACGTACTTTGCGTATTAAAAACTCATTAAAAATTGATCTATTGTGAAATCTGGCGGTAGAAATTAAATTTTTTGTCCTGTAACGACCCTCGTATGAACTTACTAACTGCGGAAGCGTTTATTTTCCATTGTTTTGCCGAACACCGCATTGTTCGAGAATTTAAACTCATTCTTTGCAAATGAACTGGTAGCTGTAGTCCTTAAACGAGTGTTCAGCTCGATATAAGGCTTCAACCATGCAGATTGTTTAAATCAAACTGGTGCGTGTGTGTGTTTTTTAATTTGACACGTGACGTTTAACGTGACGTTTACGTTTGACATAAACACGTGACGTTGAACGTGACGCTGTGTTTACGTTTGACGTACACACGTGACGTTTAAGGTGACGCTTGACGTACTCACATGACGTTTAACGTGACGCTTGGCGTACTCACGTGACGTTTAACGTGACGGTCGACGTACTTTGCGTAATGCTGAATCTTTTGATGACCCCGCAAGACAAATTATTGCGTAATACATGAAAAAAGGGAGCCTAAATAGTTTTTTTAAACAGGGTTTTTTTTTGTTAAAAAGATATTTTTTTCAATAGTTCCAAAAGTTTTGCCAGTTCATGCACCCCCCTGTATATATACCTATCTATATTATTTTCGCAGCGGCTAGCGAGCGCGTACGCATCCCGACCTTGACACTACCTTTAGAGATATGTATCGTCTAAAAGCTGAATAAGGATCAAACTATTCATTTCTTTAACTATAGAGATGTGCTAGGGTGAAAAAAAAAATTTATTTAAACTATAATGACCCAAAGGAAGAGTATCGATAGTCCCAGGCAATAAATGTCATCATGAGGACTTAAGCTAATTTTTGTTTGTTTGATTCATGAGATTTTAAGTAATTTTATTTTTAATAAAGATTATTGGGGTTTTTATTTTCATGGTTTCGATGTTTTACCGACGATCGGTACGATAATACATTATTACCGAAAATTGTTTTAAATACAATGAACTACTTGCATTAGTGTTCTTGGTCGTTGGTACTCTTGAGATTTTATTACATACATAAAGTCACGCCTTTTTCCCATGGGGGTAGGCAGAGACCACTTCCTTCTACTTCCGCTACGGTTCTTACACACATCTTTTGCTTCCTCCACTTTCATCAGTGTTCTCATACATTCTCGTTGGTTGTTGGTACTCTTGACCTGGCCTTTCCTCAAAACAATGTTGATCTGATCAAGATATGTTCTCCGAGGTCGACCGGCTTGTCCATTTACACTCGCTTTATAAATTTGTTTCGTTAATTTTCCTTTATCCATCCTTTCAACGTGTCCAAACCATCTAAGCATTCCTTTATCTATATTTGTAACCACATCTTCTTTTACACCACAGCGTTCTCTTATCTCACTATTCTTTACCTTATCCAACCGAGTCACTCCGGCTATACTTCTCAGACTACTTATCTCCGCAGCATTAATCCTATTTTCATGCTTCTTCTGCCAAATCCAACATTCACTACCATACATAAGTGTAGGAACCAACACACTTCTATGCACAGCCAGACGTGTCTTTTTTAACACTTTCTGGCTATTCATAAAGCTATGCAGTGCCCCATTCATTTGTCTTCCTGCCAACACCCTTCGCTCAATGTCACTGTCATACTTTTCATCTCTCGTAAACTTTGAATTTATTAAGTAATTTTATTTTTAAAAACTATTATTGTGGGTTTTATTGTCATGGTTTCGATGTTTTACCGACGATCGATACGATAATACATTATCACCAAAAATTGATTTAAATACAATGATTATGTGAATGAAATAAAGATTATGTATCGAAAATCTTGCTTCCCATATTTTCCAAAATTCCGTAATGACATTAGATAAAAACATATGTAGTCTCATAGTATTCAAGTATAAGGGAAATTTGAAGACATATGTCAACAATGCCGTATGTAAACAATGGCAACAATGTCACCAATGGCAACAATGGCTACAATTTCATATGTCAACAATGTCAACAATGCTCTATGTAAACAATGGCAGTCAACAATGTCGTATGTAAACAATGACAACAATGTTAACAATGGTAAAAATGTCATATGTTATCAATGGCTACAATGTCGTATGTAAACAATGCCCCATGTAAATAATGGCAACAATATCATATGTTAACAATGGCTACAATGTCATATTTTAACAATGGCTACAATGTCATATTTTAACAATGCCCTATGTAAACAATGGCAACAATGTCATATGTCAACAATGCCCTATGTAAACAATGGCAGTCAACAATGCTGTATGTAAACAACGGCAACAATGTCATATGTTGACAATGGCTACAATGTCTACTAATGTGACATGTCACGTTGTTGTGCATGTGTGTATATTTTTAAACGTACGTGACGTTTAACGTGACGCTTGACATACTTTGCGTAACGTTGAATCGTTTGATGGGTCACATGCCAACATTCGTTAAGGACCATTTGACTTCTTTATTTGTAACATTTCCTGTACATGAACAAAAATATCCAACATGTGTCTGTGTTTTTTATGTGACACGTTACGTATAACGTGACACGTGACGTTTTACGTGACACTTGACGTACTCACGTGACATTTAACGTACTCACGTGACGTTTAACGTACTCACGTGACGTTTAACGTGACACTTGACGTACTTTAAGCAACGCTGAATCGTTTGATGGGTCGCATACCAACATTCGTTAAGGTCCTTTTGACTTCTTAATTTACGACATACCTCGTACTTATCCAAACATAATGATATTTGATTTCAACATTTTCATTGTGGATAGGTGGCGCTTTATAATCATTTAATTTCCGAAAATACTGATCTTGTATTAGTAACAAATTGACGTGACGTTTCATTTTATTTTTAGTAAACACAAAAGGTATAACTATGTAAAATGATCTCTTCTCTGTTTCATTCAATTCTAAAGCATAGACATTAACTGAAATTTCGTTTAGCTTTTCGAACTTTAAAATTTAATTTAATTTAATGGGAATTTCCAACCCCTTTATATTTATAACGGTGTATCTTAAGATTAGCGTATGGGAATTTTCATAAAAACAATTTTCCCATGCCAACATTCGTTAAGGTTCTTTTGACTTCTTAATTTGTGACATACCCTGTACATGTACAACAATATCTTACACATTTAAACTGGGACTATGTGCGTGTGTGTTATTATCTCTGTCGCAATCAATATTACACCTCATTTAAGTATACGATAACAAAGTTATCTGGTAGCGCAGTTCAAGGTTATTTTTAACAAAATTTTTCACAAATATATATTTGTATATCCAATCTAACACGATAAAATTAATATGCGATTTATCTGAATGGTATAGTTATCTGTTTAGTAAGTCAAAGGTTCAGGTTCGAATCTCCGAGAAACCAAGTTTTTTTCAACGCTTACGTCACAACACTTTTCAACGTGGTTTCGGAACCCTCTTAATCGGGTCGATGGGGACAATACCGTATGTAAACAATGTTATATGTCAACAATGTCATATATCATTTTCTCCACTCCTGTCATGTCAACTGTCAACAATGTCATATGTCATTTCCCCCACTCCTTCTCCTGCCACTCCCCCCACTTCGCCCCCCACTCCTTCTCCCGCTACTTCCCCCACTTCGCCCCCCTACTCCCCCCACTCCTCCATCACCACTTCCCCCACTCCTACCCCCACCAGTTCGCCCACTCCTCCCCCCACTCCTTTGCGCTTGAATTCCTATTGTTTAATTACTGTGGCCCTACCAGAAGTTTAAAACTCCCGCCGGCATTGCTCGCAGAATCATTGTGGTTACTGAGCCTCTCCACCACTACAAGGTCCCACAGCTCCTTGAAGGGGATATATTTTTTTTTTCTTCGTTTAAGGCATCGACTTCTGAGGCCATAATCAAGGATTTAAAAACTAAGAGAAATATCTGGTATAATGATGCAAGGAAGAAAGTAATTAAAAAAATACTCCAAAACCGAACATTTCTTAAGCTCAAGCCAGCTCTAGTTCATTTTGTCCAGCTACTTCATCACAAACTATAGTACAAGAAATTCTACCACTATTAGTTAATGCCCTCAAAAATCACTTTCAATCAAATCCTATCATTTCAACACCATCTTTTCGTCTTCCTCATACCTTTTCAGGATGAAGTTTTCAATACCTTACATTACCGAAGCCGAGTCATGGGTATAAAGGTCCCTGATGTAAGGGAAGGGCCTGCCGTAGGGCACCGGAAACGCTGATGCACCTGCTTTCAGCATGCACGGTGTATGCAGTTTCTGCCTATATCCATAGACACAATGCGGCATTACCAGTGCTATACTATCATCTGAGGCACTCGTACGGTATTGATGAAACTCCAGTGTTGCCCTATGCTCCGGGGGATATTAAGTCCGTTGTGGAGAATGAGGGGTGTCGAATTTATTGGAACTTCTCATTCCCCACCCTCGGGCAGATACAAGCCAATAAGCCTGACGTAATCCTTCTCGACCACCTAACTAAGACGATGTTTGTGATTGAATTTTTGGCACCAGCTGAACCAAACATCGCCTTAAAAGAAGAGGAAAAACGGACAGACTTTATCCAGGCCATTATGTTGAACTAGTAATCCTGATAATAGGCTCCCTCGGTGGTTCACGCCACACACTGCTCTCGGAGCTCCAGAAAATACCAGCTTGCCGACAAAAGGCACACGTTTTAGCTGGGGCTGTGCAGAAGGCCGTCATCCTGGGATTATTGCGTCTGCTCAGGGCACACGATATCCGGTCCCAGTGATCACTCACCTCACGGCGTGAGGAGTGGTCACTGGTTTCTCTCCAGCTCGGCTCTGCGAGGTATCGGAACCGCAGAGTCGTGACTGGGATTTAATAAATTAAATCAATAATAATAATATATGGACTTTATTATTTCATAAAATAAACTTTAAACATAATTGATACATTTGCATTAAGTTGTCGAGAAATAAAGGGCGAAGTTTATTGTCTGCAATGCTATGCATCACAGAAAATGTTCTTTCACTTAACCCTGAAAGAAAAAATAAAAAAAAATAAAACAAAATCTGTAATTGTTACATAATTATTGTATATAATTTGAATACGAACAAACACTTAACATAAAAAATGTAGTTTATCTATTTTAAACAAGATTTTAATCATTTCCTTTTATTACAGTCAAACAATTATTCTTTATATTTATTTTTGAATTTAATGGAATTTAATTGTTTAAGTGAGGTGGGGACAGAATTATACCCTCGACAAATTTGGTATCCAAAAGATTTAGGCACTGCGAGCATATTTTTATTTCGAATATTCAAATAATGAATGTCAGTACGATATAATTTTTCTATGTAAATAGGAAGGCTTTTTTGTTTTAATTATTTTATAGAATAGACAAACTACGTGAAATACCCTTCTTTTTTCCATGTTCAACCATCCAATTTCCTGAAGTTTATATGAGAATCTGAGGCACGAGTTCTAAACTTTTTGAATTTTTTTCTACATTGAGTGGTTAAAACATTGGCCATAAAGAACATCCGCAGTTAAAAACTGAAATCACTAAAGATTCACAGAATAATTTTTTTACATGATAAGGCAGAAAATGTCGGTTGCCATAAATGATTTTCAATGCAGAGTACGCACGTTGTAGAAGTTTATTTACGAACTTTTCAAATCTCAGCTCTACATTTATCAAAACACCAAGATTTTTTGATTCACTAACAATAACTAGTGGTTTATTGTGATTGCAGATATTCACAGAATTAGTCACTATCGAACGATGATATTTTGGACCAAATATAATAACATTTGATTTACTGGAGTTTATAAATAAACAATGGCTCGCAGCTAGGTCAACAAATCTATTAAGATCTGCATTTATAAGAACACAAGCATTTTCTGCCATTTTAGCAGAAAAACTATTATATAGTTGAGTATCATCAGCGTATACATGCAAAAATTGTGAAGAGCCTGTAGAAAGTGGAAAGTGTATATAGAGAATAGTAAAGGGCCAAGTACAAAACCTTGAGGTACTCCTGATTTTAGATATAAAAGATCTGAGCTGCATTCCTCTATACTAACCATTTGTTTTTAATTTGAAGCTCCATAGCCCTTTCAAGGATTTTAGACAATAGAGGCAAAATACTTATTCCTCTTAAATCTTTAAATTCCATTGGGCTCTGTTTCTTAGACAAAACCTTCACAATGGCTCTTTTCCAGACAGTTGGGTAGATATCCTCGGTTAAGCAGAAATTTTTAATGTGGGTAATATAGGATACGTTATGAGGGCAACACAGCTTTATCAGCTTGAAACTCAACCCATCACATCCTTTAGCATTTGTTTTTTCTCCACAGATAGTTTTGTGTACAACAGATCATGAACACTAAATTTTCAAAAAAGGTTACACTAAAATGTTTAATCTTTTTTTTTACATTAATTCCCAAAAACGATTTAGGATAATAATGTCAAAATTTGATGCTGATCCCCAGGGCTGGAATTCGAGGTTCAAATGGGTTTTTAATGGTCTTGTATATAAGTACCTTGTTTATAAATAAAATAAAGTGGAAATTGTTTAGTTAAAAGTAAAAATAATATCAAACTCAGTAAAATTAGTATGTCCAAGGGGGTTTTTAAATTTCTCGTATATGATAACAAAAAACGACGGGCACCATTATCATAATGCCAACAACACACATCTTTGTTTTTTTTTGTTTAAATGACTTTCAGAAGTAAGATAAACTTTCTTAAACCGTTTTTCACTTTGTTGTTTAAGAAATGTGTTTCCATGCGTCATCGGCGAAAGAAAACTTTCCAAAGACGTCAAGACGTTTCTTCTACCTAAAGTTTTTTTAAATGTTATCAAAATGTTGAATTTTCACTACAAATTTATTAAATTTTTTTTTTGTCATAGTTACGTTTGCAGGACTTGAAATGAATATTTCTCGTTTTAAATTAACTGGTGGTCCAAATTTATAAATAATTAAATAAATTATTAAGGTTAAATATTATTGAGGTTCTTTTGTCAAAGAGTGTACCTATATAATAATAGCAAATATTATTTTTTTTTACTCATGCGGGATAAGCAGTATCTTAAAACATGCTGTTGCGGTTGAAAAATAGCTGTTTGCCCTTTTGAGTGCGACAAGTTTACTAGGCGCACGCTTACGTCATTTGAGTGTTACTTGGCGTACGCAAATTATACCAAGCACACGCAAACTATCCTTGTCGCACGCAAATTCGAACCACCAACCTTTCGGTTAACAGCCGAACGCGCAACTGTCAAGTTGACATTACAAAGTTTATATTTTTATTTCAGTTTATATTTTTGGTTTGAATCCCTGCTTTATGGTCGCGTTTATTCCGCATTCGCAATAAAAAATAGTATGTACTATGTTATGGTATGGTATGGTATGGCAATGGTATGTGCAACGCAATATACTATTTGAATGTTGTTGTATTACGACATTTGCTAATGTTTGACAGTGACAGTTTGACAGTGTTTGACATTGGCAGTATGAACATAAAAGATAAATGTTTTATTTCATTTAATTTAATCTATTTGGAACACATATTGTATGTTAATTTTAGCTGTATACACTCCCCTATCTTCTTCTTCTTTTTCTTCGGATGCTATCCACTAATGGATGTTTGCGATAACATTTTCCATCTCCTCTCTATCCCTTGCGGTATGAATTAGGGTCTGTATGTCATTCATTCCTGTCCACTGTCTTATGTTCCGCAACCAGGACAATTTCTTCCTTCCTATTCCTCTACGGCCTTCTATCTTACCCTCGATCAACAACTGTAAATACTCATACTTTTTGTTCCTCATGACGTGCCCCAGATATGCAGTCTTTCTCCTTTTAATGGTAGTTAACAGTTCACGTTCTTTGTTGATGCTGGACAGAACTTCTACGTTTGTTTTTCTTGCAGTCCACGGTATCTTGAGCATTCTACGGTAAAGCCACCTCTCTATCTCCCTATCTTAATATATGTAAATTACGTGTCACGTTGTTTGTCCGCAATGAACTCCTAAACTACTGAACCGATTTTAATAAAGTTTTGCACACTGTGTGCAGTTTCATCTAACTTGAAAAATAAAATAGTTTATTTCTCAATTTAAAATCGCAATATTACTTTATTGCGAATTATTTGTTTATTAACAAAGAGTCATGATTATCTCTGTTAGCTCGATAAGATTCTAACAGATGGCAGTATAAGGTAATTCGTTAACTAGATTGAGTAAGTATCCAATATATGGCGCCATTTTAAAAGTACAAACGTTTTATGTAACCTACAATTTATTAGTTTAAATTGATATTATCGTTAACTTAATACAGTGAAATTAAAGATATATAATATGGTATTAAATAAGGGTTTCGAAAACACAACATATAACTACAACATTCGGATTATCGCGTATTTAGATTTTAAAAATGCAAAATAGTGTCAATTGGTTGTCGAATCAGAAATACATTTCCAGACGAAAGGTTGTAACGTTGATCTGTCATCTGTCACCATTGACAAATATTTATAGGTGGATTCAGAATTTTATTTTAAAAGAGTAACTTAGAAAGAGATATTAAGCTACATAAAAGTCTTTATTGTGCTATTTTACACACACAATATCTGTTTTGTTGGAATGCAAAACAGTTCTATTTCAGAAATAATGTATTCGGATTATCACGTATTTAGATTTTAAAAATCCAATGAAGTGTCAGTTGGTTGTCGAATCTATATATACAAAAATGAATTCCCGTGCGTTAGTTTCGCTAAAATTTAAAAATGCCTTGACCGATTTGAATGATTTTTTTTTGTTTTGTTCGCTTTAATACAGTGGTGGTTTAAAAAATAATAATAGGAAAAATCCTAAATAAAAGCTAAAAAATCTCGAAAAGGGTGATACATTTTTGGAAATGTATCTATGAAAGAGATGGTGTAAATTTTGTTCGCGAAAAAGTATAGTATATATAGTATATATTTTCAAAGGACGTCAAGCTAACCTATTTTACATTGAGGGAGTGATTTGCGAATAATTATATAGGCAATTTATTGTGTTAAAGGATGTCAAGCTAACTTATCTTTTATTAAATCGCAGTGGTGGTTTAAAAAAAATATTAGGGAAAATCAGAAAAGCTAAAAAATATCCATCGTTGGTATCGCAAAAACTGAAAATACTTCTTGACTGATTTTAATGAAATTTTTGGGCAATTTTAAGATTATCCCCGCAGGTGTTCTTTTAAAGTTTGGTAGCGTTCGGATCAGGGAAGTGGATGAAATATAAAAACTATCAAAACGGTTGATATTAGTGTCAAATTCATAGTCAGATTTTAATGAAATTTTGTAAATGTGTATTTATTGGTCAAAATTGAAAGATGGGATAATTTTTATCTCAATAATTCTCTATAAAAGGGGTAAGAGGGGATTGAAGTATAAAAAATATCACAATTGACCGATATTAGTTTCAAATCTATAATTTTTGGGATCGCTAAATTTAATAGTAACATCCCCAATTATGTAAGCACATATACAAAAGGGGAGAGAAAGGGATGAATTATAAAACTATTAAAAACGCCGATATTAGTGTCGAATTAAGAGTTTTTGAGGTCGCTGAGTTTGATAGTGACATTCCCAATTTTGTAAGCACCCCTTCGAAAGGGGTGGTTTAGAAATGGAATATAAAAACTATTCAAAAAGGCCGATATTAGTGTTGAATAAATAGTTTTCGGGGTCACTGAGTTTGATAGCGGTAGTTTCAAAGCAGGCAAGCCAACGTTCGGGCAGGACAACGTCTGCCGTATATAAACTTAACTATTTTAAATCTCACGCTCCTGCGTGCGCGCAATATGCTTAAAAAGCTACTGAACTGTTTTTTCTTTACCTATTTATGTATAGATAAGGTCAATATACCTGCTTATTTTCGTTATTATAACTAAAATCAAGCAAGCAAGCAATCAAGCACGAGCTTGTTCTATTCTGGCACAAATCTCCTGCATGCCGTCCCACTTCTCATTTAGTTGACACCCAAGATATTTAAAACTTTCTACTCGCTCAATTCGTTGACCGTTAATTGCCAGGTTTCCGTCCACGTTGTTTGATTTGCTAACTGCTAGCCACTTTGTCTTTCTCACGTTCAGGCTAAGTCCGGCCTCTGAGCTTGCAGCCGTCACGCAGCTTACCAGTTCCTGCAGTCCTTCCAGGGAGTCGGCAACAAGAACCGTGTCATCCGCATACCTCAGATTGTTGATATTAATCCCATTGACAGATATCCCCTCGTCACATTCATCCAACGCCTCTTAAAATATCCTGTCACAATACAAATTGAATAACGGTGGTGATAAAATGCATCCTTGAGGAATGCCTCTCAGGATTTTGATCTCGTCGGACGCGGTGTTATCGATTCTTATGTGAACACTTTGGTTCCAGTAAAGGTTGGTTATTATTCTGAGGTCTCGTTGTTCCAGTCCTATTTCATTAACATTTGTGCTTAGTTATAAAAAAATATGTTTGTTACTTTTACAGTTACAAATTAATAACATGTGATATTAATTTTTATAGTTGTAGTTAATTTATTAATTAAATACATATTTATCAAAAATAATCCAAATTTTAAAACGCATTATTTTCCCCCTTACTTTCCCATCATTGAAAAAGGTTCTTACAACCAAGTAGGTGTGTTCTTTTCTTTGTCAAATGGTTTCCCGCCGAGGGAGGTAAATGTAGAAGGTAAGGAGTAGACCCCTTATTGTTCAGAATAAAACAAAGTACTTAAAGGAAGATAAGAAATAGCAATTACCAGGGACGGTGTTTACAATTTTAATTTATTAATCTTAAACACGTCAAAATTTTTTAAAGTTCTTAATTAAAATGTAAAAAAACATGATCCAAAAATATGTATTAAATATTGTCAAGATCTAAGACAATGTACTTAGGTACTTTTATACTCTTATTTTATCAAAATTAAAAAATCAATGGTAAAAATTGACATTAACTGCTAAAAGATTGTGATTCTCGTGTTCTTTCCTCGTTATTATTTCGTTAATATTAGTGCCATCAATTTGAACCTTTTTGAGGTTTAAGGTGGGAGGTTTATTTCTTATCCACCCACTTTTGTATCAAATTTTTATAATACGACCTTGAATTACAAACTTGAAAAAGAATTATTGACCATATCATATCCCTTAGAAGTATTCATAAAGTACTGTTTAATGGTTAGTACGAGCATTACTTAAATAAAAACCACTTTTAATACAATTAGAATGTGTCCCAAATAACAAATTTTACCAAACATTAAATAATCTTAATCAACCATGCGTACTTATACTATATATTTTTTGTTTGCATAATAATCCGGTCCTGAATGTAATCTTATAGATAAGAAACAAAACGCGAAATCTAAGTTATGGCAGAAATTACACAAAATTTATTTCGAGCCAACCACCTCATCGTTACAATTGTCTGTGTGGGTAATCTAGTTACAAAAGGTGGATTTAACTCAAAAGTTAATTTTCATTGTCACTTTTGAAGAAGTTGCGTGTCTCTTGGTATTTGCCATATTTTCTGAAATGAGAAAATATCTCGCCATTATAATTGTTGAGAAGTCAACTAACATTTATATATGTATTATCTGAAATCCCTACTATCACAAAATGGTTGTATGGTGTATTTTTTATTGTTTTTTTTTACAAATTTTTTACTTTTCTATTTATAGTCATATACGAGTACTTTGATAGTACAGGCCCCATTTGGAGAGGAGTGAAAGTTGCAATGAAAGTGAAATTAGTACGACAGAAATTGTGGAAGCGTTGAACAGTATGAAATTGGGTAAAGCTGTTGGGTACAACAGGATAACAGTTAAAATGCTGAAGGCTGAACGAAGCTTGGCAACTAGTCTGCTGTACCACCTTTTTAACCTTTGCTGGAGGAGTGGTAGCGTACCAGACGACTAGTGCAAGGCCGTTATTGTGCCGCTTTACAAGGGAAAAGGTTTGCAGCAGGACTGTAAGAACTACCGATGTATTAGTTTACTCAGCATAGTCGAAAAACTGTATGCAAAGGTATTGATTAAAAGAGTGACGAATGAAACTGAAAAGATGATATGGCATGTGCAAGCAGGATTTAAAAGAGAATGTATCTATCAGGTCTTTTCATTACGAGGTTTAGTAAAAAAATTCTTGGCTAGAAGTGAGAAGGTCTATTGCACTTTTATAGACTTGGAAAAGGCCTATGACAGAGGTTACAGGGACTGGTTTAACATCGAAAAAGGTGTGACGATTGTTTAAAAGATTTGAAAAAGAGTGCGTATGAATTGAAAATGAATGATTTGATCGTTACATGTCTTCTTTACGTCGATGATCAAGTCATATTAGCGTCATCTGAAGAAAAGTTTTGGCGATGATTAATGTTATGCATGATGCCCTGAAAATTAAAGAAACAAAAATAAATGTAAGCAAAATAAAAGTAATGGTTTTTAAAAGAGAAGAAAGCATGACAAATTGTGAAGTTCTGATTAAGGGAGAAAGAGTGGAACAAGTAAATGAGTTTGTATACTTATGTTTAAAGTTTACGAGAGATGGAAAGTATGACAGTTACATAAAGCGAAGGATGTTAGCAGGAAAACAAATAAATGGGGCACTGCATAGCTTTATAGACAGCCAAAAAGTGTCAAAAAAAGGACGTCTGGATGTGCAAAGAGGAGTGTTGGTTCCTACATTTATGTATGTTAGTGAATTTTGGGTTTGGCAGAAGCATAAAAATAGTATTAATGCTGCGGAGATCAGTAGTCTGAAAAGTATAGCCGGAGTGACTCAGTTGGATAAAGTAAAGAATAGTGGAATAAGAGAACGCTGTGGTGTAAAAGAAGATGTGGGTTCAAAGATAGACAAAGTAATGCTGAGATAGTTTGGTATCCAAACTATCTGAGCATTCCTTTGTCTATTTACGTGTCGTAGAAAGAATGGATGAACGAAGATTTACGAAACAAATTTATAAAGCGAGTGTAAATGGACAAGTAGGTAGAGGTCAACCTCTGCGAACATATCTCAATCAGATTAACATTGTTTTAAAAGAGTACCAACAGCCGACGAGCATGTATGAAAGCACAGATGAACGTAGATGAAGCAAAAGATGTGTGTAAGAACCGTAGTGGAAGTGAAAGAAAGTGGTATCTGCCTACCTCTACGGGAAAAAGGCGTGACTATATGTATGTATGTATGTACGAGTACTTTGCTTCGTTCTAACTTTTTCTCTTTTCTTTCGTTATCTTTGTTATTATTTCTTTATCTATCTTTCTTGGTCTTCTTCTTTTGTTATTTTTTGCTTTAATTTTTTTTACCCGAACGTTGGCTTGACTGCTTTGGAAATATCACTATCAAACTCAGCGATCCCAAAAACTTTAAATTCGATACTAATATCGGTGTTTTTAATAGTTCTTATATATCATCCCCTTTGCATGAGTGCTTACATAATTAGTTATGCCACTATCAAACTCAGCGACCTTAAAACTATAAATTCGACACTAATATCAGCCGTTTTTTCAGTTTTTATATTTCATTCTCCTCCCATCCCTTTCGTAGGGCTGCTAACAAAATTAGGAATGTCCTTATTAAACTCAGTGACCCGAAAAACTATGAATTAGACACTAATATGGGCAATTTTTGTGGCACATTTCGCCGATCGGATGATTATATTTTTTTAATCTTAATTTTTGCAATAAATTAAAAAAAGATAACATTTTTTAAAAGACCTTTTAAGTGATATATTACAGGACCCTAATTTCCATTTAAAACTGGTGTTTATAATTGTTGTTCGAAGGGGCTCAATGTAGGGTTAAAAATGTTTCGTTGCAGAATGCCATTTTATATTCTTAAATAAAAGTGTTCGGGATTTCTTATAAATATGTAGGTACAATAATTAAAATAATAAATTTAATCAATTTGGCTGTTCCACACTTTCTTGTTTAAAATTGTATTGCAGTATAAAGTTATTGTTGATTTATTTTTAAAAATAAAAAAATAAATATATTTAAATGAATTTACGAATTAAGTTTATTATAAATCCGAAAAAACAAGATAGAAATATTTTTATGTTTTTAACTTTCTGGTGTATTTGAATTGTAAACAAGTAAACAAAGTTGCGCCCTCAAGTAAAATTAATTTGATTAAGTTCGCTTGCACCAGCACCCCGTTTCTCTTTTGTTTTTGTTAACAAAATCGATTTTGTAGTTTTATTGTTTTGTACTTATTAAAACTTTTAATAAAATTTGCTTTATATTCCCCGTTATAAGTTATTTGAAGTAAATGAATGAAAGGCATTTTTAATCGTTCACGGACACTTCAAGCGAAACAAATAATAATTTTAATTTATAAAAGGAGAGAAAAATAAAAACAAGCCAAATCCATTCTTCTTTCAAAAACTTATTGCGTTATGCAAGACAAGCTTTTATCATTAATAGGAGGATCTTTTTTAAAGTCTTTTTAAAAATAAAGAAAGAAAAAAAATTGTTCGATACAAATCGTTTTACTGCTTCAGAAAACCTTCGTTTTTAGGATTTATTTATTTGTGTAAACGTTCGAACCATTCCCAAAACATTTTTTCCATTTTTTTAAGGTTTCTCAAGAACGTTGTTTTTAAAAGTTGTTTTTGTTTGACATTTTGGGAGC
This sequence comes from Agelastica alni, assembly GCA_950111635.1. Lineage (NCBI taxonomy): Eukaryota > Metazoa > Arthropoda > Insecta > Coleoptera > Chrysomelidae > Agelastica > Agelastica alni. Next base: position 41,852,786 of record OX467708.1, on the reverse strand, counting down.
CAAAAGATAAATATAATTCCTACATGAATTAAAAAATTTAAATGACGATTTTGAAAGAATGTAAACTTGAGTCAGATTTAATTTTTCTTCATTTATGATAACATCACTTTTATTACTAAATTTATACACAGATATGAAAAAAGTTTGGCGGAATATAGAAATTTCAATGCAAAATCTTAAAATGCACGACCAACGTTCGACCAGCACAAAGGCCCGCTGCAAATTGAACCCAGCCAACGCACAACCCATGCGTAGCCCACGTGTGACCGAAACCCAGCCCACGTACATGTTTTTTAATAGCAGCGCATATTAAACACAGCCCACACTCACGACTCATACCCAAATCTATATTACTTCTTCCAGTATTCAAGATGACAGCAAGCCAACAACATCTTCTTCTCGATTTACAATCTGAATCTGAGGATGAAGAAACATTTATCCTGTTGCACCTACTCAGCAAAAAAAAAGAAGTAAAACGAATGAGTATTAACGAAAAAGAGACAGTTATGGAAAGTTTAAGTTATCGAGTGAATAAATGAATAAATCTGTTCATTTTCCAGTTAGAACTGATCACACCGACAAAAGTAGAGACCCATGATCCACGAAACTGTGAAGCACTCAAGTAATTCTTTACACGACTCCAATTTGAAGTGTCCCCAACTTGTCAACATTGTCTATGTCGCTAGAAATCAATGAAATCTCTCAGTATAAAATTTTTAGCGACCGTATGCACAACGAAAGAGACTACGACGCATCGAGAGATCAAACAATTCTTCTTCTTAAATTGTATTTACCCTCACCAAAACGGCCACGAAAATAAAATAAATATTCTACGACTTAAAAACCATAACAATAACTTCTGAAAAATTAACTAAAGGTTTGAATTGCAAAAAAAACATAACAAATTCAACGCAATAAAGGTTCACAACAAATTTATTAAAAATATCATCATTTTCATTTTGCTTCCTCATCATAGTTTTACAAAATTTCATGTTTTACAGATTTGGCTATTGTTTGGCACAACCAGGTGGTTGGTAAGGTTCCCTTAGGTTACCACGCTTAGGTATTGCAACTAACGTACAGCAATTGAGACAAATGCACTTATCCTTTATTAAACAAAATAAAAATTCTTCCTCTCAATCATTATTAAAATGATACGTTTTACTTTTCTTCGCCGCATTCATTTTGTAATATTTATTAATAAACTTTGCATCGACGTATTGCCTTCAAGTTACAACTCAGACTGACTCCAACTCCTGCAGGCGCAACTTTATATCAGCGCGAAGAAAGTCTGAATATTCCCGTTAAACACGCCGGCCAAAGTTTCTAGAAAAAGTGGCGGAAATAATAAATGCGACTTTTCTTTGACCAGTACCGCGCGTTTCTTTAATAAAAAAAAGTTATGAGTGGCCTATTCTGGCCCAATTGTGGATCGAATAAATTTTAATAGTTTATTTAGAAAATTTGTTTTAGTTCCCTACCTACTAAAACAAATCTGTGTAAATAGTACTATATCGGAATTTTTTCTCGACTTAAAAACCACTCGCAATCGACAAGTCGATCGCAATCGACCGTTTGAGCACCTCTGTCCTAGAGGAACATGTTGTGCCATTTGCCCCTCATATCGGTTAAAATGTTTTGCTAATTCACGACAATGCTCGACTTCATAGCCCGACTAGTTTGAGATAACCTATTGGAAGTTAAAAGTGAAACTATGGTCTTACACCCCTCTGGAAAACATACTAAACCGGGAAATTAACTGGGCGGATAATTTTGTAAACAAATAATGATTCTTTACAGCAATTTAAGTTCCGTACATCTTAAAAAATTATTATTTGCAAATAAAATTGACCACTAAGTAGACTAATGTGCTTTTTAGTGGTTGCAAGACTTTAGAAAACTATGTGTATTTAGTCATAGTTTAGTCATTTAGTTTTATACTATTGTATTAAATTTAACCAAAAAACAAATTGTTTTAATAAAATAATTTAAAAATAACGAAATAAAGAACCTTTTGCCTTCCGGGAAATGGGAAAATGTAGTAATAAATATTTAAATATCAATAAAAGGCAACATATTATCTTCCTCCTCGCTTTCCAAAATATATTGGACAGCACATAAAAATTTTTTTTTTAAAACAAAATAATTCTTGGTTAGAAGAAACCTTCGAAATTCCCATGGTACAAAACCGATAAGGCCGACCACGCAAATTATTTTTTGTTTTACATTAGATTTAAAATGAGAAAAATTTTGTTTTAGTCTTTTGTTGTTGTGTTCTGTGCATGAAAAAAGATGATTTTCCAAATAATCATTTAATGTTGACAAATTTGACAGTTGTATCTGCTCGAATAGATATATTACACCCGAGGTGCTCGATGAACCTACAATAACCAAAAAATACTTTTTCCTTAATGAAAAAAAGTTCCATTTTACAAAATTTCAACAAAATTTTTTTGTAGTGCTCCATTTTAGTAATATGCGGGATTCTGCGTGTAATTTGTTGAACGTTACAAAGCTAAAGCAACAAAGTACTAAATCCAACAAAACATGTTACCGGGACAAACAGGGAAATATAACAAAATGGGTTTTAAAAACTAAAAACTACATAAAATTTCTCTATAAAATACATTGTTTTTGAAAGCTCCCAACATTACCAAAAAAATGAAAAGTCAGTTTAAAAAGTATAGTAATTTATTGACTTTCACCTGAATTATTGGCATCACGAGATTGACTATGAAAGTTTGAATATTTATTTGACAATTGCCAGGCAACGACAAACAATGCGAATATATGTAAAAATGTGTAACTGATTGTTTAATAACCAGCTTGCTTTAGCTGTATGATACCTACTTCAATATAGGTATATATATATATATATATATATATATATATATATATATATATATATATATATATATATATATATATATATATATATATATATATGTGGGTCGATTATACATCAGATAACAACTACTCCCCTGACTATATGTCGCGACGGGTATTGAATTACATCCGACGTATAATCGTGTATACTACCCCATCACAGGAAGCAAGGTATACAGATGCTTGTTAAGTAAGAGAGAGGGCCATTAAATTTATTTAATCGCAGTTACCACCTATGTACCGGTTTCAGGATGTTTGTTCATCAGCAGCATAGGGCAGGTAAGATCTGCAATTAAATAAATTCATGGCTTTCACTCCTATCAAGCGCCAGTCGCGACATCTGTACTCTTCACGCTGTCGAAAATAAACCCTTTATAGTTTACTGTAATAACACTACAGTTTTCTATAATTTTTTATATATATATATATATATATATATATATATATATATATATATATATATATATATATATATATATATATATATATATATATATATAAATCTCGGTTTACAACTTTCCTCCTCTACGTCTTCCGGCTTCCAGTCTCCACTAAACTCGGTCCTGTCAAAGGTCGTCCACCAGCTCCCTCAACCTGATCTCCCTGTCTATGCCCTCTCTCCAGCTTTTCCTTGGTCTTTCTCGCTTTTGTCTTCCTTGTGGTGTCCACTTTTATATATATATATATATACTTGTTATGTTTTTTACATACATGTTTTGCTTCCTCCACTTTCATCAGTGCTTTCATGCATGCTCGTCGGTTGTTGGTACTCTTGACCTGGCCTTTCTTCAAAACAATGTTGATCTGATCAAGCTATGTTCGCCAAAGTCGACCTCTACCGACTTGTTCATTTACACTCGCCTTATAAATTTGTTTCGTCAATCTTCCTTCATTCATCCTTTCTTCGTGTCCAAATCATCTGAGCATTCCTTTATCTATTTTTGTAACCACATCGTCTTTTATACCACAGCGTTCTCTTATCTTACTATTTTTTACTTTTTTCAACCGAGTCACTTCGGTTATACTTCTCAGACTACTGATCTTCGCAGCATTAATCCTATTTTTATGCTTCTTCTCCCAAACCCAACATTCACTACCATACACAAGTGTAAAAACCAACACTTCTCTATGCACAGCTAGACGTGCCTTTTTTGACACTTACTGGCTGTTCATAAAGCCATGCAGTGCCCCATTTATTTGTTTTCATGCTAACACCCTTCGCTCAATGTCACTGCCATACTTTCCATCTCTCGTAAACTTTGAAACCAAGTACACAAATTCATTTACTTGTTTCACTCTTTCTCCCTTAATCAGAACCTCACAGTTTGTCATACTTTCTTCTCTTTCAAAAACCATTACTTTCGTTTTGCTTACATTTATTTTTATTTCTTTAATTTTTAGGGCATCATGCATAACATTAATCATCGCCTGCAACTTTTCTTCAGATGACTTAATCATCGGCGTAAAGAAGGCATTTGACGATCAAATCATTTATTTTTAATCCATACGTACTCTTTTTCAAATTTTTTAAACAATCGTTTATGTATAAGTTAAATAGCCATGGCGAAGCCACACATTCCTGTCTCACACCTTATTCGATGTTAAACCAGTCCGTGTACTAGACTAAATATCGTAACAATATGATTAAAAATAAAATCAAGTTGTTACCGATGAAATACCAATAATACTATTAGAAAAGTGCTCCATTCTTTGGGTATGAGATATCGTACTTTAAATAAAAGACATGATGATATTAAAAAAAATAAATATTTTCCGTAATAGATACCTCAGAAGAATAAATGAAGTCAATCGGCAAGGAATATTTAAAGTTTATCTTTATTTAACTTGATACGTTACTCATGATACTGTGAATGCTTTTCTAAATATTGGAGAACGTATTAAAATATTACATACTGGTAATAAAAACGGTTTTTTGCCGAATTGTTTACTATTACCAGCAAAGTTTGAGTTGTTCGTAAATTAAATTTAAAATCTTATCGAAGTACTTTAGGAATATCCAGTTATGACCAGACGAACTGTAATTTTTTGTTTCATAAAAAAAAACGGTTTTTAAATAATCTTGTCGTTTTTTGTTTTATACGATCGGCGAGTGATTATGAGATGTAATAACATAGAGGATAAATTGTACGTGTTCAGCGTTAATGCTTAGCTAGTAGTGGACTAAAACACATCTTGCTTTCAATATCGTGTGCCGATGATGCCGTCTCATCCAGTTGCACTCACTCTATCACTCCAGTTCACCACCACATCCCATGAATTTAAATTGTGCTGGTCGACTATGGGTAAAAAATGTTCGTGACTAAGCGACCGACTACTAACCTAAACAATCTTGAAAGTTTGTTTGCTAAGTTTCATTATTTATTACCGTATTTCGCAAACATTCGTGCATTGCATAAAATGCACAGTAAAAATAAGATCGTTCGGTTACATTTAAAGTTCAGTATCTACATCTTTGTTAAAGCAGCATTTTTCTCGTGATCTCGTGATCGTTTCGTCATGAAATATTATAATTAAACCCAAAAATAACAAACTAACGAGAAGCGACAGCTTTGTCGGAACGTTTGATGTTTATGGGGTCAATTTTTGGTGACCTTCGTTTTCCTACTTTAAATACGTAACACTGCATGACAAAAAAAAATAAGCGTCAGAATTGAATCGGAATGTAACGTTCTATTTAATAGATAGACTGCTGAAATGGTAATATTTTAATAATAAAATGTCAAATTTATAATAAATAATAGATATTATGTTTTTTATACACATTGAAAAGAGCCAGTAATCTTCGCAAAAGCCGCGCTTTCTTTGTACACCATTTTTTGTCATGTGCATTTAGAAAATGTTCGTTAAAAATAGGCTTTTGTAACCACTCGTTAATTTTTTATTCTCTATTTAAACGTTAAAACGTATGTGATCGGAAACTATAATTTTTTTTGTAGTACTTACACAGTTAAAGATATTTTGCCGAGCTGGTGCCCTGCCTGTTCCGAGCACTTGTCTTGCATAAAAGTGATAATCAGCCTTTATTATTTTTACAAAAGTGACAACTTGTGAAACGACAGAGTTAAATAAAATACTGGGCAAAGATGTACGTCTGCAGTCACAAAACAAGAATCTAATCGGCAGCAAATGAATTACTCAAATGCGTTAGCACACCAAAAAAAAGCATAATTTCTTAATAATATTAATCAACCTTATATAAAAAGATCCTTACAATTGTGTTGAGATTAACTTGGATGCCATTAACCATGAATTTAAAGATTGGACAGTCGAGGATGTATCTTTTTCTTAAGTCCTGACAGGACTGTCCTGTCTAAAGTTTATTTTCACATCAACCAAAAACAACCTTTAACAACGAAACTAGATTGTTGCGTCACAGCAGTACATGCAAAAGAGCTGTAAAAGTCAGAATCTAACGTCTTAAATCGCAAAATATTGTAATTCTTTTAAAAACATTACACTCGTTGCATTTGGTACTATTAAACAATGGCACTCACGACACAAAAATTTTTTGGAACAAAGTTTCTTATCGCACATTTATCATTAAATAACTCGAAAATAACGCATCGGAGATCGACACATGGAGCATATTATTTTTGGAAATTTTTTTAAGAAAAAAAAACAGGACCAATTTGCATTTTCTACAATCAATAGTTTATATATATATATATATATATATATATATATATATATATATATATATATATATATATATATATATATATATATATATATATATATAAATATATATATACCGGTTTAGAACGTCTTTCGACGTTTTCCGACTCCTAATTTCCATCCCCTTCGGTTTTCGCAATCCTCAGATGTTAGGTTTCTTCCGCTCATTGACTTTTAAATACCGGTTTGCCATTCCAATCGAGGTCTTCCCCTTTTCTTTCTTTCACTTGGTTGCCATTGTAAGACTTGTTTGGGTAATCTTGTATCGGGCATTCGTTGAACGTGGCCGTACTAGGTGAGCTGTTTTTGCTCGATATCACTAGTAATGGTGCCTTCAATTCCTATTTGTTGTTTTATATTGACATTTCTTATTTTGTCCCTTCGGGAGATGCGCAAAGACCTCCTGAAAACATCCATCTCAACAGCTTTAACTTTTTTTTGTTCTTTTCGGTAATCCTCTAGGTATCTGCTCCATATAAGAGAGTACTTTTTATCATGGTTTCATAGATGTTAATTTTTCTTTTCTATGTTATTTCTTTACTCCATAGTATCCCATTAAGGCATCCGATAATTCTTTTTGCTTGAATGAGCCGTTTTTCGATTTCCAATGCATCAGTACCGCTATCAGTACACATATTCCCGGCAGGTCAAAATCTTCTGATCATCTTTAAGTTCTAGATGGGTGGGTTGATTCCCTATGCATAAATATTTTATTTTTTTTGTATTTACTGTTAAACCCCATTCTCTGTACTCCTCAATAAGTTTTCGCATCATATACTCCATGTCTTCCTTGTCGTTAGCTGTAATAACCTTGCCACGTCTTTTTTTGGTTCTCTAAAGAGTACTCTGCTAGTGGTCTCTCTACTGGCAAATTATGCCCGAGCTCAGCCGTAGAGGGTAGAAGAAAAAAAATCTAAAAGTGAGCCGCGCCACCGACTTAAAACGGTACAAGCCGGAAACCTCTAGGTCTTGTAGGCACCAGCAGAGCCACGCGAAAAACAACAAACAATTATGGTGAACTAGATAAATAAAACTATATTTACAATTACTGCAATATATTAATTAAGTAAAAATGATGTTCTGATTTTTTTTACAATAAATTCTGTATTTTCGTAAAGTGGTTTAAACGAATTTAATACACTTTCTTAAAATAATATTTAAATTAATTATAACAATCTTCCAGACAGTAATAAAAACCTAATGAGGTACAAAAGAGAATTAAAATAACAAAAAAAAAACAACAACAAGAAAATGTTCACAATATTTAAAATTTCGAAAATAATTGGTTTTATATAAAATAATAATAATAATAATCGAATTCTATCACTACTATAGGCAACACTATATACAACGAACCCAAATGCAGACTATTATAATAATGAAACGGCAGATAGGAGAAGAAAATTATAGGCACGTGACAACCTGATCGTCGGCAAATTAAAGAGTGTATATAGAGTTATTATTCATTTCGATGCCCATTCCATGAAATTTTCTTTTCCAGTTTTAATAGTTTTCGAGTTATTAATTTTTTATTAAAAAAATAGCCCTATAATTCAATAAACTGCGGCTTTTAAGGCACGTTGACATTATGCTAGCTAGCTAGCACCAGTCAATTAGCGCTAGTTTACCGTCTTGTGTTAATCTGTTTACATATAGTACCAGTAAGAAAATACCAGCCAGTGAAAATAAGTGAACTTGCTGAAGGTATTGAAGTAATAGTTGAAATGTTACAAAAAGAAATTAAAGTTTCAGTAAAAAGAAAACGCCGTAAAAATAGATGGTAAGTGCAAGAATAAATTAAAAAAATGTTCAAAATATGGTGGGTCAAATAATCTGTTAGAGGAAGTGGCAGACCAAACATACATAAATCATTTACGGTTAATGCCTGAACAATTTTCAGAACTTTTGGCCCTTGTGACTTCAATTATTAGAAAGCAAGATACTTGTTTTAGACAAGCATTGTCACTTGAAATAAAACCTTAAATTACATTACGGTATTTAGCTACTGGGGATTCCTCAAGTACTCTTGAGCATATGTACAGGGTACCAAAAAGTACGAGGGCTTCAAATCTAGGTGAAATTTTTTAGGATGTTGTGGAGCCATAGATGGCAAACATATTCGTATCAAATGTCCCATTAAGAGTGGACGTGAATTCTAAAATTACAAGGGATATTTTAGTACGGTATTATGGTGATCTGGTACAGCATTTTTCCTTCGTTTTGCTTCATTTTTATTTTGAGCCTTGGCTAGTTTCTTTTGTACTTATTCCTTGATCAGTATTTTCTTTTAATGTGTCTGGCAAAGATTCATCTTGACTCACTTCCGTTAAACCCTGTAAGAAATTCGTTTTTATTATTTTTTTATTTTAATATTAATGAATGTGCTCTTACTATATTATTCCAAGATTCCCTACCACAAGTATTGTCAAGGAACGTCGCTGCTGCCTCGAAACAAATAAGCCTTGGCTTATAAAATTCATCTGGCAAAGTACCTGATTTTTAGGATTTTTACATTTTATTTTTCTCTATCTTATAGGTGTTCCTAATAGCTTTAATTTTTTTCTTCATAAGATTTATTGTTAAATCCTTAGTATCCATTTCCCTTTGTATATATCCAAATGCGCTGTTTCGCATATCTCTTGTAATTTGTATTACGAATAATCCACAAAAACTCACATTCTTTATATAATTTAACAAATTTATTTGTGGTTTTTTCTGTCCACTTGTTAGTCGGCGCCATTTTGTATTATTCTACTGGTATATAAAAGTACAACGTCTTCCTTCTTACCTAGCGCTACTTAAATTACCTCGACACTAGCGCCGGTCAAGGTTTGCATACCTATCCACTAGCGTTAGTTGACTGGTGCTAGCTAGCTAGTATAATGTCAACGCGCCTTTAGGCTGAGGCCTCACTACTAAGTTGCATTGCTGCGTCGTTTTACATATATTTTAAGTGACATGCTCATGACATGCCAAACTATGAGTGGTGTCGTCAAACGCGACGTTTCATCGGATGCACTGGGCTGTTTATAGTTTATTTCGGTTTGAGACCCTATAAATGCAAAACGCTAACAGAGTGGTCCAACAAACTTTTTTGATTTCTAGACTGTCCGCCACAGCTGTTATAGTGTGGTTTGTTATATTTTTCTGGAGCACTCTATTTTTATTTAAAGTGGTTAAACAAACTTTTTAACTTTTATGATTCCTAAATAAAATGGTCCTTAACAGCTGTTATTCTTGGTATTACTTAGTGTGGTTTATACTGCGGTAATCGGGGCTCTGCTGCAGTGGACCCTTCTTCCCCAGATACTCGTGGAAATATTATGAACACAAACAAAATAAAACAAAAACCAAGGCCTACCCCTCAAGGAAGGCAACCTGCAGCTTCGGCTGCAACTTCAACATCTGCTGCGATCGCGGCATCCACTTCCGACTCAGCCATGGTAAACCCTAGTGCATCGGTAAAACCGGGCACAAAGGGTGAAGCCAAGACGAGAAGGAAGCTTCATCCATCCGCGCTGGCCTTTAAGGACCGCAAGGCGGCATTCAGAATCCAAAAGCACCTGAAAGAAGTTACCGATCGGGAACTTACCGAGAAGGAATGCGCTTCACTGGAATGGGCCAAGGGCGTTCTGGAACAGGCGAAGGAACGACCCGCAACCATTTCTCCAAGCAGTGCCAAGACGGCAACTAAAAGGCAGCGATCCGATAAGAAGGAGATCAGCTGGTGAAGAAACCTATCAAGGGCCTTCACCGAAGTCACGTCCTTACAGTGCTGTCGTCCAGTGCCACCTCATAAGGGGCCATTGTTGATAGGAGCCATTTTGAAGGCAATATCTCACAGGAGAACTGGAGACGTGTCGAGAACGCTTTGAAATGCGACTATGCGGATTTTATAAAAGAAATCCCAGGGTAATTCCCAAAATTTACCGACGCAGGCTGGTTCCATGGCCGCCTCAAACAATTCTCTTGTACTGTCCTGAAGTCAGCAAACTTCCTGGAAATTGCAATAAAAAAACTTGGCCAGGTGCAAGGTTGGAAGCCTTTACGAAAGAGAATATTCCACATAGACCAAGATCCAGGGCCTGAACACCCGAAGAACCTTCGGAACCAAAACGGAACCAGATCGGAATCAGGTTGAGTAATCCTGACCTACCTACCTGGCGAGTAGCCAAGGTGGAAGAGCCCAGTAAGGGAAAGAGGCAGGCGATTATCATCCTTAACAGCGAGTCACTACCTCTCCTAGCCGAGAAGAAAGGACTCATTCACTTGGGATTTACAAAGCCATGGCCACCACCGTGGCCATGACGGAGGCAACGTGTGATAAGAACCTGCTCGAAGACGATCCCAAAAGTATCGTCTCGGAGTCAACACAGTTGTTCCACCAGATCTTTGCAGCCGACAAAGAACAGCTGCTCCTACAGGGAAGGAGGACCTCGGGCTTAGCACCGGAAATAAGAGCTCTTTAAATAAACATTTACCATAGTAAAGCAGCGTCAGCTGCGTTGCTCCTCCGCCTGTCCAAAACTACGGAGGAGATCATTTTTGTCCAAGAGCCGTGGGTTGTAGAGCGACGGGTTTACGGACTCAAAATGGATGGTTACCAGATCATCTACTTACAAGGTAAGGAAACACCTAGGGTCTGCATTCTTATAAGTAAGAAGTACAACCTATTTATCTTACCTCATTTCTGCGACAGAGACAACGTTTGCATAACAGTGCAACTCAACGCACAGACTGTCATGCTGACATCGTCATACATGGCGTATGAGGCTAATGAACCACCTTTACAACCACCATACAATGTGGGGCAGTACTGACACTAACGAAAGAGGTGAGTTACTCTTAGAATTTATTCTGGCTCACAACCTTTATACATGTAATAAAGGCAATGAACCTACGTTTATCACGTCGATAGGGCGTGAAGTTCTAGATCAAACCATGGTCAACGAAAAAGCCTCTGACTTGGTAAAATCGTGGAGAGTTTCACAAGATCACTCCTTGTTGGATCACCAATAACTGGAATTCGACATAGAGGCATCTAAGCCGAAGGTTATACCTTCACGAAACAGGTGCAAGACGGACTGGGAAAAGTACAAATTGCACTTCTCTCAGTTGCTGGCAGAGTACCCGAGATCCCTACCTCTAAGGACGAGCTGGACCAACTGGTCGAACGGGTAACCCAGGCGTGAAATGGGGCAATGAATGCCACTTGTGTCGCCGGAAAACCCAGAGGTAAACTTAAGCCCCCATGGTGGTCAGTTAAAATAGCTAACATCAGGAGGCGCTGTAGACGAGTGTTCAACGAGGCAAAGTAAACCAACGAGTGGGGATTTTATAAGACCGAGTTGAACTCGTTCAAGAAAAGCGTAAGACTTGCTAAAAGAAAATCCTGGTCTGAATTATCCTCCATTATTAAGAGTGCGTCAGAAGGCAACAGACTAAGGAAAATCATATCCACCAATCAAGTGACACCGGGCCATCTGAAAAAATCATTTTATGACATAAAGGTAAAAATGTATACGAATTACGTTCCTGGGAATAGGTAGATGTATGCAATTATGGTGATATAACTAAAGCATCTACAGTAAGGTCATTAAAATGGTCTAGTTTTAACATGTTTTGGAACGATCCAGTCTAGAACGTTATCGAGTTAAAACCGTTATTCCCATCACTAACACTGAGACGTTGTGCTGCGATGGTGTGCGTCGCCCTCTTGCGTTGCACGTCGTGCTTCTTCTCAACGCAAGTGCCTCAGCCTTAATAAACCATATTTTTTATCATTAATTTATAAGTTTATAAATTATTGTAAATTTATTGAACCTCATAAGATAATATTTATATTTAATTTATATGCGAATTATTTTTTTTTTGCAAAATACCTTCATCAAAATCTATAATTTAAAAAAAAGTCGCACGTCTTAAAATTAGCCTAATTTTACTATTCTAGTGAATATATTAATGAGTTTTCACTTACAACGTCAATAAGGTTTGCTAGCCACTACTAAAAAATTCAGTGTAGATCCTCCATATGACACGTAGAAAGCATGCTTCGACTATTGAGAAATTAAATTGCCTGCCGGGTAGTACAAGCTTCTATATTACGTCGTGACAGCTTGTTATTAAATAGAGGAAATAAGTGCCCTTTGCACGGATATGCCGTGGACGAGATAAAATTCTTCAAAAAATTCGGAAACTGCTCGGACGAGGAAAACCAAACATTTCTTACATAAGTAAAGTTAAATAAAGTAATTAGAAAACAAAATCGAATGAGAATACTTTTTGTATTATATTTTTAAATAACTTTGAAATTTTGAAATTAAAATTTTTGAAAACAGCAACGTTTTCAAGTGAAAACTTTACATTTTTTACAATTTCTAATTACTCCTCAAATAATAACTTGTCAACGTTGTGCATCGACTGTTCTGTTGTATTAACTATGGCACAGAGTTCGTTCAGACAGATGCGAAATTTGAGGGAGAAAGTCTGCCACGTCTTTTAGTTCTCTAAAGAGTACTCTGCCAGTGGTCTCTCTACTGGCAAATTATGCCCGAGCTCAGCCGTAGTGGGTAGAAGAAAAAAATATAAAAGTGAGCCGCGCCACCGACTTGGACGGTACAAGCCGGAAACCCCTAGGTCATGTAGGCACTAGCAGAGCCACACGATAAACAACAAACAATTATGGTGAACTAGATAAATAAAACTATATTTACAATTCCTGCAATATATTAATTAAGTAAAAATGATGTTCTGATTTTTTACAACAAATTCTGTATTTTTGTAAAGTGGATTAAACGAATTTAATACACTTTTCTTAAAATAATATTTAAATTAATTATAACAATCTTTCAGACAATAATAAAAACCTAATGATGTACAAAAGAGAATTAAAAACAAAAAAAATGTTCACAATATTTAAAATTTCAAAAATAATGGGTTTTATATAGAATTCCTGATAGCAAAAGATAAAAAAAAATACAAAATAAATGGACTTTCAACAAAAAATAATAATTTGAAACCATCACAATAACTACATAAAGTATATTCAGTAATGCATAAATTCAGATTCAACTTGGAGCAGGTACAAATTTAATGAAAATAATTTGTTACTTTTAAACTATTGAAAACACTTAGATCAAGCACATAATAACTGATAAGTTAAGAAAATTAAACTCAATACTATGTAATCAATTGAAAACTTTATTGAGACGCCACTGTTACATCGATGATCCAAGAAACAGAAACACCAAGTAGTATTTTTAAAGATTTACACTGTTAAAACAATCGAGCTTATTTAAAAATATTTCTTTTTACGATGGCTGTCCTTCAAAATAGCAATATTGTAGGATATTTACAAATAAGTATGAATAAGCGTTCTTACTTGGACACAAAGAACTTGTCACGTGCCTATTTTTTTCCTTATACAAGTTCCATTATTAATTGTCTCTGATGAGTTTCCGGCGTAGGAGAGAGTCAGTCGTTTGGGGAGCTTTTTTGAAGTCGGAGGTGTTGGTGAAAGTTGTTGGGGACGGTGTGTTATTAGCACGTCTGCAGAACCTCTATGGGATTTCTTTCATATCTGGCTGTATTTGGGCCATCTTAATTGGATTTTAAAGAAAAACCATTTGATTTTTAACTTGACCATTTTGTCTTCCATTTTTGGTGTCGAGTTAAATAGCCGTTGTCGGGATTCATTTGAGGGAAGCCATTGTTAATTAGCCGGTGCCGCCCCATAATCTAACCAGCCCCAGGAGTAGCCCAGGAGTAGGCCACAGCAGTACATATGAATTCGTATACCCAAAGGTTATCAGTGATTTATTTTTAAATATATAACGCCGTGTCTCATTTCGACACCACGAGTAAGTTCTGTTTTCGTTTATAAATATAGTACTTTGTGAATTCGTATACCCAAAGGTTATAAGTGAATTATATTTAAATATATAACGCAGTGACTCATTCTGACACCACGATTACGTTCTGTTTTAGTTTATTAATATAGTACATTGTTGGAAACTATTTATTGCATTAGATAATATGCCAAAACTAAACTTGGATTAAAATAACCTTCTCAATAATTCTTTATGTCCAAGTAAAAATATATTTTCTTCCTACTTATTTGTAAATATCCTACAATCTTGATATTTTAAAGGACAACCATTGTAAAAATATTTTTAAATAAACTCGATTGTTTTGGCAGTGAAAATCTTTATGTAAACGGTTAACTAGTGAATTATCAGCCTTTATGTAAATGTTTGAATTAGTGTTATTAATGAGTTAACTTATATATGTTTTACCTTTTTTTTCTTTGCCTTTATGTAAGCGTTTGAATTAGTGTTATTAATGAGTTGATTTATATATGTTTTACTTTTTTTTGTAACTTGGTAAAGTCTGTTACTCTTACTACTGTTCTGGTTATTTTATAAAGTTGTAAATTTTACATTTTTGGTTTGTTTTAGCAAGAAAATTTTACCATAGCTGTTAATTTTGAAAATATTTGTTATGATGTTGCTATTGAGCTGTGTACCTTAATTATTTATTGTGTGAGTAAAGTATCCAACATATTTTTGCTATAATTTTATTTATTTGGTTCACCATAATCATAGTTGTTTATCTTGTGGCTCTGCTAGTGCCTATAAGATCTAGGGGATTCCGGCTTATACCGTCTAAGTCGGTGGCGCGGCTCACTTTTATATTTTTTTCTTCTACCCTCTACGGCTGAGCTCGGGCATAATTTGCCAGTAGAGAAACCGCTAGCAGAGTACTCTTTAGAGAACGAAAAAGACGTGGCAAACTATTGAAAATATTATTTTAATCAAAGTTCAGCCTTGGCATATTATCCAATGCAATACATAGTTTTCAACAGTGTACCATATTAATTAATTAAAACAAAACTTAATCGTGGTGTCAAAAATAAGTCACGTCGTTTAAATATACTAAAATAAATCACTTGTAACCTTTGGATACACGAATTCACGAATCCTGTGGCCTACACTCCTGGCCGGTTTGAATTATGGAACAGCACCTGCTACTTAACAATGGCTTCACTTCATCAGATCCCGCACGCGGTCATTTTAACTCGACCCCAATATCCAAAATATCCACCACAAAGGCACGACAGAATGGTCAAGTTAAAAATTAAATGGTTTTTCTTCAAAATCCAATTAAGATGGCCCAAATACAGCCAGATATGAAAGAAAAAACCGTAGAAGTTCTGCTCACGTGTTAATATCAAATTGTTCCAAAAACTCTCACCCGACTTCCACGACTGACACCAAGCGACCATTCTCCACTGTTCACTCCCAGGCCGGATATCAGAAAATGACACGGGACACGCGTCTGCCAACCTTTGCAAATCTATGTTCCCAACTTATAATCGCGCTCGTCCGTGTTGATAGCCAGCCCATCCACACAGAAAAGCAAACCAAACAATAATATAGCGGAAAACACACGACAATCGAGGCCAAAAATCAAGGCGAAATCTAATAACAAGGACTTCCACTCCAATTAACCAAAAATGTCACAGCCATTAATAATTAAATCCCAACACTACTAGGTATGCAACACTATTTACAACGAATGATATATTCAAGTTACAACAAAATACGGTATGCAACCCTACTTACGAGTAACTAAGGAATACGAAACTATCAGAAGAGACCCAATTAATAATAGACCGTAGAAGGAAAAAAAATAGGCACGTGACAAGTCTTACAGCGAAAGAGATACAAATTCAAACCAATTTAAAAGCCGTGTGTCTTTAAAGAGTGGCAGATAGTGGAACAATGCAATCAAACCCATTTAAATGTTCATACATAAACCAAAAAATCGTTTGATCTTTCGCCGGGTTTCGCATTTGTGCGTTAGTTAATCCGATACTATAGTAATTTAGTAGCGAAAGTTATTGTCACAAAATGCTATTAAACGATAATAATTTTAAAATAAGCCGTTCACAATTATACAGTGTGGAACAGCCAAATGGAATAAATTCGATAACGAATAAATGAGAGCGTGTTGGGAAAAACGCTTGGACACGTCGATTTGTATTTTTAAATGCGCATTTTTTTCAAAAAAACCTTATTATATAGGGTGTGTCATGTTACAGTGGCCGATACAAACTTTCTTATTTTAAATACAACCCCCTGTACATTATTTATTTTTTGGATTCTTCAGAAAATTCTAGACATAATTTATGTACAATGTCCCATACCTATCTTCAACTGTTTCGGAAATATTAAGTGTTTTCAGATGTATTACAAAATTTAACATTAAAAAAAGAAAATTATTTTATTTCACAAATTACATTATACTCAATACATTGCCGCTATTGGTCTAATGAGAATCCTCACTGGATGAGAGAGAGAGAGGAACATACGCAATATCCTGAAAATGTTGATGTTTGGGCAGGAATTGTTGGAAATCATATCGTAGGACCCTTTTTCATTGATGGCAACTTAAATGAAGATAAATATTTACAACTGCTCCAAAATAATGTCGTGCCAACTTTGACAAACTTATATCCTGATCCAGAAGTTGAAATAAATGCGCATCTAAAAATACAAATCGACGTGTCCAAGCGTTTTTCCCAACACGCTCTCATTTATTCGTTATCGAATTTATTTCATTTGGCTGTTCCACACTGTAAAGGTACAAGAATGATTTTAGCACAACCAAAAATTGGCGTCGATAGCCTATATATAATTAACTTAAAACCTACACGAAAATTTACACCGATACCCTCCTTTTTTATAGTTACAAATATATATCCGAGGCTTTATTTTCAGTGCTGAAAGCACGACAAAGATACTGGAACGCACACGTCAGCCGAATGAATGAAGACAGGGACAACATACCAACAAAAGGAAGACACCTAGGCAGAACTTTAAAAAAAAGGAGAGACAGCTGACAGTCCACCTTACAGAAAAAAAAATAGGGAACCACAGGCGGTACGCCTTCTACAAGTAGAAGTGTGTGTGTGTGTGTGTGTGTGTGTGTGTGTGTGTGTGTGTGTGTGTGTGTGTGTGTGTGTGTGTGTGTGTGTGTGTGTGTGTGTGTGTGTGTGTGTGTGTGTGTGTGTGTGTGTGTGTGTGTGTGTGTGTGTGTGTGTGTGTGTGTGTGTGTGTGTGTGTGTGTGTGTGTGTGTGTGTGTGTGTGTGTGTGTGTGTGTGTGTGTGTGTGTGTGTGTGTGTGTGTGTGTGTGTGTGTGTGTGTGTGTGTGTGTGTGTGTGTGTGTGTGTGTGTGTGTGTGTGTGTGTGTGTGTGTGTGTGTGTGTGTGTGTGTGTGTGTGTGTGTGTGTGTGTGTGTGTGTGTGTGTGTGTGTGTGTGTGTGTGTGTGTGTGTGTGTGTGTGTGTGTGTGTGTGTGTGTGTGTGTGTGTGTGTGTGTGTGTGTGTGTGTGTGTGTGTGTGTGTGTGTGTGTGTGTGTGTGTGTGTGTGTGTGTGTGTGTGTGTGTGTGTGTGTGTGTGTGTGTGTGTGTGTGTGTGTGTGTGTGTGTGTGTGTGTGTGTGTGTGTGTGTGTGTGTGTGTGTGTGTGTGTGTGTGTGTGTGTGTGTGTGTGTGTGTGTGTGTGTGTGTGTGTGTGTGTGTGTGTGTGTGTGTGTGTGTGTGTGTGTGTGTGTGTGTGTGTGTGTGTGTGTGTGTGTGTGTGTGTGTGTGTGTGTGTGTGTGTGTGTGTGTGTGTGTGTGTGTGTGTGTGTGTGTGTGTGTGTGTGTGTGTGTGTGTGTGTGTGTGTGTGTGTGTGTGTGTGTGTGTGTGTGTGTGTGTGTGTGTGTGTGTGTGTGTGTGTGTGTGTGTGTGTGTGTGTGTGTGTGTGTGTGTGTGTGTGTGTGTGTGTGTGTGTGTGTGTGTGTGTGTGTGTGTGTGTGTGTGTGTGTGTGTGTGTGTGTGTGTGTGTGTGTGTGTGTGTGTGTGTGTGTGTGTGTGTGTGTGTGTGTGTGTGTGTGTGTGTGTGTGTGTGTGTGTGTGTGTGTGTGTGTGTGTGTGTGTGTGTGTGTGTGTGTGTGTGTGTGTGTGTGTGTGTGTGTGTGTGTGTGTGTGTGTGTGTGTGTGTGTGTGTGTGTGTGTGTGTGTGTGTGTGTGTGTGTGTGTGTGTGTGTGTGTGTGTGTGTGTGTGTGTGTGTGTGTGTGTGTGTGTGTGTGTGTGTGTGTGTGTGTGTGTGTGTGTGTGTGTGTGTGTGTGTGTGTGTGTGTGTGTGTGTGTTTGTGTGTGTGTGGTTTGAATGGTTTTGACGATTCTGAATGTAAGGTCGTACTAATTAGAGAATTTGATGCTAACAGTGTGGGCCTAGAGTGGTCACATTGTATTTAAATGGGTACGGTGGTGATGTTACAAAGGTTTTGCCTATTGTCAAAACAAATCTAAAAGTAGATCTGTTTGAAGGTGAAATTTCAATTTATGTTGTACCAGACTACTTACAAAATATGCCTATTCTAGTCGGTAAAGCTGTGTTAAACGACAAGAACGTAATAACAGTTGTTCCCAAAGGAAATGTTTGACTATTTAACAGCGAATATACAGAATTGTCTGAAATTGACCAACTTCCACCCAAAAAGATAATTTTGACTGCAAATAAATCTATTGAAATTCCTCCGAATCTCATTGGTTTGGTGAGCTGCATGTTAGAAGATAACTACGAAGGTGATATTTTCGTGAATCTATGTCAGTGGTTTTAGCTGGGTAACGAATATGTTTTACCCAGATGTGGTATATTCTCCAACGAAGCGAAGATTTCCATTTTTAACGCTTCCGAGAAGATGCTTTTGTTTAAAGAAGGTCGAGTGGTTGCAAGAGGCGTACCGTACGTTCCTGACTCCAAACATGTAAGAAATTGAACATATTACTAATTTAGCGAAATTTACTTTGAACGATTTAGTAAATCGTGTACCGGATGATTTGTCAAAAACTGATTTAAATAATCTTTTGTTTTTGTTGAATAAATTTCGAAATTAATTTGCGGAAAATACAAAAGAGTTAGTAGGTTGCATTAAAGTCGCGGAAATGAAAATTCGTTTAACAGATGAAACCCCGGTAATACATAGACTGTACAGGCTCTCTGTACTCGAAAGAGAGAATAAATAAAATAGTCACCGACCTGTTAACAGCTGACATCATTCAAGAGTCGAAATCTCATTTTTCGAGTCCCATAATTTTAGTCAAGAAGAAAAATGGTGAAACACGTATTTGTGTGGACTATAGGGCATTTAATACTAAAACGGTGAAAAAATGCTACCCATTACCAAGGGTCGACGACCACCCAGAGGTACTGAAGAGCTGTAAGTATTTTACAACCTTAGATATGGCAAGCGGCTCTTACCAGATACCGATGTCGATGAATTCTAAAGAGAAAACAGCTTTTGTAACTCCCGACGGCCAGTACGAATATCTAAGAATGCCATTTGGTTTAGTGAATGCGCCAGCAGTCTTTAAGAGAACCATTAATTAAATACTGGGTTCCATGAGGTTTTCTACAGCTATGGCATACATGATATTTTAGTTCCTTCTTGTAGCGTTGCATCTGGATTAACAGCTCTTGGTATTAAATATTTAGGGATTCAGGTGTCACTTTGTGTTTGGCAAAATGCAATTTCTTTCAAAATCAAATCGATTATTTGGGACAGGAGATCAGTGCTGCTGGCATACGGCCCGGTGCTGCAAAGATTTCTGCTATGGAGAAATTTCCTGTTCCTAAAAATGTACATCAAATACGTTTGTTTGTTGGTTTATGTAGCTATTTTTGAAAATATGTTAAACACTTTGCACAGATTGCTCGTCCTTTGACTTACAAAAAAAATATGTCAGTTTTAACTGGGGTGAAACAGAGGTAAGTGTTTTTGACTTAAATGCCTATACTTGCGTTATACGATCCTTAACTAAATACAGATGTCCACACCGATGCTTTAAAAGTCGGTATTCTATTACAAAAACAGGAAAACGGCAATTTGAAACCAACGTTTACGAAAGGATGCCGGTCATCGATATTTTTCTAGTTGATATCATGCAAGATGACTGGATTTTGTCAGTACAACTTAAAAACAGTCAGTGCAAAGAGTTGCTAGAAGTACTGTCAAAAAAACTTCGAATAGCAATGAAAAACAAATCCATAATAGCTACGCACTTAACGACAAGAAACTGTATCGGAAGACTTCTCATGGTTTAAGATGGTACGTGCCAAAGGCAGGTAGACGTGTGGTGACGATGTTTCATCACGACAATAAAGGTAATTTTTCTGTCGACAAACCCCTGAGGACCATCAGCAACAAATATTGGTTTCCGAGAATGCGAAAATATGTGGGCCGATACATTTCTGCTTGTCTGCCATGTGCATACAATAAAGTACCCACGGGAAAACAAGAGGGATATCTGCATAGTATCGAAAAGGTCCCTATAACTATGCACACTCTTTACATCGACCACTTAGGACCATTTGTGAGAAGCACAAGAAAAAATTCGTACCTGATAGTAAGAGTAGATGCTTTTACGAAGTTTCTACATGCTAAACCAGTTGGGAGTACTAAAACAAAGTCAGTAACTAATTTCTTGGAGATAATCTTTCTAATGTTTGGTACTCCAAGGCGTATTGTGTGTGATGGAGGGTCTTGCTTCACGAGCAATTCGTTTGTTACATTTGCCAAAGATTTGGAAATTAAATTAATTTTTAATGCAACAGCCACCCCACGTGCTAACGGGCAAATGAAACGATACAATAAAACTCTTAAAGGCCCCTTCGACATATTACGAAGGTGAAAGGAAATAGGATGCATCAATTAGTTCTATTGCTTTTGGAATAAATTCTACTGTAAATAGTTCTACTGGGAAGAGTCCTTTTAAACTGTTGTTTGGATACAAGCCTCAAGCGATGAATGATTTATTCTTGAGTATAGCTGTCGTAGATAACCCTGTTGAGAATGACATAACTAATTCTAGACAGGAGGCTGTTTCAAACATTCAGGTAGCTCAAAGTAGGCAAAAGGCGTACTTTGATGCTAAGAGAAAAGGATGTAGTACTTATAAGATAGGAGACCAAGTTGTTGTTAAACAGATAAATTTTACAAACGAGGGCAAAAGCAAAAAGTTGCTGCCGAAGTTCCGTGGTCCTTATCAAGTTAAAGAAAGTTAAGATTATGATCGTTATGAAGAAGACCTACCGGGGTCAAGTCGTGCACGTAAGAAGTATGAAGGTGTTGTGTCAGCTGACCGAATGAAACCGTTCACTGCTGTTTTTGAAATCAGTATCGGAACCGAATCTGAGAAAGTCTCAGAGAAGTCTAAGATTTATTGGTGTTTGGAGAAGAGTCTCAGAACTTTCATAACCAATACGTGGTTATTAGAAAAGGTTACTTAGTTGCTTTAATGATGGCCACATGAACAGCATTTATTTAATAAAAAGTTTTAAGTTAAATGTTACTAATGCAATATCTTGTTTGTTTACAGATGCAGGGCTAAGGATTTTTTCGGGACGGAAAATTGGTAGCATGGCCGACTGTGACAAAATTCTCAATACCCCGATTATGGTAGAGTAGGATGACCAAGAAAAAGTGCTGATATTTTTTTTTATTTAAATCAATCCTAGAGTTTTATAGTTTTTATAATGTTTTATTGTACTAAAAAAAATTTAAAATATCCGTTAATTGGCTTTAACTAAAATATTTTACATGAAGATGGGTGCGTCAATGTTACCTAACCTATCCTAATTTTCTTAAATTGAGTAAAAAGAAGTTCAAACTATAAACTAAACATTTATATTTATAAAATGCCATCAATTAAATCTAATGTTTATACTAGTAGACTAGTAGACCAAATCCCGAATCCACAAGGCGATTTAAAAAAGTGGAATTTGTAATAAAAGTAAAATTAGTACGACAGAATTTGTGGAAGTAGTGTTGAACAGTGTGAAATTGGGTAAAGCTGCTGGGTACGACAGAATAACAGTTGAAATGCTGAATGCTGGACAAAGCATGGTAACTAGTCCGCTGTACCGCCTTTTTAACCTTTGTTGGAGGAATGGTAGCATACCAGACGACTGGTGCAAGGCTGTTATCGTGCCGCTTTACAAAGGAAAAGGTTCGCAGCAGGACTACAAGAATTACCGAGGTATTAGTTTACTCAGCATAGTCGGCAAACTGTGTGCAAAGATATTGATTAAAAGAGTGACGAATTAAACTGGAAAGATGATATGGGATGTGCAAGCAGGATTTAGAAGAGGAAGGAAATGTATGGATCAGGTCTTTTTATTACGAGGTGTAGTCGAAAAATTCTTGGCTAGAAGTCAGAAGGTCTATTGCGCTTTTATAGACTTGGAAAAGGCCTATGACAGAGTGGTGAGGAGTGAATTGTGGTCGAAAATATCTATGTATGGGGTGAGCTGTACTTTAAAGTGAGCACTGGAATCACTTTACGAGGATTCCACCGCTTGTGTCAGAATAAACAGAGCTTACACGGAATGGTTTAACATTCGATTGTTTAAAAGATTTGAAAGAGAGTGCGTATGGATTAAAAATAAATGATTTGATCGTCAAATGACTTCTTTACGCCGATGATCAAGTCATATTAGCGTCATCTAAAGAGAAGTTGCAGGTGATGGTTAATGTTATGCATGATGCCCTGAAAATCAAAGGGATCAAAATAAATGCAAGTGAAACAAAAGTAATGGTTTTTAAAAGAAAAGAAAGCATGTCAAACTGTGAAGTTCTGATTAAGGGAGAAAGAGTGAAACAAGTTAATGAGTTTGTATATGTTGTATATGTTCAAAGTTTACGAGAGTTGAAAAGTATAGCAGTGACATTGAGCGAAGGGTGTTGACAGAAAAACAAACACTGTATAGCTGTATTAACATCCAGAAAGTGTTAAAAAAGGCAAGTCTGGCTGTGCATAGAGGAGTGTTGGTTCCTGCATTTATGTATGGTAGTGAATGTTAGGTTTGGCAGAAGAAGCATGAAAATAGGATTAATGCTGCGAAGATGAGTAGCCTGAGAAGTATAGCCGGAGTGACTCGGTTGGATAAGGTAAAGAATAGTAAGATAAGAGAACGGTGTGGTGTAAAAGATGTGGTTACAAAAATAGATAAACGAATTCCTGGATGGTTTGGACACGTAGAAAGGATGGATGAAGGAAGATTGACGAAACAAATTTATAAGGCGAGTGAGAATGGACAAGTCGGTAGAGGTCGACCTCGGAGAACATATCTCGATCAGATCAACATTGTTTTGAAGAAAAGCCAGGTCAATGGTACCAACAACCGATGAGCATGTATGAGAGCACTGATAAAAGTAGAGGAAGCAAAAGATGTGTGTAAGAACCGTAGCAAGTGGAAGAAAGTGGTCTCTGCCTACCCCTACGGGAAAAAGGCGTGACTATATGTATGTATGTATGTATGTACAAGGCGGTCATCCGACCTATATTAACATATATCTACAGCGGAAACTAGACCAGATACATCGAACACAAAGAGAATATTAGAAACCACTAAAATGAAACTAGTGCGCAGGATCGCTGGAAAAACACTTTTTGACAGGGAGAGAAGCGAGGACATTAGAAGAACATGTAAAATAGACAATGTAAATGAATAGATACTGGAAAGAAAGAGAGAGTGAAACGAACACATAGACCGTATGAATGACGATAGAATGGTCAAAATAACTAGAGACAAGTGGCCCTTAGGGCGCCATGCGGGGATGTCCTTAACCCCAACACGGCGCGTCCCAATGGGTGATAGGGAACTTCCTGGCTTACAGGAAAGGTGTCTAATAATTAAGAATAAACACCCGCGGATCAACTAAGAAAATGATATAGGGCAGCGGCTATATCATTACTACCTTTGAGTACAAGGGAGCTCACTTCCTTGTATTCAAACTAGACAGGTGCGGTTGGTTTGTTTTAAGCCAGCCAAGCTTACCGCGATCATCAGGCTTTGCTCAAGGTGTCATGCGACCCGTGCCAAAGGGCGTACTATATGTATGATATCTGTGCCTGCCCCAAACAGATATCGCAAACGGAGCCTCTGGGATACCAGGCAACCTCCCGGTAGTATTTTTGCCTTGCTACGGTAATGCAGAGCTCTGCCGTAATCGACCATTTTTTTTTCTCTAGCTACTCGTGGGAACTATATGAGTAAAAAAAATTTTAAAAACACTAAAACCATCTGTGACGAAGGCAATCTTCTCGCAGACGAACAAATGCAAATGGAGGTGTCTACTATAGACCCTCCTAGCAACCAAATCTCGCAGGAAGCTGAACGGGTACATTTAAAATCCCCCACTCCCGAGAAAACGGACCTGACAACAGGGCGCGAGGCTAAGCAAACGGCCAGCATAAACCTGGACAAGAAGGTCAAACTTGCCGGCGCGACGAGAAAACGTCTTAGCCGATTGATCAAGAGCGGGGTACCTTACAAAACCGCCTTAGATCAAATACTAAAAGAGCGGGATGAGAAAAGGGGCGGGGATCAATCCCCCCCTGCTCTCACCAGCAAGCGAATACGCTCGGATGGTAGCACTCCAGAAGCGGCGGCGAAAAAGCCACGCACTATGGAGGACCCAAACGAGCAAAAACGCTCCTTTGCAGCTGTAGCTCAGGGCATCAAGGTGGGCATAATCCACTCAGAACACCCAAATGCTTAGCTGTCAAACGAACAGCTACGGCGGCTACAGCGATCCATTATGGACACTGTAGACAAACTACCGGACGATGGTCCACAAGTGCGATTCCAGAGCTGCACCATTCGACCTGGAATCCTCCTTTTGTCCTGTACGGACGCTGAGACGGTCAAGTGGATGGAGGAAGTGATATGCTCCCTTCAACCCTGGGAAAACCCAGCTGAAGTTGGTTCAAAAGGAAGACATACCTAAACCCCACATCTGTGTGGCTTTCATCCCAGACGATGAGGGACTACCCAGACTGACGGGAGAACAGGTAACCAACCGTCTGCGGAAGATGAACCGTACCCTGCATACCCAGGAGTGGACCATTCTACACAGGGAAAACGCAGGACCTGGTCAAATGTGGACGTTCTCAATGGATGAGGTATCCATTAAAGATTTGGAGCGGCTAAATTTCCGCTCATATTTTGGCTTTGGACAGGTGCAATTCTGGTCCAAGGAAGCCAAGAAAGAACCATTATCGGTGGAAATTCCAAAGTCTTCGGAGGTAACCGTTAGAACCAAAGAGGGAGGTAAATCTACCTCGGCGGCGACAGCGGGACTGAAGACTCCGGCCAAAACCAGCAAAAAAGCCGGAAAAGGGAAAAAACCCCTTCATGGTAAAGCGCCGACAAAACGGCCTACACCAGGAAACAATGCGGGGAAGGAAAGTAAACCTCCCCACTCTACCTTTAAGTAGAAATGGCTAACCACATCCAATTTCTCCAGTCGAACTTCCAACATGCTAGAGCGGCTTCATATGTCCTCAGCAGGAGGTTCGCCAAGGAGCAACTCGATGTGGCACTAATCCAGGAACCCTGGACTTTCATTACAGGCAGAATAAGCGGCCTAGGTAAGTTAATAGCGTGTACTTTAGGTGGTAAGCCAAGAGCATGCATACTCATCAGGAAAAACATGAACTATTTTATGTTAACAGAGTTTTGCACCCCTGATGTGGTTGCAGCACAGCTTTTGATTTCAGGAGGAGACAGTAGAGTAGATGTAGTCGTCTGTTTTGCTTACTTTCCTGGAGACCAAAAAGAACACCCTCCACCAGCAGTAGTGCGAGATCTAGTCGCCTTCTGCAAGAGGAACAACAGGCAACTGATCATTGGATGCGACGCAAATTCCCACCATTTGGATTGGGGCAGCAGCGACATCAATGAAAGAGGTGAGTACTTATATAATTATATAATAGGGGAAGGGCTAGCAGTCAACAACGTAGGCTCGGAACCAACCTTCGTGAACAGAATTCGCGGAGAAGTTCTAGACATAACTATTAGTACACAGTTTATGAGTACCAAAATAGTTAACTGGCAGGTATCTACCGAGCCCTCATGCTCAGATCATAGACACATACCATTTGACGTGAGAATAGGACAACGTCCGATAGTGCAATTTCGAGATCCAAAATGCACAGATTGGAAAGGGTACTGTAAATCCCTCCAACAGCACCTAGGTAACGGTAATAGCACTATACAAAATAGAGCCGAAATAGAAGCGGCGAATGAGCATATCGCATCCGCCCTTCTAACGGCCTATAAGGAAAACTGCCCATTAAAGGAGAAGAGGGACCATAGAGGTACACTTTGGTGGAGCAGAAGCTTAGACAAGCAAAGAAAAGAAGTTCGACGTCTCTTCAATCGAGCCAAAGAAACAGGTTGCTGGGAAATCTATCGTACAGCTCTAACGACTTATAACAAAGAAATAAAGAAAGCCAAAAGAGAATCCTGGAGGAGGTTCTGTCAGAGTATATCAGATCTACCTGCCAGCACAAGAATCCACAAGGCTCTCGCCAGAGATCCGACGCAAGAGATTGGATCGATAAAACGACCAGATGGCTCTTTTAAGGACTCTGGTAGGCAAACGTTAGAGACTCTCTTGCAGACCCACTTTCCCGGCAGTCTGCTTCTGAGGGACCAGGAGCAAATTCCACTCTCAATGAGATCGACATTGCGACCCAAAAGGAAGGACTGGAAAAATGTTTCAAAAGTGGTCACCCCAACATCGGTACAACGGGCGGTGAATTATTTCTCCCCATTCAAGTCTACAGGGGAGGATGGTGTTTTCCCTGCCCTCATTCAGGAGGGCAGCGAAATTTTACTACCTCTTCTGGTTAAAATATTCAAAGCGAGTTTGGCGTGGAGTTATATTCCGCTGGGCTGGTCAACGGCGAGAGTTGTATACATACGTAAAACAGGTACGGTGAATCATTCCCTACCCAAATCTTTCCGGTCGATCAGCCTTACCTCATTCTTAATGAAAACTCTGGAAAAAATTATTGATAGACATATTAGAGAGGGGAATATGCCTACCAAACAGACAAATCTACGGATTTAGCTCTAAACAATCTAGTAGAAAAGATCGGCCATTCCCTTAAACATAAGGAAATTGCGCTGGCAGCTTTTCTAGATATAGAAGGAGCGTTTAATAACGCCTTACCACAGTCATTCTATACATCAATTAGGGATAGAGGGATAGACAGTAAAATCTGTAACTGGATCAAAAATATGATTGAAAACAGATATATAATATCATCACTGCATGGAGAGTCGGTTAGGTTCAGGGCGGCAAAGGGGTGTCCACAAGGCGGGGTACTTTCCCCCCTAATGTGGTCACTTCTAGTCGACTCTCTGCTGAGCGAGCTTTCCATGCAGGGAGTAGATTTTCAATGCTATTCGGATGATCTGGTTATAATAGTTAGAGGTAAATTTGAAGCGACGATCTTAAACGTCCTCCAAAAAGCCCTTAACACAGTATACAGATGGTGCGAGAGGGAACAGATGTCTGTAAACCCCCGAAAAACTGTAATTATTCCTTTTACGAAAAGGAAAAAGCTAGATAAGCTTCGGCAGCCTGTCCTATACGGAGAGAGCATTCCATTTGCGACGGAAGTGAAATACCTGGGTGTACCGGTTTTTGGAGTCACCACAAGTGCCGCCAAAACAATTATTTCGGACTGGGTGGAGAGGAAAATACTCACGTACTGGTCCGACATACCAGGGCTAACCCACTCGAAGGCGTTTTTACCGTTACAACCCTCGAGTAACACAACTAAGCAGATCCTAGAATGGAGCAGAAATGACCTGCGTATTCTAACAGGACTGCTTACGGGACACTGTCGTCTAAGATACCACCTCAGAAAGATAGATCTGAACCAACAAACGGACTGTCTGTTTTGCTGCGTGAAAGACGAAACTGCTGAACATATACTATGTTCATGCCCCGGCCTGGGAAGAATAAGGTTTAACATATTTGGTTACACCAACCTAGAACCTACAGATTTTAAAAAAAATCTCATTGTGCGGTGAACTGTAGCCTCTAGGGGTGAGCCACAATAGACCTACTAAGGGTCGCGGTGGAGGGGCGACCACGCCCCACTTACATAAAACCTAACCTAACCTAACCCTAGGGCGCCAAAGCGTTGGAAGTCCCCTCTACCCATTGGTGCCCAGATACCCACAGCAAGGTCACCCTGTTGTTCGCACCAAGGAACATAGGGATTCGATGCAATTCCATACAAGTTTAAAATATATCTTGTTGATGCTCAGTGCTTTTAAAGCAGCCTGGCTGTCTGATATTATACTAAGGTTTTTGTTTGATAGAGGTCTTTAAGTCAGCTCTCTTGCACGCAATTCCATAGCGAAGACTTTAGCCTGAAAGATTGTAGCATACCTGCCAAGGCTGATAGATATTTTTATCTTTGGTTTTTTGCTGAAAACAAACCTACCTTAAATTTTGGATATATTTTTTACAGCCTATTTTTAAAATATTTAAATGGCTTTTTACATTGTCCAACTGTCCGAACATAAAGAGGTCAATAAATTATGACAGTTTAACACTATTGTTTGACATAATTTTTAATAAAAATTAAAAATGCCAAAACACCTACACTAAACATATATTTATTTACCTAGTTTATAGAAAAAATGTGTGTGATAGAATAATATTAAA
Source organism: Agelastica alni (assembly GCA_950111635.1). Classification (NCBI taxonomy): domain Eukaryota; kingdom Metazoa; phylum Arthropoda; class Insecta; order Coleoptera; family Chrysomelidae; genus Agelastica; species Agelastica alni. The sequence continues at coordinate 41,823,618 of OX467708.1, read as the reverse complement.
AAATAATAAATTATTAATCATCAAAAAATTTCTCCGTCCGAACATATAGTGGTTAGGGCTCGTATAAGTTACATTAAGTTTTTTTTTTACATTTATATTCATACAACATTATAATTTATCACTGTCATTTTGAGTAATGCTCAAAATAACCTTCTACTTCCTAATAAAACAAAGCACACCCGTATCCAAAGTAGCGTTTAGGCTATTTCATTTCTGATATTCGACAGGCCATCAGTCAGATACAATACAGGGCGAAATATCACTATTAATCCTTAAAGAAATAAAATTTCTTTTTCAACAGAATTTTAGAATTTTATAAAATAAATGAAAAGGGCTTTTTGAACAAAATTATTATTATTTTTATTTAAAAAAAGTATTTAAAAGGATAAATTATACTTTATGATTCAAAGATACATTGTAAAATGAAAAAATAGTTTTGTTTTATTTAATACAAGTTCTTAAACCATCATTATAAACAAGTGTATGAGCTTTGTCGGACTATTTGGTCAGTAATTAAACTAATTATTGAAATAAAAGAGTTATTAGCTACGACAATTTCTCAAATTTTAACTTTTAGCGATAGTTCACTCTGTAGATATTATGTTATTAAAAATATTCAATTCCTTCCTTTTTCGGTCGAATTGATTCGAATACTGTTTCGGATTGCCTAGCGGGCAGAGAACAAGATACCATATTGGAAAAATAATTTCCTTTTTTAACGATGTTGTGCTGCTTTTATTTGTCGTATTGAATTTAACAATACTATCATTTTTATTTCATTTTATTTATTTTAGAGTTATGATTTTATAATAAAAACAGAAAATAGTAAAAATTATAAATTAACAAAAAATGGAACTTAACATTACAATGAATAGGTACTATTGGAATAGTTAGTTGGATTAAGTTTCTATATAGTCAGTCTTTTGTGGGTTTTTTTTTAATAAAGATCGTGTTTACTTTCCAAAATTTCATATAAGTTTAATAAAAATTTCTTTGCATTTAAATCATAGTATATTTGAATTTATATCAAGTTATTTTTCCAACAAATAACTTTGACCATATTGTAATGGTTTTTAGAAACGCCACTAAAATTTACGTAAAAAAGTTGGGTGGTATAGTGACGTCACAGCCAATTACAAGGATGTTCCAGTACCTTCCCGACAAATCTGGAATTTGATAGAACAAATTGGATACGGCTAGAAGATTCTCGTCTTTTTTTCGATTTAGCGTTATAGCGTTATTATAAATATATATACATAAGAAATTCTTTTGTTATGTAAACCTAATCACTGTCAGCAGCTTTACTTGGGAGGCTCTCACTACTTCTTGAAGAAAAAGAAACATTTATAGGTGGGACCGACTTTGATGTTATTTTTATATGTAAACAATTTTGGATAAAGCTCCAAATCAAGGGGCGAAACGTCAAATTAAGTAATTAAGTATATTTTCATTTTGTAACCACAAACCCAAGAAAAAAAATAAAAATAAATTATTATACATGGTTAAAGAAAATAAAGTATTTATTATATATATATATATATACAGGGTGGGGCACCCCATACGACACGGTCCCTGTAAACCAAACCAATAAAGTTGTGTTTTTTTAAATGAAACACCCTGTATTTCGTTACACTTTTAAATAGTTCAGGAAAAAATAATACGATTTTATACTAGGTACTATGTAGCTATAACCGTTCTCGAGTTATTGAGTTTTTATGAAAATGCTAGGTACAATTGGAAACTAAATAACATCGAAATGTATAGAAATCATCCCTTCGAATTCTGGAATTCTGACCAAGCATAAAAGAGGTTTTGGGCTATTGATTTCGATAAAACCCGTATCTCAATATTATAACAGAATGTTCAAAAATCATTGTCACTTTTTTATAATTTCGGACAAAAAAAACTTTGTTATTTCAAATAGAACACCCTGTATTTTTTTGGTCTGAACAATATTAAATTCTATTATCTTTCATTTCATATTGGGGTTCTCTATACCTAACCTAAATAGTGTTTTAGATATTGGCTTTATCAAATAGTAGTTCTTATTTCAATGCATTCTTTAACTTAAGATAGCTTTGAAACGACATTTATTTGATTTGCTCTCAGAATTCTCATTGACAGTTGTTATACTTTACTTCATCGAAAATATTAACTTTTCATATTCTGACAGTAGTTCATTAAACAGACTATACAATTTTTTTTATTATTCAACTAAAACAACAAATACAGGGTAGGGTGTTCTATTTAAAGAAATTTCCGAAAAAATGTATGGTTTGGTTTACAGTGACCGTGTCGTATGGGTTGCCCCACCCTGTATATATATACATAAAAAAAAATTTACGTTCTTAGGGATTCCGTCTAAAGGTGGCTATTAAAACTTTTTTTTAGTACCCAACGCTTCAAAAATGTTTATTTTCTTTAACAAGGGCTAAAATATAATTTTAAAAAATTCACTGTTATAATTAACAAATTCAGTACTTACTGTATGGTAAGTTATGACTTAACAACTTCTGGATTCTTGTATACCCAAACTTAATTTACCTTAATTTACCTTCAGTTTTTGTGAGGTTTTTTGGGTGTTGTAGAACTTGTAGATGCGTTGTTTAAAAATTCGTTCTATATTGTGTACTGGGTAGTGATTGGTTTTTAGAGTATCATTAACATGTTTTAAAATTTCTGGACGGTATTCTGGAGAGGTAAGTTTGATGGCTCTGTCTGTTAATTTAATAATTACACTATTTTTTTGTGAATTTGAATTAATGGAGTTCTAATTAAGGTATCTTTATACAGTTTGGTTTGTATTTTGTTGTTGCTTCTTACTAACATTATATATAGAAAATTAAATTTTTTTGTTTTTTTCTGTTTCAATGGTCAATTGGAGTTTTGGATGAAAATTATTAAATGCGTCTAACATATTATTGATTTTATTTGACGGAATGGCAGTTATACAATCGTCAACAAAACGTTTAAAAAATAATACATTAAAGACATAATAAATTATCGACCGGTTTCTATCTTAAGTGCTTTCTCAAAAGTAATTCAGAAAGTAGTCTATAATAAAATGTACGCATTTCTAAATAAATTTAATATACTTACGGACTGTCAGCATGGTTTTCGAAAAGGCAAATCGACACAAACAGCTGCATGTAGCTTAGTTGAACATATTTATGTCAATTCGGATAAAAGTAATCACGTTGCAGGTCTTTTTTTTTACTTGTCCCGAGCATTTAATTCTATCAACTTAAATTTTATTCGTAGCCAATAATACAACTTGGGATTTAGAGGAGTCTTTTTAGACTGGTTATATGATTAGTGCGACGTGGCCAGTGAGCAGGCCAAGCGTGCTGCTTAGTCTACTCTGGCTCATCGTCCAAAGTGCGTCTGTCCTCTTCCGGAGAGGTTTTTTCATCAGCTGTCTTGATGTTCTGCAGCCGGTATTTGCATTCCACTGAACGATATATTCTTGCTCAAGAACATTAATAATTAATTTACATTATTGAGCGAATGAAACTTTTGGCCACAGAATATGTGGTATAATTTATGACCAATTTGCTCGCGACTGTCTTTAGGTTTAAGACGTACAATATTTTATATTTTAAACGAACTATTTATGTTTTTTTTTATTGGTCCCTTCTTTCACTCATCATCATTTATTGACTTAAAACAATAAACTATTCATTGTATTCCGTCATACCCTCACACATATACCGGGTGTCTCAGTTGTATTGTTCCAACACCATATCACAAACAGCGTGTTTCCGATCAAACCGAAAGTGACTAATTATTAATGTTATCATGTTTGGTTAAAGGACACTGGGTCTCTATAAACCGTTTCGAATTTTAAACTTATTAAAACGACTGAGATACCCGGTATATATCGCCAGCGGTGTAACAGAAAAGCATTCTAGAACTGACAAATGCATAACACAAACGATGAAAGGAGAAACACGAATCAATTTATTTCGTCAGCTTTCTAACGAGCTGTGTAATCAACATTTTGTCTGTAAACTTTGAGGCAAGCAATACGAGTGCTTAGCAGTTAACTTGACAAAGGAATTCTGATAGGATTGATTTGGGAATGAAAGAAAACTGTCTACGCAAAATAAAGAATAGAATCAGCTTTAAAGTAGATAGACAAGATATTCGTTTAACGTTTATTAACAATTTTATATATACAGGGTGTTTCATTACTAATTGAAAATATTTCAACTATAGAATCCTTACCTTAAAATATGAAGATTCCACCCAAATCACCTAGATAAAATGTTTCTCCTGTCTGAGTTACAGGTTGTTTTATTTGAAAATTTATAAATTATTAGTGCCCAGTATTTTAAAACTATTTGAAGTATTATTACCATGTTTGGTAGGAAGTGTAAGTACTATACACCCCACTAAATTATGGTAAATGAACGTTTCTGGCTACTACCAGAGGAGTACGACAGGGGAAAGTGACTGGTTGATCCCTCCCAAAATCTACGCCGCTGGCGAAATTGCAATTTTATTACAATTTTTCAAATCTCCAATACTTTCTACGTAAATATTGTACTCCTTCTTCATGGCGATAAAGTTATTATTTTACTAGATATTTCGGGTTAAACATAAAGCTGCACAATTATTTTGATTTTAATATGTATAAATTATGTCGGTGTTTTGGGTCATTTTCAGGATTCTATATTTGAAATATTTCCAGTTAGTAATATCTGTGGATTTACTCAAAAGTTTTAATGATTTTATGATTTTTGTGTCGCGCTTTTGATTTTATTTTTATTATCTATTGTTTGTTTGTTCTTTTTTTAAACTTTGCCAACTGGTATTATTATTATTTTTGTCTGCTTTTTAAATCATGCGTCTTAGTAAATTTTAAATTCCGATTTAAATTGTATTTTATCCGAAAAAAAAGAAATTTTCCTGGCGAATATTTTATTTGAAATATATTTTTAAAGGAAACATTTCATGAAGCTATTTCCTGAGTAGTGCGTGTGGTAAACGATATAGAGCTGTTTAAGGATGAAACACCGCTTATAAATTTGAAAATAATTAAAATTTTAAATAAATAAATACTTTTTTATTTATTTTTTTTACATAGGCTATGGTTTACAATAACTTTGTCAAAATAAACTTGTTTTAATTAATCATCCACAAAAGCTCAAATTAGTCGAATATGTATAGCCAAGAATAAAATATTCACACACACACACACACACACACACACACACACACACACACACACACACACACACACACACACACACACACACACACACACACACACACACACACACACACACACACACACACACACACACACACACACACACACACACACACACACACACACACACACACACACACACACACACACACACACACACACACACACACACACACACACACACACACACACACACACACACACA